>HG995363.1:5897402-6497402 GCA_905333045.1 Lysandra bellargus | reverse complement strand
AATATAATAGAGCTTAATTTTCTACAGAAAATCAGCTGTCATACAAAAATTCCAAAAGACACGCCCCAGAATAAAATTGGATTTAACTTCGTATTTATTGAGATTTATGTCACTAACGGTTAGTATGTCACATATTGACACAACATTAGCATATATACAGTAATATGATAAATGTAACTATCAATTTCTTTGTCTTCCGCATATTTCAAATCATTTTTCTTGTTTACCCAGCTGATGAATATGTATGGGACAATAATGTATCAGACGAGGAAATGATTTTCCACAACAGAGGGAAATATTAAGGACTAGATGACGCCTGTAACTCCGTAGCGCCAAAATTCGTTTATCGTGCGGGAACCGTTCATTTTTCCGGGACAAAAAGTATCTTATATCCTTTCCCGGGACTTAAAGTAGGGACATACATTTTTTTTAATCGGTTAAGCGGTTTAGGCGTGAAGAGGTAATATACAGACACATTTTCGTATTTATAATATTAGTGTGGATATGACTATGGAAATAATATGTATATGGAAGTATGGATTAGTCAAAACAATGTTTGCCGTATCAGCTAGTTACCTAAAGGTGATTGCCCATTTTTTATCATACGCCTAACGCGCCACATTTTAGAATTCGTTGTACGAAATGATGTGAAACCTCGCACTTTTGTTCGCACCGTACTCGCCGCATTTCGTGTACTATGCGGTGCGTACGACGCGTACGGCGCGTACGGGGCTGATAAATGTGCGATCAGTTTAAAGGTCAATTCAGACCGCAACGCGACGAAGCGAGGCGAGGCGCGGCATTTTGTATGAATTTGACAGATTTCAATGGCGTGAGACGTCTTGCGAATCTGTCAAATCCATATAAATTTAGAAACGAATCTACGCGTTAAGAGCCCGGGTTACCCTTGAAATTCTCATACATACGTAATACCAAAATCATTTTGTCATACGAAAGTATTTAACATGTTTGAGTTATTTTTCAGCTTAAAATAGTAATTACCTAGGTTCCTGAACAAAAATTAACTTCAAAATATTTAAACACTAAAAAAAAAATTGTGTATAATTTTTTTTTACATTTTTTTTACTAAATTTACTACTAAATATTTAAACACTAAAAAATAGAGTAAAACACTAAAAAATATATAAATAAATAGTAAATTTACTACAAAATATTTAAATACTAAAAAATATTTTTAGAGTTGAAATATTTTGTAGTAAATTTAATATTTATGTATATACTTTTTAGTGTTTTACTCTATTTTTTAGTGTTTAAATATTTAGTAGTAAATTTAGTAAAAAAAAATTATACACAAAAAATTTTTTTTTGTGTTTAAATATTTTGAAATTAATTTTTGTACAGGAACCTAGGTAATTACTATTTGAAGCTGAAAAATAACTCAAACATGTTAAATATTTTCGTATGACAAAATTATTTTAGTATTACGTATGTATGAGAATTTCGAGGGTACCCGGGCTCTTAAGTTACTTAAGTTTTAATTACAAATCGCCTTCTCTTATGTTTTGCGCGTCTGCTCTACATCTGACATTTTTCGTCTTCCGCCCCAAAACAAATCAAGTGATGTTGTTTTTGTCTTGAGGACGGGAGCTCTCAGATTTAGTTACATTATGATGATAAATTAATTAAAATTATGTATTAGTTATTATTTTAATAACTTTAGGTTGTATTTGCTAATGTTTGGCAGGTTTTGGCTTTGGTTATGACTAGACATAGCTGATAAGTGATATAAGTATTCAAAAATTATCTTCTGTAATTATTTTAAATCTTTTTTAAGACCTCTCTCTAACTCTAATTAATGCCAAAAGCGTGTCTGCTAATAGGGTCTTTTGAGGACGTTTTAATAATTTTTTCGAATTAGGTATATTATACCTTATGCTGAATCCTCATTTTTCGTTGGCCTTTGATGGCAAATAAAATAATACTCCTGTAGAGGAGAATCGATGACGTTTGGGCATACTATCGATGGCTACGCAATATGGCCATCGTTGCCTGAAGAGCAGCCCTTTAGAAAAGGGTGGTTTATGAGCCTTTGCTGCCCAGTGCCCAATGCTGAGCAAAGATTACTTAAATAATATTATAATGCTTAGCACAAACCTACGCGACCACGCGACTGCGAAGCGGGAGCGTCAATACAAAACACACATTTGACAACTTGTCAAATGTGTGTTTTGTATTGACGCTGCCGCATGCCGCTTCGCAGTCGCGTGGTCGCATAGGTTTGTGCTAAGTATAATACTAGCTGTCCCGGCAAACGTTGCTTTGCCATAATATAAAGTATTTCGCCCATTATAATTATATTGAAGTGACTAAATAAGTATGTCGCCATGGCAACGTCGATCGCTATCCCGTCGCACAAACAATGGTCGCCGTCAGTCTCAGGTTGTAATAATTTACTATTATTTATTCAACAAATGCACTTGTCAATATATAAAGTACCGAGTAGCCGATTCTCAGACCTACTGAATATGCATATAAAATTTGGTAAAAATCAGTAAAGCAGTTTCGGAAGAGTTCGCTGACTAACATTGTGACACGAGAATTTTATATATAAGAAGATTATTTACAATGTATCTACATTGTATACCTAAATAAGTTGCGATGCGGAAAGTATCGCAATGACAAAATGGTACAGTATCCTTACCGCCCGCCGCCCGCGCCAGCCTTGGGGACTGGTTCTGATTTTACGGAATTTAAAAACCTATCAATTTCGACAGTATTTTTATAAAACATGTTTTTTCGGTTCCTAGTGATGTAAGATGATATCGATTTTTTTTGACTCGCCGTGAAAGAAAAAATGTGACAACAAAAAACATTAATTTTCTTTTTAACCAAGTTCCAAAAAACGAGGAGGCTATATGTTCGGCTGTGGATATATATATATTTTTTTTGTATGTTCAACGATTACTCCGCCGTTTGTGAACCGATTTTCGAAATTTTTGTTTTGTTGTATTAGGTTTTACTCCAATTTGGTACCATGTTCACAAAAGTGGTGACCTGATGATGGAATCCAGGAGTAATCGAGGGGACTCCTCGAAATTTATATAGAAACATATGGTGATTTTGGTTTTATGTGAAGTATACTAAGAATATGCTACCAAAAAGTCAAATATTGGGTCAAGGTATACCATGGTTTCGAAGATGCGCCGCGCGACGCGAGCGTAAACATCGTATTCAAGTTCTAACCGGAATGTCAGGGCATGCGGCATGCCCCGCTGCGAGCATTTTTCAGCACGTGTTCACTTAGATTTTTTTAAATGTATTGTTTAAATGTCGGTGCCAGAAACCTGTCAAAGAAATAAAGATTCAGCTATATCTGGTACCGACTTCAAAATTATGAAGATTGAGTACAGAAATAGTTGAGGTGTAGCCGAATTCGGGAAAAGGCACTACATATTAGATAGGAAAAATTATTTAATACTTTTTAGTTCATATTATAAGGATGCTATTAATATTGTTTTTACCTTGGAACTCGGTTTTAATTTTTTGTTAAAAATTTTCGTAAGTTATAACAACATCATTTGCATAATATTATTTAATTCATTTGTTACTTATATCACAAAATGTATATTTTATATGTATTATATTATTATATTAATACATTTTTTTTTCAAAAATAACATGCCCGATGTTGTGTGTTCGCGTTCCCTACGGAGATTCCGTAATTTACCGTATTTAGAGCCTTATAAACTCATAATTTGAAAGCTACAGAGTTATAATAAAAATACAGCAATAATCTTCAGTATCTCAACAATCCTTACCACGTTTTAAATTTTCTATTTTCGTTTATTACACTCATGATATCAACTTCCAAAGTAAAGTCAATTTATTAAAATTCAAGCATACATTCAGCATCTCCTTAGTATTTACAAATTACTTTTATTTGAAACACACGCCAATAGATCGACAATATCATAAACTACATATTCCACGTTTTGAATTTTTTTTGGGTCAATTTTGAACTAAGATAAGTAAAAAAATAGGGTATTGGTGCGATCTCGGCAACGCGGAAAATGTATGGCCAAGGTCGTTTGCTCGGGGGACGGCCTTAACACTCTTTACTAATAACGATTTGCTGTATAAACATTTTATTAGTGTGAGGGTGTATATAACACTCTCTCTAGTGACTATCTCTAGAAAAAAAAACAGACTTTATTCTATTCACAGCTGAGACAATCGATTTAGGTTATACTTACTATTATTTTATTAAATTCAGTTATCGCGCGGGAACCGTACATTTTTCCGAAATAAAAAGTATCCTATGTCCTTTCCCGGGACTCAAAGTATCTCCATACCAAATTTCAGTAAAATCGGTTTGGACGTGAAGAGGTAACAGACATACACACATTCGCATTTATAATATTAGTATGGATTTACTTGCAATCGACAATCAAAACAGGCACATCACTATCGAATGATCTACATTTAACGCGAAAATATATATTTTCATAAACCGGTCGTATACAATTACCGGACACCGTACATGGACTGCTCACTGTCCACTCTGTTTTAATTACTTACATACATAATCTACTTTTTTATGTTGTAGGCTATGGGCGTAAAGTTTCAGGCTTTTGTTTCAAAGATTAAAAAAAAATATATTTTTTTTGCTAAGTTGCTTTTTAAGAGCGGGCTAAAGAACACTCAAAATATTCCAGCTCGATTTTCGAAAGGGGTATGAAGATTTTTGTATGGAGCCTGGCCGACCAACGTGTCCGCCATTTTGATTTTTTTTTAAATCGCATTCACGAATATTTTTTGAAAAAATGGATAGCTAACATCAATACAAACAAAAAATAATCTTGGACAAAACCGCGTAAAGTATCACATTTCGAAGATATGAGCTGCCAAAGTTTTACCATTGGAAATAAATATTTTAGATATTGCAACTCTAAGGCATGGCTATTCCAAGTGGTTTCTCGTCTATGAAACAGTAGCCACTCTGTAACACGCCGTCGCGAGTTTCTCATTAGGTATGTAGTTGATAAAAATTATTGTTTGAGCTAGATTGCACTTTGTCATCACGCGACGGCGTGTTACAGAGTGCTTACTGTTTCATAGAAGAGAAACCACTTGGTTTAACCGTGCCTTAGAGTTGCAATATCTAAAATATTTATTTCCAATGGTAAAACTTTGGCAGCTCATATCTTCGAAATGTTACACTTTACGCGGTTTTGTCCAAAATTATTTTTTGTTTGTATTGATGTTAGCTATCCATTTTTCAAAGAATTATTCGTGAATGCGATTTAACAAAAAAATCAAAATGGTGGACAAATAGGTCGGCCAAAATCTTCGTGCCCCTATAAATTAAAAAAAAATGTCAATAATTCGTTTTGTCATTTTCTTTAATTTATAAATTTCGAAAATCGAGCTGGAATATTTTGAGTGTTCTTTATCCCGCTCTTTTTATTTTGATTTTGGTAATATCCAAGTCGGTTTCTTTTAATTTAGCGATTATTTCTGTTAACTTTACAAAAGTAACTTGAAGTTAAACATTATCTTGACCAGTATGACGTAACAAGTAACAAACATCTCAACATTTTCGCATATAATAAGCAAAAGGACATACTCTAACAACACCCGGACATCCTTATATATTATGTTGGGGAATTCGTGAAATCTTAACCAAGTCATACACGGTGTTACAAATGAACGGAAAATATTGTTTATGGTTGGTGAGGACAAGAATTTAATTAAGAGTTGTTATCAGTTTAATTTATTTCTTCATTTGGTGTAGCTTGCTACCGTATGCCCATGTATGCCCATTAGTACAACCCGGCTTCGCAAATTTAATAATGGAATGGGAGTATCAGAGAAATTAATTATTAATTATCTGACAGTGGAGCTAATATTACGCCTCCGTGGTCCGGTGGTTTAGAGCGTGGCTCTCGACTCGGAGGTCGTAGGTTCGATTGCCACGTTGAAAACATGTTATTTCCAAGTTTAGTTACGACAATGCTGGCTAATCACCATCCTGTCGATTGTCTGACAAGTAAGATGATCCATGCGTCGCATGTAAAAAGTTCGTACGAACCTTAAGAGGGAACGCGGGTGCAGTAGAATTTAAACTAAGAAACTATTGCCATCACGCTTCACCCTGCGCCGGCACGTGTATTGTGATAGAGACAGATACAGTAAATCGAGGTAACGTAGTCCTCTGATTCCTCCTTCAAAATAGAGCCTATCTTATTATTATTTTTATAAATATCTTCAGGAGGAGTGAGTCTTCGCCTCTACATTTTTATTTTATCATAAATATCTTTCAAATTTGTTTTATGGTCGGTGCCCGGTGGATTGGCGGGGTAAGGAGCACTCATTTTTTGCAATTTTTGAAGGGTCATATTTTTTATTTATTAGTGAATTTAGAAAAAATCGAACTTAGAGGAATAGCTATAATATATCCCAATATTATATGAAAAAAATATGTCTAGACGCATGGTCCAGGGAGTAAATTGGAAAATACGTTTGTATGGGAAAACAGTGTTAGCGTTTCCTCTTAATGCCTTTTTTTGCTACGTCTCCAGCGCAAGACGTACATTTTGTAGAGGAACTCTACATTTTTGCCAAATCATATCAGAATCGGTGTAGTTTTTAGCCTATAGACGATAGAGATGCCAAACAAACAGAACTTATTGTATTAAGGGCGTTCCCTACGGATATTCCGTAATTTACCGTATTTAAAGGCTTATAAACTCATAATTTGAAAGGTACAAAGTTATAATAAAAATACAGCAATAATCTTCAGCATATCAACATTCCTTTCCACGTTTTAAATTTTCTATTTTTGTTTATTATACTAATGATATCAGCTTCCAAAGTAAAACCGATTTATTAAAATTCAAGCATACATTCAGCATCTCCTTAGTATTTACAAATTACTGTTATTTGAAACATAAGCCAATAGATCGACAATATCATAAACTACATATTCCACGTTTGAATTTTTTTAGGTCAATTTTGAACTAAGATAAGTAAAAAAAATAGGGTTTTGGTGCGATCTCGGCGACGCGGCAAATGTATAGTCAATGTTGTTTGCTCGGGGGATGGCCTTAAAACTGAATGACGTCCGCAACTCCGGTGCGGCAAAATTCGTTTATCTCGCGGGAACCGTGAATATTTACAACATACAAAGTATCCTATGTCCTTTCTCGGCACTCTGAGTGTCTTCATACCTAATTCCAACAAAATCGGTTCAGAAGTTTGGGCGCGAAGAGGTAACTGACAGACACACTTTCGCATCTGCTTCTTCTTCTTATATATAAAAATGGATTTTCTAATGTGTTAGTCGCGCTAAAACTCGAAAACGGCTGAACGGATTGGGCTGATTTTAGTCTTAAAATATTCGTAGAAGTGCAGGGAAGGTTTTAAAGTGACACGAAGTTCACCGGGACAGCTAGTCTTCTTATATCTTCTTATATATAAAAATGGATTTTTAAATGTGTTAGTCGCGCTAAAACTCGAAAACGGCTGAATCGATTGAGCTGATTTTAGTCTTAAAATATTCGTAGAAGTCCAGGGAAGGTTTTAAAGTGACACGAAGTTCACCGGGACCGCTAGTTTTAAATAATATTAGTATGGATAAAACAGAAACATTATGCTAACCAAAGAAAAAGCTACCAAAAATAAAAGAATATCGGTCAGCTTATATCACCATTTTCTTTTAAAGATGACGAAAGTCCTTCTCATCAAATGAATGATAAATTAGGTAACCCGTCAACTTAGTACGGTGACGGGACGGTTTTGGGGATGACAACATAAAAGCAACAGGTTATAGCTAGCTTCAGCCTGCGACTTTGGTATGCAAATACCTAGATTCTAGCGGATCAGATCTAAACGCGAAAAAGTCAACAACAATAATAATTGTGGAATCAAAACAACGCTCTGAGAGGCAATCAAAATTAACTATTTCGATGATATCCTTTTTTTTTCTTTTTTATAATGAGTAACATAAAACTCTTGAAAACTTGCTAGCAGTTCTTGCCCGCTTATTATTGTCCTGAAGAAGCACTGTACTTTTTGGGGTGAAAAAAGTGTCCTAACTCCTTAAGTATTTAACATCATCAAAATCCGCTTAGTACTAAGTCTTCGCGAAGAAGTAGCAAAGACACACAAATATAGTACGACACCCTCAATTGCCTCTAAACGAGCAGCCAGATAACCTGATACCCTCTATTGCCTCCAAACGAGCAGCCAGATTACCTGACACCCTCTATTGCCTCTAAGCGAGCAGCCAGATCACCTGATGCGCTTATCCCGGGCACATCCGGTGTAGCGGGTTCGGTTCCGGCTGACCCATTGACTTAGAACCGGTTCTAACTGGCCGGGCCTCGTGTTATCGCTGCGAAATTGGAGCAATACGTTTTCCTTAGTGCTTCTGTACCGGTATGTAAGGGACAAGACGATTTTTTATTAGTAACTATCATGTTGCTTGACTCTGTTGCGCTGAAATTCGTTTAACGAGCTGTAACCTTTTTACTTTGTCCTTTCTTATCTGTCACAGTACGCTACCAAATTTCATCTAATTCGGTTCAGTATTTTAAGCATGCAGATAACGTACGGACAGACACACTTCGCATTTATAATATTAGTGCAGGTCCCAATTTATCTCTGTATAAAAATTATTCTAAACGATTTTTAATATGAGACGTGAAATAAGTTACATGTTGCGTACCTAATTATTTGAGAAAATAAAAGGAAAGAAACGCTACCTTAGAAATAAATAAACATATAGGTAGGAATAGATAAACATTGACACCTTAAAAAGTTACGCTGATGAATGATGATAATTGATAAATTAATCATAGATTGCACAGAAAACCAAAAAGGTCTCTATAAGAAGCAAAATCTCTTAAAATAAAAAATAAACTTTTAAACTAAGAACACAAAAACTCACCAAACTAAAAAGACTGGCACTCAAAAAAAACAAAATCTAAATTCGAAATTCAAACACAAGCACAGCACAGCACACCTCGACGGACTGAAAGCGAAAAGCAAAATGAGCTTATACGTAAATAGTTGTAATTACTTGACGGGGCTGCGATTTCCTTGTGCTGTACCAAGGGCATAGGATGGGGCTGAAGGCTGCAAGGCTAAGGGCTGAAAGACTGAAAGAGGATGACATGTGTGAGCTTTTTTAGACGCCCGGGAGGGATAACTTTTTATTTTAGGCTTGAAACCTAATCAACAAAACTTGGTTGACTATGGTACCTAAAACGGAAGCCTAACCAGCAGATTGTTTGTATATTGGTAGGTTAATAGTTATATAATTTAAGAGTAATATTGATAGAACAATCCATATTTTAGGACCATCAAATCAAAGTGTGAAATCCTTTTTATCTCTGTTAGCTACCAATTTCAAGATTTTTCGCAAATAAAAATGATATCACTGCAAAAAAATTCAAGCAGAAAAAAGTAATTCGAAAAGTTCTAAGAAACATTATTATCGATTAATGATAGGAAAGCTGATAATCTCGTAAAATCAAAGATTTTGTAACACCGTATCTAACCGTAACTTCTCAAAACAATTTTTAAGGAGATCCAGAACTTTTTGTATTTAAGTGTTGATCAAAACTATGGCCTTCACCAATTAATCATATTTGCTTAAATGACTTTAAATTATGAGGAATATTGTGATTTGTGAGGAAGTTTGGGGTTGGGCTTCCTATTCCAATTGGAGCTCGCGAGGACAAGTCCTGGATTCTATATGTACGAGAAAACTGATCAAACTGATCAATTAAATCACGTAGGTCTTTAAGGTGTTTCTGTGAATCACAAAAAAAAAGGTTTCTTTTTCCAAAACGAATTAAATTTCAGGATTAAATGACGACTACAGAATGTTTTATTTTCCGTAAAACAAAGCTTTGACACTAAATTAAAATGAAATATTATGTTTTAGAAAGTCCTGGATGCTCTTATAAAATCCTGTTCGTGGGTATTCCAATGTCACGTCGGAGATCCGTGTTATGTCATCGAGTCCAGCTGGACATGAGCTGATGTAACCGAAACTAGATCGATACTATTTATCCCAACAAAAACATGCCTGTTAAAATAGCGCCTAGTTCCTATAGGCTAATTTTTGGCCTAAAAATGAGTTGAAATCCAGTCCAATGCCAAGTTCAGATGTGAAGTACATCTGAACGATCGATCATAATAACGTAATTTTCATCAACAGCCTGATCCATAACACTTCTAATTTGAACTTGGCAGGTTAATTAAATTCTATAAATATTATATAATTATTATAATTAATCAAGGGTTACGTGTAGCACAAAAACCTGCCAAGTTACTGATTTATTATTTGACCAATACTTCTCATTTAAATATCCTATGAACATAAAAAATAAACACATTGACTACAATAATTTATTATACTGTATACATTATGTTTTAATTTTCGTGGAATAAAACATAGAAAGATAAAAGTCCAAGGAAAAAGTTTACATTTTTTTGTGTATTAATTAATTAAAATATATTGGATTTTTGTGAAAAGTCTAGCGTAATCAACTGTTTTTTTTATGTTCAATACGATAGATGAAGTTTTAACCTAGAATAAATTGCTAGACATCTTTGCTCTAAATCCGAGACAGCGCTGGATTGCTGCTGGAATAATGTAAACGGATACTGGAATCCACTGGAGTGGACTGAATTGCATTTCAGTGCCCGTTTACATAATTTCCGTAGCTGGTTTGCTACGGGAATAACGCTGGAAACGCTGGAATAGATTACTGGATTGAAATAATGCAAACCGGAGGTATTGAAAAATTATAACAATTATAAAATGTCAAGTTTCAATGTCATATTCGAAAGTGATTCGCGAAATCCCGCAGTACTCTGCGGTTTGATCGCGTTCTTATTGCATTCATTGCGAGCTTGTGCGTTACGGTTTAGGATTCCCTGTTACAATAAGTACTGATCACCTGATTGTCTGACTAGGAATGGAAAAATGCGTCTGATAGGCATTCCACGCGAAAAATAAACTATCCTCATTATGTCTTCCACTGTGCGTTTTTGCGTTACTTTCAGCCGCGCACTCTAGGGGTGAAGCCAAACGAGCGTAATTTGTGAGTTGTGAGTCGCAGAATTTCGGCTGGCAGAAATTCTGCTGCATTCAGTTTCAAATAAAAGTCCTCAGGTTCGATTCACACGAGCGTAATTTTGTGATACATGATTTGTATGAAAAGCTGATATTTATGCGACCGAAATTCTGCGACTCACAAGTCACAAATTACGCTCGTTTGGCTTCACCCTAAAGCTCTGGAACGAACTGTTGCAGGCAGTATTGCCGGACTAATAGGACCTGCAAACCTTCAAGTAGAGAGCGTAAACTTTACCAAAGTGCTGCTCTCAGAAAGATTCCAAAAATATGCAATATTTGAGACATAAATAACTTTTTAATGGAAAACTTAGCAGCTTTATCACAACTTTAAATAAATGTAAAATTTAATTTACTGTTTTCTTATTATTATTAATCAAACCAGTTTAATATTTTTAATGCTTATAATATGATAGCTTAGGTTATTGGGACACCCATAATTAAGCAAGATATTATATTAAATAATAGAAATAAATTTTTAACGTGCTGTTTATTCAAATCTACTGAACCCATAGTAAATTAATCAATTCGTACATAGCTTAAAATGGTTGGCGCCTGCCGTTAAGTTTTTTTTTTTTAATAGCCTATATTTAAAAATCCCAGATAATAACAATTTAAAACTATTAACGTAATGCAAGACAATATTAAGAACACGCAAGAAACGAGTGCTGGTTTCATCGAAAAATGTTTCTTTTTCTTAAATTTTTAAACTTTATCGCAAAAGAGTTTGTGAAATAGTGACGTTCTGAAAAGTGTGCTGTTTTATGTTCCCTCCAAAACTCCATTAAAAGTTTTATTGAAAAAAAAAAAAACTTTAGTCGTAAAACAGTTTGTGTCAGCCCTGATAATATAATTAAAAAGCAACTGCACTCTATTATGTTATTGACAAAATCTAGCGGTAACGGTAGCTGACCACATCCGGGTTCGCGTCATACTTTCAGGACACGCGCGGGAAAAACCGCGCCATGTCGCTTCTAATTTCAAATTTGACGTTTGTTTTTTTTCGTTCGGACATGCAAATTACGTGCATAAGACGAGTAATTATGCCACAGATGTAACCGTTAGAGCTACTTCTGATTTTTTGGAAGTTATATTACAAACAAAATCATCATCATAATAATATTAAATAGTTTATTACATTAGAAAATGTGTTATGTTTTTATTTTTATTTAGATACAGCACATTTTTAACAGGGTGAAATAATTATAATAAATAAATAAGGGGTGCTTATTCCAGAGGGGATTTTTTGACAGCTGTCTCTCCGCCGTGAAAGATTCATGACGTTGTAGATTTGTGGTATCCTCACTACTGGCTTGGTAATATATACTAAGTATAAGTTGCATACGGCTTCTCCTGCGTCAATAAAGTAACGCGGAAATTGTAAATTATTCAGCAATAAAAATATTCCTTGTAACGCACCGTGCGTGGGCTGCTCTATTTCATGATAATAGCCATCAAAGTCGACCCAGTAGTTTGGAAGCCTTTTTGTTCCTTATAAGCAATTTTCATATTATTACTAGCTGTCCCGGCAAACGTTGCTTTGCCATAATATATTTGCCATATTATTTTATTGAAGTGACTAAATAAGTATGTCACCATGGCAACGTCGATCGCTATCCCGTCGCACAAACAATGGTCGCCGTCAGTCTCAGGTTGTAATCATTTACTATTATTTATTCAACAAATGCACATATCAATATATAAAGTACCGAGTAGCCGATTCTCAGACCTACTGAATATGCATATAAAATTTTGTGAAAATCAGTAAAGCCGTTTCGAAGGAGTTCGTGGACTAACATTGTGACACGAGAATTTTATATATAAGATAGTATCTAACAATATAATATTATGCAGTAATTTCTACATTGGTTAGTACTTTAAAAAGAATAATCACATGTCCTTTCGGTTCGCGTGATGACATAGAGTTCGCAATGATGATCATAAATTTCAATTTTGCATTGAATGATCCATTTATAGATCGTTAGATCTCGTTATAACAAGGATAATAAATGACATCTCGGTATTATGGATTAATTGCCTTACAAGGAATGATCTAAAAGCTTACAAGTACGTCACGAGCCAAGGGAACCCAAACTATCAATCATCACAAATAGATGAATAGATCTCTACTCCATTAAATCAGAGATCTAAACAGTGGCGTAGCTTCTAAGGGATAAGGTGGGACGTCCCGGGGCCTTCAAAGTTCAATCTCAGGGGCTTAGTAGCTAGTAATCCCCGATTTATCTATATATATATATATATAAAAGAAAGTGGTGTTAGTTACACTACTTATAACTCAAGAACGAATGAACCGAATTGGCTGAAAACTGGTGGAGAGATACTTTGAGTCCCGGAAAAGAACATAGGATACATTTTGTCCCGGAAAAATGTACGGTTACAGCACAATATACTTTTGTGATTTACGCGTAAGCTATTCAATAGATTTTGATAAAATTTGGTATGGAGATACTTTGAGTCTCGGGAAAGGACAAGGGATACTTTTTGTCCCGGAAAATGTACGGTTCCCGCACAATAAACTGATTTTCGCTTAAACTATTTAATCTATTTTGATTAAAGGCATGGAGATAATACATTTTAATCTATTGTTCTCTTAATTATACCAATTCGAATTTAATAATCATCGCTAAGACAGGACAACGTCTGTCGGGTCAGCTAGTATTGTATAAAATATTTTAGATTTTTTTATGAAATAAGGGGACAAACGAGCAAACGGGTCACCTGATGGAGAGCAACTTCCGTCGCCCATGGACTCGCAGCATCAGAAGAGCTGCAGGTGCGTTGCCGGCCTTTTAAGAGGGAATAGGGTAGTAGGGGAGGGTAGGGATGGGAAGGGAAGGGAATTGTCTATAGGGGAGGGTAGGGAAGAGAATAGGGTAGGAGATTGGGCCTCCGGTAAACTCACTCACTCGGCGAAACACAGCGCAAGCGCTGTTTCACGATGTTATTGTTGCTGTTTTTTTAAGGTATGTTAAAGATAATTTTAAGTACTTAATTAGATTAAGGGCCTGTTTCACCACTTTCTGATAAAGTGCCGAATAGGATATTCACAGCTTTTTTGACAGATTCTGCATACTTTATCTGTCAAGTTAAGTGCTGGATACTGGACTTACCAGGAAGTTGTGAAACAGGCCCTTAAACTTGCAAAAGTTAACTGGCATGATAGTTACGTCAAAAAGTCTTGCGTGTTGAGTCGTCATTGGTTTGGACCCTACTTTACTTTTTGCAGGGTCCTCAGTCAGCTAGCTACGCCACTGAATCTCAAGCGTCATCTTGTATTTAGTTTAACGTGTCTAGGTTAACAGTTTGCTTAAAAGATGTTGATGTGATTGTTTTGTTTCTTGTTCGATTTAGTCTGTTTCAATTCATGCTAATATTATAAATGCGATAGAAAACATTGCAGTTCTATATCCTACTAGATCACGCCTGTAACTCCATTGCGTCTAAATTTCGATTATCGCGAAGGAACTGTACATTTTTCCGGGATAAAAAGTATCCTAAATGTATCGCCATACCATGCAGCAAAATCGGTTCAGCGGTTTGGACGTGAAGAGGTAACAGACATACTTTCGCATTAATTTATAATATTAGTATGGATTTCCATTCCAAGATTTCGCCACACAAGATAATTGCTGCCACACCCGAACTCATCAATCTTCGTTTACTAATTATGATTAATTGCGTTCATTAGATATGAACGAGCAGCCAAACAGCCGATCAGAGGACCGGAATACGAAGGTAGTTATAATTTTTCTACGCATGCCGGATGTACTGGCATGGTTCAACGCCCTCGGTGAGGCCATTAAAAGTGCGAAATGCAGCCTTCATGCGAAATCTAGATCTTCTTATTGTGGGTCATGATGGACAGTAACAAAAAGCGCTGTTTGTGTAGTTGTAGCTACGCATTTGTAGAACGATAGGAGAATCACATAGTTCTGGCATTTCAGTGCTACAAGCTTCTTGTAGTTTTGAAGAATTAATATACATAGTTGAAAATTGCAACAAAAAAATATTAATAATTTGCTTTACATTTTGTCTGATTGACTTTAAAAATTAAATGATTGCCAAAGTATGATAAAAACGAATAAATTTCAAGTACGTAAACAAAATAAAAAATTGTAATATCGATCACAACCACAACCAAAACTAACATTGTTTCCAATTCGATGTAAACCTTTTTTTAACATTTTCATTACACTTGGACGTCGAGCAAGCAAATCATAACGATAAATTCGTAACTCGCTAAACGCTCCATCTAGGCTGTTCCCCGCGGTGTTCCTGGCCGTGCACACCATCAAGAATTGGCACAGAAGTTCAGTGGAGCGTCTAGTGCTCTAGCAATACTTAAATAGACAACAACCCGTCCCGCGCTGTTATGAAATACGGAAACACGTGAGAGAGCCTTAACTGTGTCAACTGCCGCTAAATAGTATGTGATTGCTGAGGCTGTATCACATATATTTAGTGCCTTAAGTTGTGTAGCCTTCAAAATCTTATAAAAATGGATTTTCAAATGTGTTAGTCGCGCTAAAACTCGAAAACGGCTGAACGGATTGGGCTGATAATAGTCTTAAAATATTCGTAGAAGTCCAGGGAAGGTTTTAAAGTGAAACGAATTTCACCGGAATAGCTAGTAATCTTATATATAAAAATGGATTTTCAAATGTGTAAGTCGCGCTAAATCTCGAAAATGGCTGAGCGGATTGGGCTGATTTTAGTCTTAAAAATATATTAGTAGAAGTCCAGGGAAGGTTTTAAAGTGACATGAAGTTCACCGAGACAGCTAGTCTAATATATAAAATTCTCATGTCACGGTGTGCGTAATTGAACTCCTCTGAAACGGCTCGACCGATTTTCGTGAATCTTAGCGAGCATATCGGCTAGGGTTGAGAATCGGACAACATCTACTTTTTATATTGATAAGTGCATTTGTTGAATAAATAATAGTAAATTATTACAACTCGAGACTGACGGTGACTATTGTTTGTGCGACGGGATAGTGTTGCCATGGTGTAAAATAATATGGGAGAAATACTTTATATGGCAAAACAACTTTTGCCGGAACAGCTAGTATAATATAGAAATGGATTTTCGAATGTGTTAGTCGAGCTAAAACTCTAAAACGGCTGAACTGGTTGGGCTGTTAATAGTCTTAAAATATTCTTAGAAGTCCAGGGAAGGTTTAAAAGTGACCTTAAGTTCACCGGGATAGCTACTATAATAAATATAATAAATATTGTTATTTTCATACTTCCATACTACCTAAAAGCCGAGTTCGTGAGGACTTACGTCGTTTTACTGACTGATGATAACACATCTATATTTAATAAAAATTACTATAATGTTAAACCACAAACCAATAGATGTGATAGTTTTTTCGTAAAGTGTACGTGTAAGTACTCACATACGGTTTTGCTCGATCGAGCTATCACGTAGAGTAAAAACCACGCCTCGGGCTTTCGTCCACACATTCAGCATTGCTCGATAGTTTTACTCCAGTTCGAAGGAAATTAGCTACAAATAATAAAAACTAGTGTCAAAAAAATTGTCAAGCCGGCTCGATTCGAGCCTTCAAACTGGCTCGATGCGAGCCTTCGAGCTGTGAGTTTTGCGGTCCACACGGTGGTCTTTGCTCGACTTCGAGTAAAATTATCGTGCAAAATATGTGAGTACTTAGCATACCACTAGTGCTCAGGTTGTGGGATATAATAGTAGTGATAAATGCGAAAGGTTGTCTGTCTGTAACCTCTTCACGCCCGAAACGATGTTGCTTAAGTTCGTTGTAAATATCTTATATATAAAATTCTCGTGTCACAATGTTAGTCCACGAACTCCTCCGAAACGGCTTTACTGATTTTTACCAAATTTTATATGCATATTCAGTAGGTCTGAGAATCGGCTACTCGGTACTTCATATATTGATAAGTGCATTTGTTGAATAAATAATAGTAAAATATTACAACCTGAGACTGACGGCGACCATTGTTTGTGCGACGGGATAGCGATCGACGTTGTCATGGTGACATACTTATTTAGTCACTTCAATAAAATAATATGGCAAATATATTATGGCAAAGCAACGTTTGCCGGGACAGCTAGTATTTTCTGTATAAAGCCGCGATTGACAATATCTGACGCTTAATCACTGTCAATCGCTTATATAGAAAATTATAAGTTTCTGACAGGAAGTCAATGAGCGCTACCGCCATGTTTCGCCGAATATAGTATAGTACTTATCCAAGGCATCCAGGAGGGGTATCTCGTATAAAAAATATATTTTTTTCAGAATTTATCATCTCATTGTTCAGTAAATTAGTAATTTAGTACATTATACCTATCTGTATTTTTATATCAAATTGTATCAACATCAAATAGCCAACACAATATCAAAACCAAAGCCTCTAAGGCGCGATATTACATTTATTTGTTCTATTTCTTATTCTATTCGGTATTTGTCGGTATTTCGTGATGTCAGTAAGGTGTCGATGTTATTGCTACAACCCTCACCTCTGACACGACCCTTGTTTTAGGTATTACTTGTTCCTATGTTTTTTGGAATTAGTTATTACTAGATGATACCCGCAACTCTGTTGCGCCAAAATTAGTTTATCGCAAGAACCGTACATTTTTCCGGGACAAAAAGTATCCTATGTCCTTTCCTTAACTTTGGTTTGGACTTAAAGTATCTCCATATCAAATTTCAGCAAAATCGGTTCAGCGGTTCGGTCGTGAAGAGGTAACAGACAGACAGACAGACAGATATACAGATGGACAGACATACACACTTTCGAATTTATAATATTATAGAAGTATGGAAGTATGGATTATTTAGTTATCATTTTGCTTTTTTAAAGAAAACTAAGATTTTTCTACTTCTTACGGAAAGTTACGACCAATAATAATATGGTCCGAAATGTGGAAAAACCATCAAATACATCTATCGAAATGATCGAAATATATCGAAATTCCTCAATATCGCTGAAATTAGAAAAACGCAAAAACAGCCGACGGGTCGACCTAACCAAGCCTAATCATGGTTCCTTCCCTGTTTTATACATCACGACTCCAAAAGAAATCTGTTGGCTGTAGACTCTACAGATTTCTTATTTATTTATTTAAATGAAGGACACCAAACAGTACATACATTAAAACCTTATTGAATACAATATAGTAGGTAATCTGTACCCCACAGCATTCGCGATTACAGCTCTACAAAATATACAATATTAAATATAACAAAACAAATAAACAAATAAATAAACAAATAAATTAAATCGATAAAATATGATTATGAATTAAATAAAATTAAGATTTCATACAAACTAATTATAACAGTAATAACAAGCAAAATTTCATAATAATAAATAACTTAAAACTACGAAAATACATTTAAATCTTAACTAAAAGCAGTTTAAATAAAATAAAAATTAGAAAATATAAACACAATTTTAAAATAAATGGGGTGTGTCGGTACCCTTTATCCCATTATTATTGTAAAATTATTTAAAATTTTAAATCATTATTAAATTATTAATACTAATCATATTTATTAAAAAAGTATAAAATGTAGATCATAGTAATAATAATTAATTTGTATGATTTTTAACCAACTTCCAATGGAGGAGTGTGTTTAATCTATCACACAAGTAGAGCGAATTAACGAACCGAAATAAAAGTGGTGGAGTTGTTCTTGTGTTGATGTAACGCACTGGACAAGTGCGAAATAAAGTATACCTAGCAGTTCCGTACAAAATAAATTCACTAAAGACTAAAATCCATTTAAGATTGATGACGTCAGTGGATGGACCGGGAAAATTTGGGGCTACTTGAACTTAATAAGATCGAGAAAAGGTAGGTAGTGCCCTTGCGCTTCGCTTGGCTCGCTTTCGCGGGGGCACTACCGTGCACACAGATAGAAAGAGGATAAACATGATCCATAGCAGAATGTGCACTGTCAAACAAAACTTTTACTAATATGGGGACATAAGTAAGAAACTGGCATCTTGCTCACATTATCACTATACCGTACTCAGCGAAACATGGCGGTAGCGGTCATTGACTCCCTGTCAAAAAACTTGTCAGTTTCTATATTATAAACCGCGAATGACACCATCTGACGCTTCATTGTCAATCGTGGTTTATATAGAAAATGACAAGTTTTTGACAGGAAGTCAATGACCGCTACCGCCATGTTTCGCTGAGTACAGTATAGTGTCAACTCTAAGCCACTGACAGTTATATTACATGTTTGATGATTTTGTTATAATATGTGGCACCAAAACTGTCACTTTTTTTTAATATTTATATAAGAGAGCGGGTTGTACTCCACTGCTGGGAGAAGTGAACTCACACAACAGTAGTACGGATAAATTCATCTCAAATAGGGGGTAGCTAGTAGCAAATAGAAATATTGAAACTTTTTAACCCTCGTTAAAAAGTTAAAGTTATAATTTGATTACGGAACCCTAAAACATGTGGATTGCGAAAAACTCGGTATGCGTTTTTGATTGGCGCTCAGACCTCAGTATTAATTACTGCATATATTATGTCGAGTGTAATTTAATCGTTAAGCTTCACTGACTTGACGTGACATAGGCCACTATTCACCTCTGGAGTTTAGGCTACTATTTCTCTACATTAGGAAAAATAAGCATTGAAATGGACGATGGATTTTCTTAGGTCTGCATTAAAATAAAGTTAAGTTATCATTAAGTGTATTCAAGAGTGGTCGTTATAGGTATCATAAAGTGTTTCAATTATTACTGATTTTTGTAGTATTAGCCATTAGGTGAGTCAGTCCTAAGGTTTAGCAAACTAATGATTTCTAAGAACTGGCTTTCTTTACGATGAAGGTCGTGCGACCACAGTGAATCATGGTGTTTATAGCTTGTCTGGTCATTACAATTTGCCGTGACGAAATATTTTTTTATATAAAATGAGGGTGCAACCAAGCAAACGAGTCACCCGATGGAAATCAACTACCGTCGCCCATGGACACTCGCTAGAATAGGTGCAGTTGCATCAATCGGCCTATCATAATTCGTAAATTTTACTAGACAAGTGGAAATGAATATTTTGGGATTGTAATGCCATGTACCCTGATCACATTTGATAAGAAGTTATGGAATGGTCAGAATAATCGACCAAGTGAGAGTCGGGCTCACGCACTAACGTCCGCAGTCAGACTCAGATTACAGATACAATCCATACTAATATTATAAATGCGAAAGTGTGTCTGTCCATCCATCCATTCGTCCGTCCGTCCGTCCGTCCGTCCGTCCGAACGTCCGTCCGTCCGTCCGTCTGTCTGTCTGTCTGTCTGTCTGTCTGTCTGTCTGTCTGTCTGTCTGTCTGTCTGCCGCTGCCCAAGCCGCTGAACCGATTTCGGTAAAACTTGGTACGCAGATACTTTCTGACGACCTCTGTGGCTCAATGGCGAAGAGAATGTGTGGCAGCTCAAGCCGGGGGTCGCGGGTTCGAATCTCGCCGACGGAACAAAAAGCTTTCAATGTTTGACAGGGTTTGACAGATGTACCTATGTCAAAATCATAAATTATTAATTAAGTATAGTAAAGTAAATAAAATTCGTCTGTAAGTGCTTTGAGCTTGAATTAGTGTTCCGCAGAATTAATTATTATTATTGATATAGCGAAATAAAATGGGCAAAATTACATTTTTGTAACAGGGTGCCATTTTTACCTTTTTGGGTATGAAACCCAAGTCACAGGTTACACGGTCAAATTTTCATTAATCTGATCCATCCATCTGATTGACGGAATATTGACGCATATAAAAACTGCATATTAAAAATACGATCAATCCATCAATCCGTGGCGTACACGATCAAATTTTCGTCAATCCGTAGCGGATTGATGATCCATCAATCCGCTCCAAATCCAAAAGATTGATGAAAATTTTACCGTGTAACCGGTGACTAAAAATGAACTTCAATTTATAACATAGATCATTAAATTCTATTATCTTAAGGCGAGCGATGTAACTGATGCCTAGGTTTAGAAAGCTAGGCCTTTGGACCTAGGTCGAGAAAGCTGCTAAGACCTGCCTAACGACTAACGTTTACATCGCCAGCTTCTAAATACCTTTCATAGATATCAATTTTATCAACTTGACGGCTGCAACTCCGTTGCACCGAAATTCGACGTTTATTGTGCGGGAACCATAAATTTTCCCAGATGAATAGTAACCTACGTCCTTTCCAGGGACACAAATTATTCCGATACCAATTTTCAGCAAATTAGGTTCGGCGGTTTGGTTGTGAAAAGACAGACAGACGCACTTTTGCATTTATAATATTGGTATGGATTCAAGCTTAGGTATTATAGTTGCGAGGGGTATTTCTTCCCTAGGAAACCTTAGTCGGTGCAGGAAGGAATTAGAACAAAATATATCTTCAAAATGCCAAAAAGTAAGAACTAAGCCGATAGTGTTGAACACACACCCATATGGTCCGGGGGCTGTCAATCTCAAAAGTGCACTCATAGTGTGCATGAAATTTTTTGATGAAAATAGATAGTTTAGAACTATATCTACTCGAAACGCTCGGTTTGCGTGGATTTACAAAGCCGGAAGGAGATAAAAAAAAATTTGAGAAAAAAAATTGATAAATGTTTTGCCCTCACCATGTGCACTGGTTTGCCTAGAGTGTATTCAATAGAACATTTCTTTATCTTTCGGGAAAAAAATACGCAAACCAATTTTTTTGGCCGGAAATGAGTCACGCAAGCCTCTTTAAGTGTGTGATGAGGGAGGTCATTTTGCCCTCATTACGTGTCATGTTTTTTTTTGTAATTTGTTCTTTGCAACTTTAAGATTATGTTGGTTTGCGGGCTCACAAACGGCCGGAAATGTTCAGCAAACCACCTTAAAGTTAGTTGACTCTGAACTTGTTTATCACTCAATCCCTAAAAAGACGTTTGTTGAACAAATGACATAATTTTTGAGGGTTGAAGTTGAGAAGAATGGAGGAATTTCGAGGAAAAGACTAATGATAAGGGCATTAGTCTATGATGTTCTATGACCAAATGTAATGATAGAGTGTGTAAGAAATAAGAATGTAGAGCTATGGATAAGGGTTTTCGATTTTTCATTTGCCATTAGGGCAGATTTGACTTACACGAATCTTCAGAGGACTCGTGGTTTCAAAACTACCAATAAGAATTTTCCTGTACTTCCCTACCTACCCCCCGCCATCAGGTAGAGCTATGCAGTAATAGAGTCTTTGTCGTGTCAAACAGATGGCATAATCCATACTAATATTATACATGCGAAATGGTTTCTGTCTGTCTGTCTGTTACCTCTTTACGCCAAACCGCTGAACCTATTTCGCTGAAATTTGGTGTGGAGATACTTTGATTCCTTGGAAAGGACATAGGATACTTTTTATTCCGGAAAAATGTACGGTTCTTGCGTGATAAACGAATTTCTGCACAACGAAGTTGCGAGCGTCATCTATAGTACAATACCCGGCAATAAATATTGCACATCGATCTTTGGAAAGAGACATTCGGCTAATTTCGGTTTCATAGAGCGTTATCTTTGTAGCACACACCTATTTGACATTATGTCAGTCGTTGTTCAAATTCAATAGAGTGCAGTCGCGTCCAGTTCAAAATATATATCTAGAGTTGTTAACACCCCTAAATTTGCTACAGCTGTAATTTTCCAAAAGAATTTTAAATACGTAAACATAATTTGAACACCCTTTTTTATTTTATTTTACCCGAATATAAAGCCATAACTTATAGAAAATTTGGTGTATTTTATACAAAGAATAATAAAATTGTCAAAAGAAGCAAACCTTAATTGTTTTAACAGCTCCTAATATATACCGGACTTTTTGTATTTCGTGCGTAAGAGATAACGCTCTACAAAACCGAAATTAGCCGACTGTCACTTTCCAAAGGTCGATGTGCAATATTTATTGCCGGGTACTGTAATGTTACTTTTGAGTTAAATATCATAGTGGACTTCTATTCACTTGGTGTTTTCTTCAAATAGGAATGCAGTTATTGGACACAAATACAATTTCAATTCTAATTAACTTGCGCTATCGGTAATAACCAGCTAAATTAAGACGTTAGCTGTCCGTAATGAAGATAAATTAATATATTGACATATATTAACCTAAATAACTGAATATCAATGTCTGCACTTCGTCAGAGCCTTGTACCGACGATATAAGAACTATTATGTGAAACTTAGAGGCAAGATAACTTTGAATTTAGTGTAGAGATGAAGTCTGTAGGTCGGTGTCCGTGGGATGTGTGTGGGACTGTACTAATTATTGCTTCATTTAGATGAAATTGTGGCTAAACTAGCACCGTAATCCTGCATCGCGCTATCGAAGTTTTCTAAGTATGGCATATATAGTACAGTAAGCCCGCCAGTATATTTTCTATCATCCCCATAATTGAAAATAACAACGCATTGCATCGCATCGATGCAGTGTGAACTGACCCTAAACGTTAATTCAAAGTGATTATCGTCTGCACTTAATTTTTTATGACATGGCTTGGAATCTAAACTAATCTTTAGATGATAATCATTACAATTTAATGACGGTTAGTGTGATGAACCCCAGAGGTTCAACGCCAATGTCAAATAAACTTTAGCCGCTAAAGAAGAGAAGTCTAGTGGCTAAAGAAGAGATGTCTAAAGGAAAGTTTCTTACGACGGTTCTTATCGTCGGGTTAGTTCCCGAACCGGTGGTAGGCACCATGTAGACTTTCTGAGAACATCTGTTTCAAATTTATTCAGAAATAAAACAATTTTTAAATTTTATTTTTTTAAAAAAGCTTAGCCGCTAAAGAAGATAAGTCTAGACTGGTAACTTTGGCAGATAAATAACCCTTCGAACGTGTGGTAAACAGCACGCAATTATGCTCGTCATATCGGAATTTGATCTGGTCACCTACTTTCCCAGCTCGTATCGCGATTGCCAAAACTTTTACTTCACCACTTTTAAGGTACCGTCAACTTTAAAGACAATATAATATTAATTACAATATAAGTGAAGCAAGATTATGTTTGACCAATTTAAGCATAAGCTAAGATAACATTCACAAAGTAATTCAAATATTGAAAACTCCTTTGGGATGTTTGTAATGACTGAGGTATCATTACAAACATGTCCCCCTTCATTGAGGGTACGAGGGATTTTACTTCGTGACAGCTGTTAGACACGAGTCAAGAGTTAATACAAAAGACTCTACGGCTACATAGCCCCACCCAGCCTGGTGTCAGGTGGTGTCAGGAACACGGGCCACCAGCCACAACCACATAACGTCGCCACCGGCATATTTCCTGTACATACATTTTTTGACACCGGGGGCCGCCACACGTTACAACGATTGTCTTTACGACCAATAGATTAGCAACGGCGTTTGTGGCTGTCGCGTGTGGCCCGTGTGCGGCGATACTGAGAGGGCAAGTGTTGTTGACAGCTTTTGAAACCACGAGTCCTCCGCGTTTTGTGTGTCGGGTCTGCTAGCGACGAATAAAATATTTAATAACCTCATTGCGATAGTGCCAGTCACCAAGTTTTCGGTATTTAGAGTCCGTCCCCGTCACCTATTATAGGTGGCGGGTCATTACAATAATGGTCTGTGGTATATTTAAAAAACTCCTCCTTTTTTCTTTACGGTGCTCGGTTTTTTAACCATGGTCACTGTCGAGTAAAATATGGCGGAAAAACAATTTCCTTCTTCCAATAATTTTCATCATCGTTTGACTATATCGTCAAGTCTAATCTAGTCAAAGTCTAAGTAAAAGTCAAAACAGTCAAGTAAAGTCAGTAAAGTGGTAGACGCTTTACTGAAAGTTTTGACGGAGTTTTGGAGGGAACACAAAAAACACTGGAAGTTGCAGCATTTGCCTACACTTGTACACGATAACGAATATCTAAAGGTTATTATTCGACAAATATTACACATTAAAAACCCAGCATAACACAATTTTAAGAAAATAATACAAAAACACAACAGCTCTCTTTCACATTCCCGGCAAAACTCCCAACCTTCCTCCCTTTTGGAAGACGGTAAAAAAAGGAAGCCCTCATGCCTTGTGGGAGGCAAAACGAGTAACAAAGTTTTCTCGCCAAAAAAAAGGAAAAACCTTTGTTGATTACTTTGTTTTTTTAACGATATTTAGCCATTTTTTTGGGTCACAGAGTTTTGAAATCTTTGGCTTCACTTACAATAAAACTTAACAAAGTTTTATGACAATAAACAGAGTACTGAAAATTTTATACGTTTTCATCACGTTTATGAGACGTAATTTATTTTATTGAGTTATTTCGAGTTAATTGGTAACGGGAGTTCTGTACATCCGCTACATTGCCGTTCGCCATAAGTGTAATCGTAAATTATTGTAATTATTGATAGGTAATATTATTGGCCTTTACGTCTATTGCGTACTAGATGGCGCCCGTAACTCCGTTGCGCCAGTGGATCGCGCGGCAACCGTACATTTTTCCGGCATAAAAAGTATTATATTATGTCCTTTCTCGGGGACTCAAAGTAGCTCCATTCTTCAGCAAAATCGGTTTAGTGGTTTGGTCGTGAAGAGGTAACGGACAGACACACTTTCGCATTTATAGTATCAGAATATGGATTGGTCTGTGGAACATTTGGTGTGCAAGCCGATACGAAAACAACTAACTACAGTGACGACAAGATGAGGTGGTGCAGAACCTACCTTGACGACCTCCGTGGCGCAGTGGTGAGCGCATTGGTAGCTCAAGCCGAAGGTCGCGGCTTCGAGTCCCGCCGACGGAATAAAATGTTTATAAAGTTCCTGGGTCATGGATGCGTGTTAAATATGTGTATCATATAATAAAAATCCTAAATATATGTATAGTATAAAAGTATTAAATATATTTCCGTTGTCTGGTACCTGTAACACAAGTCCTTCTGGTACTTACCACGGGGCCAGACTGACATGATGTGAAGCGTCCAAGAGTGCTCAGTCAAAATTCATTCGGTAGTTTCGGTAGCAAAGTTATTTATGTCGAATCATCTCGAATCATCATAATTATAATATTATGGACGCTATTATAAGCATTTGTAAATCATCCCACAAAAAATATGCATTGCGTTATGAATGCAGTCATGTTTTCAACACCGAAATTTTTTGTGGGTTGGTACACAAATGCTTAACAACGACCATATTATATTTTTGACAACTAACTTTACCATCGAAACTTGAGATAACTTATTCTGAAAATAAGCACTTTGGCACCATTGCAAAACTTGCTACTCTCCATTACCTATTTTGCGCCACGTTTAGTCGATGGTAATATCAGAGAAGTGGATTCCTAGGCAGACCAACGTAGCTTGGTCGCGTATACCTACGCCAGCCTGAGACAGATCGCATATTTAACATTTAATTGACATGATCCGACCAAGTGACGTTGGTCTGTCAACTGCCTAGTGCCTAGGAATCAATTTCCTCGATGGTTATCATAGAAATTGATTACCAGTACGCACAACTTTAAGAGTGTTCGCTAAAATTGGAAGGAGAAGAGGAGGAACTCTTCAAGCCTCTTTGGTGGAATGAGGAGTGACTCTTGACAGTGCAAGCGGGGTAACTGACAGTTAGACATAATTATCTTCATTAGTATGAAATATCAATAATTAAAGTTTATTTTTAGAGGAAATTCATAAAACCATAGTTATATATTCTCAGATGAAATCTCACAACTTTTCAGGCAAACTGGTTATTGGAAATACAGTAAGCCAATAACAATTTTACGATCAATAGTAACTCAAAATTTAATAGTTTAACATAATTGCAATTTTGATTGGAATGGGGAGTTATTAGTGTTATTACTTTAGGGTCAAAGGGTATATAGGTATGTTGTCTAGTGGTTAGAGCGTGGCTCTCGACTCCGGAGGTCGTGGGTTCTAATCCCGCGTTGGAAACATGTTATTTCCAAGTTTGGTTAGGACAATGCAGGCTGATCACCTGATTGTCGTGACAAGTAAGATGACCCATGCGTCGGATGGGCATGTAAA
Organism: Lysandra bellargus; assembly: GCA_905333045.1. Taxonomy (NCBI): domain Eukaryota; kingdom Metazoa; phylum Arthropoda; class Insecta; order Lepidoptera; family Lycaenidae; genus Lysandra; species Lysandra bellargus. The sequence continues at coordinate 6,470,240 of HG995363.1, read as the reverse complement.
AAGTCGGTCCTGCGCCTGATCTCTCGCCAGTCGTGTCGGTTTTCCGTCCCACTGGGTTATGAAAGTGAAAGGAATAGAGAGTGCTCTTGTGCACTACGCACACACTAGGGCACTATAAAACTCCTGCGTAACCGACCTGGTTTCAATGAAACTGGCAATTGTCACCGAAACAGCTGCGGGGAGTATATATATAGGTATGTAAGCGTGAACAATGAACATTACGGGGGGTCGATCGTTCCGATCGGACTGATCACAGACTGATCTGACTGGACTCGCTTTGTTCCCGTGTGTGTATATTGTGTCTATACACACCATGACGAAGTTCCGCGTCGGAAGTTCAGCATGATTACGTCAGCAATGTCAAACGCATACAATATAACGCGACGTAATTTCGGCATAGTGTGTCATCGGTAATTTAAAATACATTGCAGGCGGAATCATGCCGAACTTCCGCCGCGGAACTTCGGTATGGTGTGTTTAGACACTATCGGTCTTACCACAAAAGATTAAACATCTGTTGAACAGTTGTTTTGAGACCATTTTGTACTGAATTTTTCTCTAATCAACTGTTCAATGGGTGTTTAAATCTTTTGTAGTTAGACCGTATGAGTCTAGTCAGATCATCATGTGATTAGGCTTGGATATCTCATCACTGTGTTTGGGGGTCATAATATTATGTTGTTCTTTCCATAAACTGTAATAGCTTCCTACCCCATGTGCACCGTACATTTTTGCATACTAATAGAGTTTACGTAGCTATAGTGATCAATGTCTGGATATTATCGGTGTCCTAATCCAAATAAGTTACATTAGCACCTCCATCGTGGGTATCGCAGACACAATAGATTTACAATTGTTATGCGGCAGCCGGGTTGACGCTTGGGGGTTAATGGATTAAAATGTTTTTTTTTTATATGAAACAAATATTTTTAGAATTATTATATTTCTTGACCTACCACCGTACGGGGCAACTTTTAACAAAATATGAAACATTTTTCTATAAAAAACAATGTAAAAAACTCATCCAAAAAAGTACCATTAACCTTGTGTATTTAGTTTATCACTACCAAGTGTACATTTAGTTTCAGCTATAATGGATACGCGAAATTAAAACAATATGATTTATGTTTGGGGTAGTTTCGACCCCCTACACCGCTTCACCCCGCCAGCGCCCGAGGGTTAATTATATGTAATAAATAACGGGGATATGACCTTAGAGTATTTTAACCCGCGGGTGGGCAGTGCCTGCTTTTAAGGATTTTGTTGATACCTAATTTTGAATAAAATATGAGTAAAGGCGCGTTCAGACGTGTGCGTTTTCTGAGCGTTTTTCTGTCAGCAGAACCCTTATTACCAGAATTTATTGCAGTAGCGGTAGTAGTAACTACCTTACTTTGCTCTACCCAGTATCCCATAGGAGTAACGTCTCTTTAGGGTAAAAAAAAAAACTTGTTTTTCAAACTTAACGAACTTTAGACAGAAATTAAAAAAAAATACGATTTGTTTTTACTTTTTTTTAAATTCGATTTAGTTTTACTAACGAAATCTTCAAAGCTTTTACATAAAAGTAAAAGTAAGTATAGAGCTCCGGAAAGGAATATCTTAAACAAGTTTTATGAATTGTGAGTTTTATGTATTTCCCTCCTGAAACCCTTTAGAGAGGGGTTTTCTCACAATAGCACTGACCGGATCTCAATTCGACCTTCGGCTTTTACTTCAATTATAATAGAGGAAAGTTTGTTTGAGTGGAAATAATGTTCGGGGAAAATTCCTACAGCCGGGTTTTTCCACGAATTTTAGAATATTTTTTGTCTTTGTTTTGTATTTTTATTTATAAAGTTTTTATTCAAAACAATACTCACCGTCAATTTAATTGCCGAATGAAATCACAAAAAAAGAACATTCACAACACCGTGTCTATGGTATGAATTTGAAAATAGAAAATATTCGAATTTGGAACGTCTAGTGCGACTGCATCGTTCGCGGCGGCTAGTGCAATGTAGTGAGTGAGTCGTAAGTGTGTCTGTAGCGGGAGTGATCGATGTTGATGCTTGCATACTTGATTTGAACTGCCCAAGCCAAAATATTATAAATGCCAGAACTTTGTCGGTTCTTTTTAGAATCAAAAATATAACACTATCAACATTATTGATTATGCAAACGCTATATTATTATATAAGGACATTTAGAATATTATGATATTAAAAAACTTAATTAAATAATTTTTGCCACAGTCACTTATTATTAATTGCTTTTCAAAAACAAATAAATCGACCGTCATGATCACAGATAAAATCAAAATGTCTCTTATCATTTTGGCGTTTCCTTTTTTTAATGGACGTCAAGGTAATAAATGCAAATGCTATGTGTCAACAGGAAAAACGTTGTTTTAATTTTTTCGCATGAATAAATACGATTTTGCCATATAATTTATACATATTATATTTTATTAAAATCGTCCGAGATTTTCCATACCCTTTAAAACCGAGCCTTGATGTGGTTAAACGAAACTTTTTTATTAAAGTCACTGGTTTGTCGAGCCTTTTCATTAAATAGCATCACTACTGCCTGGCTGTAATATAAACTGTGTGCATACTGAAGACTGATTATCTGTCGTACTCATAGATTTTTTATTAAGATGAACCTTCAATTTAATGATGAGTTTAACAAATATACTTAATGTATGGGGCTTTTTGCAAAATTTTAAATTAATTTCATTTAAGTAATTAATGTTCCTCTCAGAGTGCGGGAGTGAGACTTCTATGCACTAGTATTTAATTAGATTGACACTTATTTAGCAAGTACCAAAACTATTTCGGTGCGGTATCCGGCCATAGACTCGCGCCACCTGACATTTCGGCAAATGTTACATAGATTAATTGCGCGGGAAATATCTGTTTATATTTGCACTGAATAATGCACTAAAAGTTTTAATTACAGTCTAGGAATTCAAAACAAACTTGTAAATGTTAGTAAATCGGTTAAAAGTTATAAACATTAGTCGGAAACGAAAATAAACGAGAAAACCATGTAACATGCAAAGAAAGCAATTTCATTTTCGTTCTTGACACAAAAGTTAAAGAGCGATGTAAAATTTACGTTTAGTTTTTCGTGATAGCTCCTGTAATCAGCGTAAACATAGTAGAATTAATGCAAAAGAGAATAATCACTGACAGATTGCCTTTAGCAATACGAAGCCGTAGAAACGAAAGAATAGACGAAAAATGTCCGAATAGGGAATTTATCGCAAAGCTGGTCGGAGCAGAGATGTTGCACACATCATTCATACTAATTATTATAATATTATAAATGTGCCCGTCTGTCAGTCTCTCTGTTACCTCTTCACGCCCGAACCGCTGAACCGATTGTGCTGAAATTTGGCATGGAGATACTTTGAATCCGGGAAAGGACATAGGATACTTTTTATCCCGGAAATTTACGGGTGCTGGGCGAAAAACTAATTTTAGCGCATCGGAGTTGCGGGCGTCATCTAGTGTTTTCTAAAAAAAAGGTTGTAAAGTTAGTTTGAAGTTTGAGACGATCTGATGCTGATGCTGCACTGTCTCGAGTCTCGACAGTCGATGGTTCCCACGTCGCTGATGCAACGCTGAATGTCAGAGGTGCTGTTTTTGTGAACCGTTAGATTTGCGCGGTTCGAGGCATAGGCTGAAGCGATGTAAAAAAAGACTATGACATGCGTACGGACAGATAGGGCGAATCCTTAAGGGTTCAGTTTTTTTGGTCACGGACCACGGTACTCGAATTTAGAATTTGGCGTATCAGGAAACCTGATTTTGCAGGATTTTTGAGATTTTAAGTACATAGCTTAAATAAGCTATTTTAGCAAACTATAACAACCTTATTTCTGAATAACAATAATATGAGAAACTAGATAACAGCTCGCATCTTCATTGCGGTTGTTTGTTTATCGAGTGGGAAATCCTTAACTATGCTTGATTGACTTCTTCATATCCCTATTATTCAAAATGTCTCCAATCTCTAAGATATTTCAAACGTTTTTGAAGAGAACAAGAAGACAAACTATAACACTAAAATAATAAAATTATAATGTTAAAATCAAGACTTTTAGAACGACGTTTTTAAATTATTTCTTTGATAGCACAACATATTTACCTATTCCTTTACAGCAAGATAGATAGCAGTACTGCCATGATCCGTTTTTCTGGAAGCCACCCAACTGTATTACGGTGTAATATCCCCTGAAACTCCTCACAACATGTGCTGGGGATGACCGTAACGAAGTATGCAGAGGCTTGGTGCATTTTTATAGCCTTTTATACTTCAGGCTTGAGAGCCTATACAGCTCATGATATAGCAAGTATTCAAAATTATTATAGGGATCCATAATAATATATGAGGAGGCCGATCGAATTTGATCGAACTAATCGCAGGCCGACGCTTGTAGTTTCTTTTATTAACTGACTTAAAAAAAATGAGGTTATCAATTCGACGCCTGTGTATGTAATATTTCCAGAACTGCCCAGATTTTGTATATTATGTTAATCTATAACAGCTTCTGAACAAATGTGGCAAATTTCAAAAGTGTATGTATGTATGTTTGTATGTATTTATGTTTGTGCACGCATATCTCCGGAACTACAAGTCCGATTTAAGTGATTCTTTTTTGTTGTACTAGGTATTGTTCAATTTAGGAAATACTGCGAGTTTCATCAAAATCGGTTCAGTAGTTTTTAAGATAGGGAATTTTAATTCTTAATTACGTACAATTGTAATTCGGTTTTATCTTTTAATAAAATACTATTATTAAGAGTATACGAAATTTGCCGATTTCGTTCATTTTACAGACGTGATCCAACAGTTAAAATACAGTATTTCTATAAGTTTTAATGCACAACATGTAAGATCATTTCAATTATAATCAAAAAAATAAAAAATCTAGCTCCAACATTAGTTGGAGCTAGATTTTTTATTTTTTTAAGTATTTTTAAATAATCCAACTCAAACCCGCGACAGTTTTGTGATTTTTGCTATGAAAGGTTTAGAATATCACTAGCTGTTTACGGATTGTATTGACGTCTTAACGGTATGAAAAAAATACAATGTACTGTTGAAAAAGTCGTCTATAAAATGTTGGAATTACTTTTTACCACTAAAAATATGTAACTCGGCAAAATTTTAGAGAAAATGGGAAAAGAATTGCTGTTAATTTCGGCAACTTGGAGCTATAATTCATAAAAAGAAAACGACAGAAATAATCTATAGAGAAAATTCTATTCAATTCGAGAAAAAAGAAAAAAAAAACAAATTGTGCCAAAAAAACACGATTCAAAACAACCTAAATTTCACATTATATTACTCGCCGCAAGTTCGAGTCGGCTTTCCGAGCTTAAATATATTTTAAATCTAATAATTAATATATATATTTTTAAGTCTAATAAGGAGAAAAACCAAATAAAACTTCTGTAGCGAACCTTTGCAATTTCGGCAAAATCGGCAAAATTTCGTATACGGACTCTTAAATACAAGTCTAATATGCTCGCAGCAGTACTTATGATAATGCAGTACTCCACCGAAACAAATAAAGAGCCTAATCACCAACTATTATACCAAATATCCAAAACCAAAATTATCTAAAGTTGTTCAGTAATTTCTGCGCCAAAAAGTAACAAACACTGGCAAACCTTTGCTTTCAAAAAAGTTTGAAATTTTATATTTCTACAAGGTTTTTTACCCAAATGTTTTTGTACAGTTCATTTTTGGTCTGCTAATAATATGTAGATAATACAGTTACAATTTCGTTTCTAATTTACATATCATTTAATTAGCTAAGCTATAGGTAATTAACATATATTTTTAGCCGGTGCCGGTGTAAACAACAATAAGTTTGGAGTCGTGAGAAGAGGACAAAGGTGCAACCTTTTGGTAGACGACGCTATAAATGAGGCTGGCGCAAGTCGTAGGCGACAGCGAGTAGTGGGGAAAATATTTGAGGCAGTTTTGGTACAGTCTATTATAATATCGACCATACAAAGCGAAGGGCTAGGGCCCTTCACTAACAAAACATAGGATTTTTATGCTGCAGAAAACCTCACAATATCATCGAAGTAAGACGGAGAGATAAAAGTCTGCCGCGGCCGGTGCGGCTTTTTTTCTACAGCGTAGGGCAAATGTATGATGTATCTCCTGTTTTAATTTAATTTTCTCTTGAGCTGTCGGCATTGCCAGAGTGTAACCCGTTTTTTTATTATAATTTGCGATACACGAATGGTGGCAGCCGTTTTTGTTGAAAACTTAATTTGTGTTTTTTGGCAAGGGAACTAAGAGTTGGAAAATAAGTTAAATACTTGGTCCACTAGCAGTAGATGAAGATAAATCTGTGGGACAAAGGTCTCGGAGATGCCGTCAGTGTGGGACAGCCGTGGGATACTGTAGACTGTAGGCAGTAGGCAGATTTATAGAATTTGCTGTGTTTACAGAAAATAAATATCTACTACTGGACAAGCCCCTTACTAATAAAATACTAGCACTGGGTATTTAAAAGTTATGGTTGCACCATCGTTTCCTAATCCTGAGTGAGGTGGATAATTGTAGATTAACTGAACCAAGTCAGGATGAAAACACTAGTATAATAAGGTAAAATAAAGTAAAAAAATGAACTTACAAAATAATATATCAAATGGAAAAATAAAAATACTAATTCTGATATTATAATAACTATATTTTTTTTAGCTCAAACAGAACTATATTAAAACATCTTGCAGATATCCTAGCATTTCACATTGAGCAAAGTTTGCAATAAATATAATGTACTAAATTATTCCTATATTATTTAAATATTATTGATTATATTACTCATAAACTAATCCGTACTCTATAGTCTATAACTCTTTTAGGGTAGGTTGCACCAGAGGCGTGGTTCAAGTTTAATTTTGGCTTTAACCTTAACTTTGACCACAGAATTTGATAGATGTCTGTTGCATTTTTTTTATTAAATCTACAGGTGATGGAATTGAGAGTATAAAAAATTAAATTATTTGTAAAAATCGACAGGAAAAATATTTCTTATAGCAATACAGTTCACGAAAAAATGTCGATATAGTTAAGTAGGTATGAGCGGTTATGGTTATCGTTAAATATGGCGTATTTAACCAAATTATTAACACATTTAAATAATTTATTAACCAAAGATTTGACATTTTGCACTGTAGTTATAGTTAAAGTTACAGTTATAAGTTAAAGTAAGTTGGTGCTTAGTTTAAGTAAGTTGGTGCAACCCACCCTTAATCTAGAAGATTTCTGGATTATCTCATTTAGATCATTTGCCAGAAATCTTCAGTCTCGAAGGAGTTGGTAAAATCATCTGTATTCGGCGTTTCATCTATGCTCTCATAGTTGTTCATATCAAACTTATCAGCTAAGAACGTGTCAGCAGCATAAGTCGTCGTCTTCTCAGTAGAAAAGAAGACGTTTGGTCTACTGGACTCCGTAGTAGACTGAACGGTATCCACCACAACCGTTGCCTCGGTCTCCGGTTCTGGTCTGCAGAAGGAATCCCAGAAGTACCAGCCGTGGGGGCAGAGGAAGACCTGGGGGGCTACAACCTCCTTCTTGGAGAGGCAGACGTAGTAGTAGTGGGGGCTGGAGGGGAGAACTCCGAAGTCCCCAACCTTCTTGCAGGCTGGTACCGGTTTCTGCTCGCATTGACCACGTTTCAGAGGTATCTGGAATGAAAATCTGATATTATTTTTCTGGTTTTACCCTTAAGAGGGCGACTAATCCAAAATTGTCGATTTTATAATTCATTTTTATGCTTGAAAATAAGCCTCGAATTGTTTCATTTTCTAAACATAGATACTACATTATATTTCCGATGATCCGACCTAGCGGAAACACGATATCTTAAAATATGTGAGACACTGTAAAACTATACCATCTTAATATGACCATATTTTTACAAATAAAGATTATTATTATTATTAAAATTTTCTCAATAGAAAAAATCACAAAGATATGCATCTAATTTTCACGAATTTTTCATATATTGCCATAACCGTTCATTACACTAAGGTAATATTTTAACACATTGTATAAAATTCTATCAATGAGAAACTGACCTAGCGGATTTTTAAAATGTTGTATATTTATTGAGTTATAAAGAAAAAATTAGCTTGGCGATGATTCCGCGTCGTCCTTTTTCACCTGGCATATGAGTGTGAAGAGAGAAGGACGATGTTTGATTTTTTGGGTTAGTCGCCCTCTTAAGCTTTGTTACAGACAAGTGAAGTTGAAAGAAATGGAGTTAAACTAAAAACCACTGCTATCATCATTTTTGTAATTGCAGGTTGTGCTGGTATAAAACATAACAAGAATATTTTATAGTTTTAGTCTTGAGATTGTTGCCAATCCATATTCCAAACTCATGATATCTGCTAAAACAAATAAACAAGAGAATAATTTTATCACTATTGCTAGCTTCTTCATACAAAATTTATACTTTATAAGACGTATACCATGCTCACGCCATTTTCGAAATAATGGTGCCGTCTCTACTTTATCTACCTTACCCACGACCTCCGGTTCATATTATAATATCATAATAATGTAAGTAAAAACTATTTTTATCCCGGAAAACTCAGTATAAATGAAAACTCATACTTATCGTGTTTTACGTATTAATATTATTTCTGCAGCTTTTTCGAGCGCCACAGAATATATCCAACAATTCGGTTGTATCTTTAATTTCATTTCAGTACCTATTTGAGAATATTCATTGTTCTTTCGTTGGCGAATTTTTAACGAGTTCAATAAATATCAGATTTTATTGTAAAGATTGCGTCAATTTGTACGATATGATGAACAAACTTTATTTTATGTGAAAGATTTATTCATATTTTATGTAAGTATGTTTTAATTCAGAAAACGAAATTTATCGCTTAATGTAGGTATGTTAGTATAAATGCTGTGTGCTGATTTTACTATGGAAAAGTGAACTGCAATTATAATATTAACCCAACAACTCCTAAGCAGCACCCGGGTGCCGCATAACAATTGACTATCTATTGTGTCTGCGATTCCCACGATCGAGGTAATAATTGGGATTTTTACCGGCGCACAGTGTGATAAAAACCTCGATTTTGTTTCACCGCGTTTTTCTTTTAAAATACTTTAGTTGATAACTATATAAACATTAGAGTAAAACTCCGAGATCGATATTCTTTTTACTTATTTTTTTAAAGAGTGTCAAAGTTGGCGTATTACCGGCTCAAAAATTTGCATAAAAAATTAAAATTAATTAAAAAAAAAAACTAATCAAGTAAAATTAATTTTGTTTATACCAATTGAACAAGCACTTAATACTTTACTTTTTCTCCAAATTTGGTTAACCTACTGTGATCAAGTAGGGAGATATTTATTTATTTAATAATTTTAGTTTTTTATTTTTAATTTCGCGATTAGATCGAGTTAGAAAAAGTTTTAAGCATGAAACGATAGGGTGAGTAATCCTTTATCAATGTTATTAAAAATCACACTCTAATAACCTCTGTGTCAGAAGTTATATCCAATTCAATTTTTTTAAATAAAAATTCGGATTTTTTTATACCTAGGGTTGTCACTAAAGTTGATATTATATTTTCCCCGACTACACCAGAAGGTGATTACTGATTACTGATTAGATACTGTTTAGGCATATAAAATCATTAGTTTACGTTATATTTTTTAACTTTTTAGATTTTTTATTATTAGACCGACCTAAACGTGATCTTGATATTTTTCGTATAGGATATCGATTGCGAATTTGCGTATCAACCGGATAAATCAAAGAAGATACCTTTAGTGACAACCCTAGGTACAAAAAGAATCCAAATTTTTATTAAAAAAAATTTAAATTGGATATAACTTCTGACACAGAGGTTATTAGAGTGTGATTTTTAATAACATTGATAAAGGATTACTTACACTATCGTTTCATGCTTAAAACATTTTCTAACTCGATCTAATCGCGAAATTAAAAATGAAAAACAAAAATTATTAAATAAATAAATATCTCCCTACTTGATCACAGTAGGTTAACCAAATTTGGAGAAAAAGTAAAGTTTTAAGTGCTCGTTCAATTGGTATAAACAAAATTAATGTTACTTGATTAGTTTTTTTAAACTAATTTTATGCAAATTTTTGACCCGGAAAAAGCCAAATTTGACACTCTTTAAAAAATAACTACAAAGAATATCAATCTCGGAGTTTTACTCTAATGTTTATATAGCTATCAACTCAACTATAGTATTTTGAAAGAAAAACGCGGTGAAACAAAATCGAGGTTTTTATCACACTGTGCGGCGGACTTGAAGGCGAGTAATGGCAATTCGTTGCATGGTTTAAAGATATCGATGGCCCCAACGAATAAACGTGCAATCGAAATAAGACAACTTTTCAGGAAGACAAAAAAACGTTTGGAACCATGTAACTTTGACTACATAACAAATAGACAAATATAATGTGTAATCAAATTAGAGGTAAAAAAAATATCTTTCAGCTCATATATTTATTAAAAATCAAATATTAACGGTTTACTACATATTTAAGAAAAAACATATTAAATTATTATTCTAGTGAATAATATGTGACTTGTTAACACTATTGTATGAATGCACGTTTATTCGTGTCATAAATGAAGTTTTAACAAGTGCAGTGAAATGTTGCATGGTTATTCCACGTATATTTTTCCCCATGAGCCATGCTCTGGTCATTTACACGCTTATTCTTGTATATTTTGTTGCTTTTACATGTTTGCAAAGATAAAAGCCCGTATATTAGCGTTAATAAGTTGATTCATTATTTATGCAATACAACCTTATTAGTGTATGGTATAAAATGTAAATCTATACTAATATTATAACGTAGAAGAGAACTACTGGTCCGATTTGAAAAATTCTTTCTTTGTTAGATGGTTCGTTTATCGAGGAAGGTTATAAATTATAAATTATCACTCTAAGACGAAAAGAAGCGAAGAAACATAGGAAAATGTAGAAAAAACCGGGAAAATTATTTAAAGACCCTTATCTCGCGAACTACTGAATGAATTTTTAAGTTATTTGGCACAGATGTAGAGTAGACCATGATGTGAAAGAACATAGGCTAGTTTTTGCGGGAAAATGTACGGTTTCCGTAAAATTTCTCATTTTCTTGTTGATGGTTCAGTAAAAAATATTGTTGACCTATTGTTGTTGTTGATAAATATTGACCTACCTCGCGTCTATGCGTGGACATATACATATAAAATGGAGTACAACCTTGCCTATAGATCCTTCAAGAGAGAGAGATCAATCGGGCAAAGAAACAGCACGTCAATAGTATTGGTGAGAGACTCGAGTGCCTTCCTTTGGGAACCCGTGAATTCTGGTCTCTGGACTAAGCTATTGAAGGGTATTTTTGAAAGCCATCCTACCATCCCTACAAGTGGGAAATGGATCGTTGGCCCACGACGCAAAATACAAAGACGATCTTCTGGGTAAGCTCCTTGCGTCAAACTCGACCCTTGATGACATTGGGATAAAAACTGCCGACCATACCACAATACAGGGGCATCATGTCGGATATTAGATTACATCAGCACTCGTGTAAATAGCCCTACGTGCCCTTGATATCCAAAAGTCGAGTGGGCCTGACGGAATTCCTCCTATTGTGTTGAAAAAGTGTGCTTAACGCGTCGTTTTTGGTTCTCCTACTCTTCTGGCATTGTCCCGGCTTCTTAGGAGACAGCCTTAGTGTACTCGATCCCCAAAAAAAGGTGGCCGCTCAAATCCTTCCAACTACAGACCAATTGCTAAAACCTCCGTTATCTCGAAGATAATATAATGCATTATCAGCTCTTTCGATACTTGGGCGGTCAGACATTACAAAGCGACAAACACGACAAACAGTACAAGTTCCAAAAGGGTTGCTGGGCTGGTTATCTCTTGGCGTACCAAGCTCATCGTTGGGCTCAGGAGATTGTGTGGAGAGGAGAGACATTGGCTGTTAGTTTGGACGTCGCGAAGGCCTTTGATCGGGTTTGGCTCAAAGCGCTACTATCAAAGCTTCCATCATAATATGGGCTTCCCGAGAATTTATCGTCACTGGAATGGAAAAGTCGCTAACCTCTATATAGGCAACTTTAGGAGAGAGTTTTAATTTTTGGAAAGTTTTAAAGTTTTAATTTTTGGAAAAAAATTCATATCTTTGCAACCCTTTAACCGATTTTGAAAATTCCAAAACCTATTGTATGGATGATTTTGTTTTCATTTTTTGAAGCTAATAACCAGTCTTATATCGCATTAGTTTGGAAGATAAGTGGTGCTTCAGCGAATATCAGTACTAACTTTAAAAATTTAGAGCCTGGAAAAGTCGCTAACCTCCAAAAAAGAAAAGTTCAATTTTGCTGAACTACCATCACTTTATATATTTTTTAACAGTGATTTTTGCTTAGCACCCATTATTGTCTGTTATCAGTTGGTATTTTATTCTTAACGTCCAAAATTAACCAACATGATCTGGTTAAATTAGCTAAAGTGTTTTAAGATATTTTAAAATGTAGTAGTCGAATACTAAAGTACAAGCAATTCAATTAAATAACCGTATATTATATTTGCATATTTTATTTTAGTACTTTGTATTTATAGTAATTAATTTGTGATATTAAATAACTGTTTCTTTTCTTAGCGACCTGAAAACAAATGAAATTTTTGACGTATAGTTTTAGTCTTGTCGTCATCAACACATTTCTCGTCAACTGATTCGTTAACAGTGCTTTTCTTAATATGCTTAGGTGACGATGGTTTTGAAGGGGTAGATGATTGATTCGCAGATGTTTTCGGTGACAATATTTTAGCATTACCACAAATCTCGTCATTTGACTCTTCATAGGCAGCTATAGTATTTTCTTTTGGTACATGACTCTGTCCTTTGGTAACTATTTTTTCAGAAAAAAAAAAACGTGGTACCTTATAATATAATTTATTAAGACATACTTTTTTAGTCAAAGAAATTTTTGAGAATAGAAGAGAAAAAAAGAGAAGAACAGTTGACTGCATAATTCAATCAAATCAAATCAAATAAAAAATTTGTAAAACATGTTTATTTATAATTTTAGCTAAGGTTTGTCTTTGTTATCATTGTAAGAGTGGAACCTTCTGAAACAAAGCTTGCGAGAAGGCTCCAGTTGTAATAGCTTAGAAAACCTTAGTTAATAAAAATATATAAATTTTTATCTATCATATTACATAATATACTCATATTAAGATATTTAGTTAACCATTTTTAAATTACTTAAAAATGGTTTATTAAAAAACTAACCTTCTGTCGCTGCGTCACCCGGAAAAAATAAATTTTCCCTTAGGAAAAGCTATTTTCTGGCGGTAAAAAGTAGTCTTTGTTACTCAGGGATAATGTAGCAATTTAAAGGTGAAATATGTAACTTTAAAGTCGGTTAAGTAGTTTTTGATTTTATTTGTTACAAAAATACAAAGGTTTCCTCTATTTTTTATGTTATTTGTATAGACTAGAGTACGCCCGCAACTCCTTTCCCGGGACTCAAGGTATCTCCATGCCAAATTTTAACAAAATCGGTTCAGCGGTTTAAGCGTGAAGACAGACATACACATTTTGCATTTATAATATTAGTAACTTAGTAAGTAAATTAAGTAAAGTAAGTGTATATTGTGGACTGTATGACTTTTGTTGATATTTGAGTTTTGATGACTTTAATTAAATCACTTTTAACTATTTACTTTGTTTATTAACTTTAAATTAAAACTAGACTATTCACTATGTGCACTGTACCAATGCAAAGGGCAGACAGATATTCGTTAAAGTTTCTGAAGCCACAGTTGCCGTATGAGTCCTATGCCCAAATCTAATCACAACGTTTAACGCAACGCCCCGTCTTGACCGCTGACCGGCCAATTTATACCTCTAAGCTTCACTCCCGCCATGCGCTAGCGCAGAGGGAGAAGACCCCGCCCACTTATCCCGGTGCGGGGATATACGCAGAATCCCGCCTTGTTTCTATCGCGCGGAGATACCATTTCAGCGTACTGCGTACATCTATCTCTTTTCTACTCATTGCGATGGCACTGTGCACTACACAATTACAAATTACATAGACAATAATAATTATTCAATACATATACAACAGTTTCGATTCCATGATATTATGTTCTTAATGTACAAAATTATAATATCATAATTCACATTTATCTGTACAAGTTCCACAACATAATCTATTTTCAAAGACACATAACCAAATATAAAATCCTTACTCGTATTTCTTGCCCTTATCTCAAACGTGTGGATTACATAATAATTATAATTATATCATGGCAAGGAATACTCGTGTCCACAACTGTAGCGGAAATCAAAACGCAATAATCATCAAGTTTTATTAGACTCAAAACTTATAGCTAGATACTTCAGCACACATTCGTACCTAACCCCAAAGATGTCCCATATATACGATAGCACAGACTTTATTTATTTGTAGTTTATACATATTCCAAAACACATAATCAAGTACATAAACCTATCGTAGACAATGTGCCAAGCTGCAAGCATCTGCTAGCTTTCTCCAAACCCATTCTCACGCTGGTTTCTTATTCATTATCCTGACGGTCCATTGAAATCTTAAAACAAAACTTTATTACTTTTTAGAAAGAAACATCTCAATACAAAGTTCTAGGGAACACAATAATTACGTATTTTAACTAATAAACCCAATACAGTCAAAAGAACCAAACATGACGCGATTTCACTTTAACAATGTCTTAGAAATACGCTACTAACTAACTTTCTAAAATGTGTTCGCCACCCTTGTCATCGTTGTGTCCACAACATTTTCTCCCCCCGGCGCAGCTTGCGTAGCCTCTCCTTCTTGTAGCACCACCAGCTTGCTGACAGGCCGCCGGAACGTCCCCGTCCGTGTTCGGACGACGGCTACTCGTACTGCTCCATCGGGTCCCGAGAAGGCGTCCTCGACGATACCCATTGGCCATGTGTTGCGAGGCAGTGAGTTGTCGACTACTATGACAACGTCACTGCGCTGGATAGGTCGCATGTTCTTTCGCGCTTCTCCTCGGGGCACTAACGTAGGCAGGTATTCGCGCAACCAGCGCCGCCAGAAATGATCGGCAAGCGCCTGGCTCGTTCTCCATGTTCGCCTGTCCGTTTCTGTGCACGGGCCAGTACTAGGCAGCCCCGTAGAAGAGCCCAGGAGGAAGTGGTTAGGCGTAAGTGCCTCCGGATCATCAGGGTCGACACTCACATATGTCAACGGCCGGGCATTGATTGAATGCTCGGCTTCAGCGAGAAGAGTCAGTAGGACTTCTTCTGTGGGCACTCTCTCCTTCAGTGTTACTGACAGCGCCGCTTTTACGGAGCGTACCAATCGCTCCCAAGCACCGCCTTGATTTGGTGCACCAGGCGGTATGTAACGCCACTCCATTCGGTGGAGGAGACCCTCCTCTCGTAGGGCTGGCTGCCATTCAGCGTAGGCGTTTCGTAGTTCCTGGTCGGCCCCTCGGAAGTTTGTTGCGTTGTCGGAGTACATAATCCGTGGCCACCCACGACGAGCAGCCATTCTCCTTAACGCCATAATCGCTGAGTCTCGGGAGAGTGAGGGTACCAGCTCGATGTGCACGGCGCGTGAAGTAAGACACGTAAATAGCGCGCCCCATCTTTTCCTCGTCTTCGTCCTATCTTCACTGTCATTGGCCCGAAATAGTCCAACTCGCAGTTGCTGAATGGCCTCTGGAAGGGTTCCAAGCGGGCCCGTGGTAGATCTCCTGTGGCGGGAACTTGCGGCCTCGCTTTGCGTGTCCGACAGAATGCACAGTTTCTTTCTGTCGCACGCACTGTTGGCCTTAGATGCATTATAAAGAATTTCTGCCGCAAGTCATTGGTGACCCGCTCGCGATTTGCATGTCCAGCTGCGCAGTGTTCTTTTAGAACAATAAGCTTCGTGAGAGGATGCCGTCCGTCTAAGATAATCGGCGCTTTCATTTCCACGGGTACTGTTGCTGCTCCTATTCGGCCTCTTACTTTCAGCAGTCCATTCTTGAGTACAGGATCTAACTTCAATAGCTTACTCTCCTTTGCTAACGGTCGCTGAGAGCGTATTTTGTCGATGTCTTCGCCGAAAGAGTCATATTGCGCGCGCTGTAAGAGCAAGTTTTCTGCTTTTTCTAAGTGTCTGAGTTCAAGTCGCGTCGCCGTCTTCCGGACTCGAATGTCTATGAAAGCCAATACCGTTGCCGTCGCTCTTACGAGCCTTTCGTATTTGGAGAAGCGTTCCGGATCAGGAAGCCAGCTGTATAGCCTTTTAGCACTTCTGTTCGTTATCTCGTAGACATGAGAACAATTCTCGTCCTCTTCTTCACTTATGACTTTCTGCGACGGCCACAGTTCCTCAGGCTTGCGTAGGAAGCAGGGGCCTTGGAACCAGCGATCTGTGGCACTTATTTTACTATCGCTAAGTCTTGTAGCGTCATCTGCTACGTTAAGCTCCGTTGGTAGCCATCTCCATTCCTTTCGATTCGTGAGCTCCGAGATCTCTCCAAGCCGGTGCGCTACGAAAGGAGTATAGCGGCGTGCGTCGTTTTTGATCCAGTGTACTACAGTAGATGAATCCGTCCAATAAGTGGTTCTGCCAATTTTGTATCGGTGTTCTCGATTTATGGTATCAGCTAATCTTGCCCCGAGGACCGCTGCTTGTAGCTCCAGACGAGGGATTGTTTGTGAACGCCGTGGCGCCACTTTCGCTTTCGCTGCTACGAGCTTTACGTCGACTTCCCCGTCTTCTTGAAGGATTCGCCAGTACGCGACCGCAGCCTATGCTTGTTCACTAGCATCACACATTATATGCAGCTCCATTACTTCGTGTGGACCTGGGGCGTAACATCTGTCAAACCGTAAGTGTTCAATGTCTGATAGACGTGCCAGCCAGTCTGAAAACACATTTCCTTCTTCCATGGGAATCGGTTCGTCCCAGGATATTTGCAAGTTCCATAGACTCTGTAGCATAATCTTGGCTCGTATAGTGTAGTGACTAAGCAACCCCAGTGGGTCGTATATAGACATCACTGCACTCAGTGCTTGTCTTTTGGTCGGTGCTCGTTCTCTCCGCCGTACTTCGGGTGGGACTCGATTCATCGAAGTGTTAAATCCCAATTCGTCGCGCTCCGCATCCCATACCAAGCCCAATATTTTATTTTCTGGTTGGTCTCCGCACAGTTGCTTTGGTGCCGTTGCTCGCAACTCTTCGGGGATGTCCTGCAATACACTCTTGATATTCGTATTCCAGCTTCGTAGAACGAAACCCGCTGCTGAGTGTACCGCTCTCGTTTCCTGTGCCGCTCTTCGAGCCTCTTCCGGGCTATCGAAGCTTACCACCATGTCATCCACGTAATGCCCTTTAGTTATTACTTCCTTTGCCCTTGGGTGGCTCATGGTATGCAACTCTGCATTGTGATTGCGTACGTAATGTGCCATGAATGGTGAGCTTGCCGCTCCAAATATCATTCGTACCATTTTGTACCGTTGTGGAGGCCCCTCTCGGTGTTTGCCTCTCCATAGGAATTGTTGTGCGGGCTGGTCTTCCTTTCTTATTAGAATCTGAAGGAACATTTCTTGGATATCTGCCGTGACAGCTACTGCCTTTTCCCTGAAGCGGAAAAGTATTCCTGGTAACGGCATCAACATATCCGGACCCTCTAATAGTCTGTCGTTTAGACAGAGCCCGTTACTTCTTGCCGCGGCGTCGAACACCAATCTTTGCTTCCCTGGTTTGTTCGGGTTTTGGACGGCGAAATGAGGCAAGTACCAACAGACGTCGCTATTATCCTCTGTTCCATCGCACGGAACTGCGTAACCTTTGTCCAAGAGGTTTTGTATCATCGCTGCATATGCTTTACCAAAGACTGGATCAGCATCCATCTTCTTCTCTATGCCCTTTAATCGCCGAAGAGCCGCAGCATAGCTATTAGGTAGCTTTACGTTGTCTTGCCGCCATGGAAGTCCGACTTCAAATCGACCCTGGGTCGTCCTGATAGTTTTTGAGACTATTTCCAGAGCTCGCCGGTCCTCTTCACTCACTCGTGGTTTGGCGCCAATGCCTAGTGACTCAATTCGAAAATTTCTTTCGACCAACTCATGAAGTCTTTCATCATCTTCCAGGGGGGTACTTTTCTCATAGAAGTGCAGCACTCTTTCGCTATCGGTAATTATTGTTCGAGGTACCGTTCCGTGCACTACCCACCCCAGTTGCGTTTGTGAGGCGGCTGGCTCATTGGGTTTTCCGACCCTCAATCGCCGTGAAACGATACACTCCCAATGGTCTGTGCCCACTAGCAGTCCTGGTTTTGCTTCCTTGTAGCATATTTCTTCGGCCGGCAGATCTCGAAGATGCTCAAATGTAGCAAGATCTCGTGTTACACTTTGTGTATGTAAGCACAAGTCTTTGATCGTACGTGCCCGTAAGGTGAATATTTGGTCCTGGTATTCCCCCTTTGCTTGCACGGTTACCGCTCGGCTATACTTCTCGGTCTGGGACATGTTTGCGCCTTGCATATGTAACGGCTTCAGTGGACCTTCGGCGCCTACGGCCTTTGCAAGATCTTCGTCAATGAGTGTCACAGTCGCGCCTTCGTCCAGTAATGCGTACGTCTTTATCTCCCCCCGTGGTCCAGAGACGATGACAGGGCACATCTTCAATAACACCGCAAGTTTCTTTGGCGGTGTTTGTGATGCGATTGACATCACGGCTTCGGGTTCCTGCGTCCTCTGTTGTGGATCTTTATGTAGGGTGCTGTGGTGTGAGCGGACACATTCTTCAACTCCACACCGTTTTGCCTTGCATTGGAACCTTTGATGTTTGCTGTCGATGCATTTAAAGCACCGCTTTTGCTCTTTTACGAACTCCCAGCGTTTGTTGATCGTAAGTGCAAGGTAATCCGGGCATTTCGACAGCTGATGTGGAGCTTTGCATTTGGGGCAAAGTTCAGCGTTTTCTTGGGCTCTGGTGGAGGTTGTGTACACCTTTTTTTTCACCACCTGGAACGTCGCCGGCGTCGACCGTGTCTCTTTTTTAATCGTAGGCGTTGCCGGCGTATATGAGTATCGGAGAGCACGATCTGCTTCTCTCATCAAAAACTTGGACAGCACCACTACTTCTGGTTCTGCAGCCCCCTCCCTCTCGTGAGCGAAGTCGCACCACCGCGTTCGTAGATGCGGACTGAGCTTTTCCAGCACCTCCCTTGTTAGCAGTGGATTATACAGATATCCTCTTCTATCCATTGCTTCGAGCACGCACACAACGTTTTGTATTTTGATTGCAAAGGCGTTGAGCTCAGTCGCAGAAGACCCAGGCCTCTGAATTTTCTTCAATTCGTCCAGAGCGCGATCGATGATGACTTCTGGTCTTCCGAAACATTGCTCCAGTGTCTTAATTATCGCCTCCGGATCCGTGGCGGTGTGCAGTAATGCCGCCACGGCATTTCGTGCTTCTCCCTTGAGGCAACTTCTTAGCCGCTGTATATTTTCCGCTTTCGACACATTGTACATCTTCGTTGTATCAATATATGAAGCTTTGAAGGGCAGCCAATCAGTTGGCGAACCAGTAAACGTTGGCAGGTCGCTATGATGAAGCCGAGGTCGTGCCATTCGTCCGATAGCGTCGGCTAGTTGCTCGATATCTGATTTATTTCGAGCAACGACTGGCTCTGCAAGCGGCCGTAGTTGCTCATCCTTTTGACTTCCTTCCTCCGCCCGTGAAGCGACCGGGTTTGTTCGCAACCATTCATCAACCCGTGGCCGATCTTCTTTCGTGGCCACGTCCACAAGATCATCTTCCTGCTCATCTTGCATAACAAGTATTTCTGTCTCCAAACGCTGCTCTACAAGATCTTTTTCAATGGCCAGCTCCTTCTTCTTGATAGCTGCTTCCATGGCCAGCTCCTTCTTCTTAATAGCTGCCACTTCTTCCGCGGCTTTCATTCTTGCTAGCTGCATTCTTGTTCTGATGCTAGTCGTTGAACCAAAGGATGCCACCGACCCTGTCGGCGACCTTATACGGCGTTCGGTTTCCTGCCTCCTGCTCGATGTCGCAGGAACTTGGCCCTCTTCCATACCGGTGCGTAGACGCTCGTATTCTGCTCTGCTTGTCCCCGGTTGCAGGTACTCGTAATCCGACCTACTTGTACTTGTGTCTTGAACCTCTTCAATACCCGCTGCATTTCCCTGGCTGCGTGTAACCACCATCCTGCTACGTGAGTCGATAATCGGCACGCTTCCTCGTTGCGATTCACCGACGCGTTCGTTCTCGCACTCGACGACACGTAGTGCAACCGTTCGTTGTTGCGATGATTGTTCTATTACACGCCTCCCTGCTCGTACGCGACGTGGATGAGGTTTTGCGGAGTCAACACACAGACGTTGCGTGGACTCAACGGCAAAACGAATAGACGTTGTCGTTCAACGGAATCAACACGCCGACGATGCGTGATTTCAACGTTACAACGCTAGACGTTCGTTGCTTCAAACCTCTTCGACTTGGTAAACTGGCACTGGCAAGTACTTCGTTCTTCTTATTCTTCCGACGAAAACTTGCTAACTATTCTTCGACCTTGAAGGGCTGATTTTCTTCTTGATAAACCAGCAGCTCGTTCTTCTTCATCCGGCTCGAAGGACCAGACAATATTGTGGACTGTATGACTTTTGTTGATATTTGAGTTTTGATGACTTTAATTAAATCACTTTTAACTATTTACTTTGTTTATTAACTTTAAATTAAAACTAGACTATTCACTATGTGCACTGTACCAATGCAAAGGGCAGACAGATATTCGTTAAAGTTTCTGAAGCCACAGTTGCCGTATGAGTCCTATGCCCAAATCTAATCACAACGTGTAACGCAACGCCCCGTCTTGACCGCTGACCGGCCAATTTATACCTCTAAGCTTCACTCCCGCCATGCGCTAGCGCAGAGGGAGAAGACGCCGCCCACTTATCCCGGTGCGGGGATATACGCAGAATCCCGCCTTGTTTCTATCGCGCGGAGATACCATTTCAGCGTACTGCGTACATCTATCTCTTTTCTACTCATTGCGATGGCACTGTGCACTACACAATTACAAATTACATAGACAATAATAATTATTCAATACATATACAACAGTTTCGATTCCATGATATTATGTTCTTAATGTACAAAATTATAATATCATAATTCACATTTATCTGTACAAGTTCCACAACATAATCTATTTTCAAAGACACATAACCAAATATAAAATCCTTACTCGTATTTCTTGCCCTTATCTCAAACGTGTGGATTACATAATAATTATAATTATATCATGGCAAGGAATACTCGTGTCCACAACTGTAGCGGAAATCAAAACGCAATAATCATCAAGTTTTATTAGACTCAAAACTTATAGCTAGATACTTCAGCACACATTCGTACCTAATCCCAAAGATGTCCCATATATACGATAGCACAGACTTTATTTATTTGTAATTTATACATATTCCAAAACACATAATCAAGTACATAAACCTATCGTAGACAATGTGCCAAGCTGCAAGCATCTGCTAGCTTTCTCCAAACCCATTCTCACGCTGGTTTCTTATTCATTATCCTGACGGTCCATTGAAATCTTAAAACAAAACTTTATTACTTTTTAGAAAGAAACATCTCAATACAAAGTTCTAGGGAACACAATAATTACGTATTTTAACTAATAAACCCAATACAGTCAAAAGAACCAAACATGACGCGATTTCACTTTAACAATGTCTTAGAAATACGCTACTAACTAACTTTCTAAAATGTGTTCGCCACCCTTGTCATCGTTGTGTCCACAACAGTGTAGTAAGTATGGAACTATGAAAGTATGGACAGAATATTCATTTAATGTTACGTACCTATCCTTTACTAATTAATGAAAAAAAATAGTACCTATATTTACTATAGCAACCTACTGCAGACTACATTAATACAATTAGGTGTTAATTTAAATAAACAGTACTACAGTATAGATTAAAATATTTCGGTTATATTATAGTAATAACAACAACTACTACTATCAACTAAGAATCAGTATTACCTTAACTTTTTGTAGGAATTGTTTAATTTGAAATGAGGTTTCGATGATTCCTTGTTTTCTTTAAGCTGAAATTTACTTTCAGATACATTTTTTGTTGTGATGAGAGATGCCGTCAAATGTATGAAAACGATAAGACGTAGTAAACACAGAAATAAAGTCTTAAGAATCATGTTGTTCATGGGCCAGGACTATAACAGGCTAGTAAACGTTTATAACCACGGAAACGGGCCCATTTTATACGCATACTTTTGCTAATAATACACTCATTGTAGTAGACTTGCCTAGCACTACTTAGACCAATTATACACTTATTGTTGGACTACGCAGAACTATTTGCTCCCGTGAAATTCACTGATTAATAGAACCAGGCAAGCCTTACGTACTATATTCTTCTATCACTATCTAGTTTAAACATTTGTGAATTGTGTTGTGAGGTTGATGAAAAAAATAAAAAATAAATGAAAGGTAAGTTAATCTATATAATAGTTATGAAGATTGAGTACAGAAATAGTTGAGGTTTAGCCGAATTCGGAAAAAGGCACTATTAGATAGTAAAAATTATTTAATACTTTTTAGTTCATATTAATGTTATTATTGTTTTTACCTTGGAAGTCGGTTTTAATTTTTTGTTAAAAATAATAATTACCTTGGAAGTCGGTTTTAATTTTTTTGTTAAAAATAATAATGTCACTCTTTTTAGCTATCCTACAAAATAAGGCTTTATGTGTAAATAACCAATGCGAATGTTAACTATTCACACTATGTTACTGTAAACGGAATTGTGGTAAATGCTTGCATCTAAGCGATGCTGTAATTTCCAAACTTTTATCTTTAAAGGTTCAGGAGTTCTGTTCAGTGCCTTTGGACCAATAGACACCTTCATATGAAATTTCTCTTATTCGTAACGTACGTTTAAGTTTCTAGAAACAACATTTTTAACCACTATGAGTGTTTTGATAAATTTCAAGGATTTCCCTCGATTGCTCATATATCCCATCATCAGCTCACCACTTTCGTAATTGTTATACAAAATTACTATCTACCCTACACAAAAACACAAGAATTTTGAAAATCGGTACGCAAACAGCGAAACAATCATCAAAAACATCTGCTTCGATGCAAAATATCACGAAAAGTACCAATAATTTGGTCATAATGTGATAACTCATGATATAATTATGGTTGTGATTATGATGATCAATCAAATTGATGTGTTGGCTTATGATTTCAGTTGTATAAACAACGCCGAAATCCCTGAACCTGTAGCTATAAGCATTCAAAAGTTCTGTTAGGTACCTTCGGATCCAGGGTATAATCTGGTGCGAAGTCTTACTTTTTGGTAGCATTTACCTCGAATGCTTCAGAAAAAATCGAAATCACTATATGTTTCCAATTCAAATTTCAAAGAGTCCCCTCGATTCCTCATGGATTCCATCATAAAATGACCACTTTTGTAAACATGGTACCAAATTCGAATTTAACCCTGTACAACAACAAAAACAATCATGAAAATCGGTCCACAGACGGCGAAGTTATGATTGAACATACAAAAAAATATATATACAGACGAATATATAACCTCCCCCTTTTTGGAAGTCAGTTAAAAACCTGGCACCATTAAGAAAGAGTTACAAGTGCTGCAAGCCTATAAACTGTGCACTATAGGAGAACTTTGTTACTTGGGTGATACAGAAATCAATGTCTGAAGTCCATTTATAAAGTCTTGAATTTAGCATTATTTTCGCTATTGTCACTTTGATTAAACAATCTTTATTCGATTAAAATATCTGACATCACAGAAACTATAAAAAAATATAGATAAAAATGATTAAAACGCAGCATTTTCCTCTTATCAGTAGACACTTTTGACTAAACAATATCTTTATTGAAATGACTAGAGGATCTTTTCGCTTAACCGCCATAGCTTAACCTTTAGAGAAAGCAAAAATTGCTGATGCGCCATAGTAAACAATACGAGCTAATGGAATAATCGCTGAAGTGTTATTCATGCTCCAAATAAGTAATGGAAAAATTACTTAAGCAACATTGGTGTAAAAAAAAAAACCGTTTTGAGCGTCGTTCAGCGAAAATATCTATAAATTAATGCCAGTTTTCATTTTGCTAACTGACCACAAAATTACCCTGATTGCTTTGAAACCCCGATCATTTGACGCAGAAAAATCTGCTGATTCCAAATATATGTATAACTCAATATGAGCAAAATGGCGCTTCAGCGACTTTTCCATTTCAGTGACGTTATGCAAATAGGTCACAAATTTTTGGCAGATCAATGACATATGTTACATTCCAATGACATTTATTGCTATGCGGATGATAGTACAGGTGATGCCTACAGGTGATGATCTACCGACTTCCACCATATTTCTCGGCTAAATGTCATCCTGAGTCGAAACGAACTTATGTCTAAAATAGAGAATTCACAGAAAAAAATCTCTGAATGGGGTAGACGATACTTTTCTGATTCTGTTCTTAACAGGACGAGACAGTATTTCACTCTGGACCAATGCCTGCAACTCTACAAGGTGCAGATTCGGCCTCATAATATGGAATATACAGTTCTCATCTCTGGGCAGGGACACCAAAATACCAACAAATAAATCCCTTTGGATCGTATCCAACGAAAGGCCGCTCGAATTGTTGACTGCCATAATGTTTCAAACAGGCTGAACCCCTTGGAATGGAACGCTGAGATGTAAATAGCGTCACTCTGCGTCCTCTATCGGTTGTATCACGGGGAGTGCTCTGAGGAGTTGTTCGGAATCATACCTCCTGCAACTTTTCGCCATCGTACTACGTTAAAAATATACCATCCTCAGAACTTTGATGAGTTGCAATCTTCTACCGTGCTTTTTTCGCGTAACTTTCTGCCGCGCACTGTAAAATTTGAAATTAACTGCTACCAGCAGTATTTCCGGAACTATACTACCTGCAAACCTTCAAGGAGAGAGCGTATTCCCTCTTAAAAAGACCGGCAAATCACCAGCAGCTCTTGTGATAAACTTTACAATAGCTCTTCGAAGAACCTTTACAAAAGGAGAAAAGACAAGAGAAGTTAGTAAAAGATAATAGAATAGCTGTGATTATTATATTCAAAGTTTCGCCATCTGAATGAGGCATTAGTGATAGAAGTCGCTTGCATTTTTACACGAATAATCGTGCAAGAGTATATACGTAATAACCCAAAGGCAAAGATAGACAGGAGCGCCAGATTGTTTTAACACGTTTATTCTGGTGAACTCAAATAAACAAATAATCTGCAATAAGCGCATGTTATATATGTTATTATTTTATATATGTGATATATGTTGTTTTATATATGTGATATATGCGCATGTTTTTTCACGCATGCATTTTTTCCGTACAATAAAGGTTTACATTGCTATAAAATCGTTATTTTAAGTCAAAAAATTACATAGGTGTATCATAGGCCATGCAAAAGAAAAATAATAAAAAAAAATTTTTTTGAGTAAGAGCTCTTGCACTTTATTCGTTGGGGCCATCGATATATTTTTATTGTTTTCATTTTCACTCGTGTGCATAACACTTCATTAATTTTTGGATTGTAAGCCCACATATATTTTATAGTTAAGTTTTCATAAAACAGAACGTTTATTGTGATTATCAGCGCAATCTCAGAGATTTTATCTCTGTTTTCAGATCAGTATTAGTTTTCCACACTATAAATTAGCGCTATAAATACTGTAAGTGTGTTGAACACTGAGGAAGAGCACACATATCTTATACGATCGTGCTGTACGCCGTGTTTAAGTTAGCCAAAGGTTGGCGAAGTTGTAGATATGCCACATTTATATTATGCGTCCTTCCGAGCGCGCGGTTTGGCTCCTTTTTTTTGGAAAGGGTCTAAGCTACTGGTCTGGTTAAGACCGTGGTAGTTTAATCGTGGCTATAACTAGTCTGTTGCTAGTTGATTTGGAGATAAACAATGAGGGGGCCTGGTCCCCTCCCCTAAAGTCACGTGTGACATTCTAATCGGGCAATATTGGGGAGAGCTACGAAAATAAGCTATTTTTATCTGACGTTGCTATCCACGTATCGTCAAACCTCTATAGGTTTAGCGCCTACACCGCGAGATTACAACCAATCGTATATTGTTAATGTCAGCGCAACCCCTCCGCTATTTCAATAAATCGTTGCATATGTCGCAGTCATCTAGTTCAATCTGCGATTCGATTGAATGACTAGCGCATTCATTGAATGACACCATTCGATTGAATGATTAGCGCATTCATTGAATGACACCATTCAATTGAATGACTCGGCCGAACGTCGATTGAACGATCTTCACTCAACGTCCAACTAGTTAGCGATTTGTAATAATATAGCCCTTTGAAGATAGCGGACATGAAATCAGTCAGGTAATTGAACGTGTTTCACTTTTTTGCCACTGCGGCGCCAGTTGTCACTAAAACAATTAATATGGCGTCAAACAGCTCGCACAGCTAATAGCTGCTGATAGCCGTGTTGATATTTTGTCGATTAAAACTAATTTAAAGTGCTTTATTTATGATAAAATAATATGACAGCGTGGATTACTGCCCCGTAAACGGCTACTTAAAAAAAAATTATAGCATCTCATTTAACGACTTCACTTTATTATGACTTTTAGTCAAAACGTTAAACGTCACAGTCAACGTCTTGACGAGTTGTCCTTTAGTCATTCAATTGAATGGTGTCATTCTATGAATACGCTAGTCATTCAATCGAATCGCAAATTAAACCAGATGACTGGGACACATACATTTGCTTTTAATCTGGTGGTGTAGCCGCCAAACCGCACATTCGTGCGGACGCATAACTCTGGATTTAGTTTCTGAACGGAAAAAGGTTCTGAAGCTCGCCGGGTTGCTTCCTAGACCCTAGTTAAACAAGGTTCGAAGTGAAATTAAACCAAAATATTATTTTGAGTCACGACCAATGGGGCCAGACGTAAAAAGAGAATCCTTCCTAGGCAGGGTTATATTAAACTAGTATAAAATACGTTTGCCTGGCCCCGATCGAATTTGAAAGCTCGATTTCTTTGTTTGATACAGTCTATTTCCTATCAAACAAAGGTTCATTATTGGTTCACGAAGCAGTTGCATTAAAATTGAAAAATCTCAATAGATTTTTTTTAAAACCCAAACTATTATTAAATTAATAATAGTTCAGGTTTATAAAAACACTAAATTATTAAAACAAAATTTTATTTATGTAGGCGCATCTCTTCCGCATCCTACCATCTTAGCTCTTCAGTCTGAACCCGCGACCTCCGAGGTAAATCAATCAATGCACCATAATATTGAACATATTGCGCGTGTACTGTATACTGTATAGCAGTGTTGTTCAACCTTTTTTGTGATGCGACCCCCCCTGGTATGAAAAATATTTCGCGACCCCCTTTGCTTTTTTATAAAGTATTTAGTACTTACTTAAGCTTATAAATATTTCCTTTTCCTAAAATAATAAGTAGCAATGTATTATGTTACGGACGTGCCTCTGCTCTAGACTTGGTTGGGACACTGCTGTGCCCCCAGATAAGTCTTATTTCTTTTTATTAATATTATATTCTACTAGCTGTCCCGGCAAAGCAACGCTTTGCCATAATATAAAGTATTTCGCCCGTATTATTTTATTGAAGTGACTAAATAAGTATGTCGCCATGGCAACGTCGATCGCTATCCCGTCGCACAAACAATGGTCGCCGTCAGTCTCAGGTTGTAATAAATTACTATTATTTATTCAACAAATGCACTTATCAATATATAAAGTACCCAGTAGCCAATTCTCAGACCTACTGAATATAAAATTTGGTAAAAATCAGTAAAGCCAGTTCGGAGGAATTCGTGGACTAACATTGTGACAGGAGAATTTTATATACATATAAGAAGATTTATCAATAATGCTACTTAAACTATCAACCCTCATAAGGACACCGGCGACCGCGACAACAATAGAATAACAATAGATTTCCAAGAATCCGTAGTCCAAGGATTAATATCATTATTCATCTTAATTATTTTTTACTGAAACAGTTCTCTCAACCTTTGGTGACCCTACAGCAGCTTTGCGACCCTCAGCGGGTCGTGACGTACAGGTTGAAAAACACTGGTGTATAAGTGTATACTATCAACTATGGTTATTGGTTATTAACTAATGACTTTTGATCTTATCGTTTATCATGTGTGGGATCGTGTGTAGGAGGTTAGCGACGTCGTTAAATCATAAATGAATGGAAAAATGCTATTGGCTTTTGAATTACAACAAGTAGGAGGATATTTTGATCCTTCTAGACATTATTATTTTTTAACAAAAAATTAAAACCGACTTCCAAGGTAAAAACAATAGTAATACGAACTAAAAAGTATTAAATAACTCTTACTCTTTAATAGCACGCCTTTTTCAAAATTCGTCTAAATATCAACTATTTCTGTACATATACTACAGTCTTCATTATTTTGAAGTCCAGCTAATTTAATCATGTGTTCAGTAATGTCAGAATATCTGAATTTTTTGGGACTGGTACCGACTTCAAAGTAATGAAGACTGTACTTAGTGTATGTACAGAAATAGTTGATATTTAGACGAATTCTGAAAAAGGCGTGCTATTAAAGAGTAAGAGTTATTTAATACTTTTTAGTTCATATTACTATTGTTTTTACCTTGCAAGTCGGTTTTAATTTTTTGTTAAAAAATTATAATTTCACTCTTTTTAGTTTAAGTATCTATAAAATTAGGCTTTATGCGTAAAACCCCAATACGAATGTTAACTATTCACATTATGTTACTGTAAGCGAAATTGTGGTAAATGCTTGCAGTTATCTAAGCGATGCTGCAATTTCCAAAATTTTGTCTTTATAGGTTTAGGAGTTCTGTTCAGTGCCTTCGGACCAAGAGACACCTTCGTATGAAATTTCTCTTACTCGTAACATATGTTTAACTTACTAGAAACAACATTTTAACCACTACGAGTGTTTTGATAAATTTCAAGGATTTCCCTCGATTGCTCATAGATCCCATCATCAGCTCACCACTTTCGTAATTGTTATACAAAATTAAGATTACATCCTATACAACAACACGAGAATTTTGAAAATCGGTCTACAAACAGCGAAATCATCATCAAAAACATCTGCTTCGATGCAAAATATCACGAAAAGTACCAATAATTGGGTCATAGTGTGATGACTCATGGTATAATTATGGTTGTGATGATGATGATAAATCAAATTGATGTATTAGCTTATGCTTTCAGTTGTTTAAACAACACCGAAATCCCCGAACCTGTACCTATAAGCATTCAAAAGTTCTGTTAGGTACCTTCGGATCCAGGGTATAATCTGGTGCGAAGTCTTACTTTTTGGTAGCATTTACCTCGAATGCTTTAGAAAAAATCGAAATCACTATATGTTTCCATACAAATTTCAAGGAGTCCCCTCGATTCCTCAAGGATCCCATCATCAGATCACCATTTTTGTGAACATGGTACCAAATTCGAGTTAAACCATATACAACACAAAAATAATTTTGAAAATCGGACCACAAACGGCTGAGTAATCGTTGAACATACAAAAAAAAAAAGATAAATACAGCCGAACATATTATAGCCTCCTTTTTGGAAGTCGGTCAAAAATATAAACAAATGCAATAAATTCCTTAATATTTAAAGTTGAAAGCCATTTCCATTTAATTTAAATCCAACAAAAATATTATTTTACATCAAAATATACAAGCGTAAAATACCAATAATATTGGAATTAAATAGTTTTGATTTTATACTTTTACGTAAAATTAACATATCCACAGCCAAACAAGATCGCCATGTCACTACACGACGCATTGTTAAAAATAACATAGCTTCATTTTAAATTCAAGTACCTACCCTGACTACTTTACGTAGTAACTATATTTAATTTTTATAATCTGTGCTAGGGAACAGAGCTAGAGAACTCTTTTATAATCCAGCCCTAGGTCTTACCGAGCACTGAGCAGTCTTCGGATCATATCCGTAGTTCCTGGGACAGAGGGCAGCGCGGTGGTCCGCGGGCGCCCCGTCCGGCAGGTCGGCAGGGGGCGAGCACAGGTGGAACTTACGGCAGTCATACGCGTCAGGGAAGATGCCCACCTGAAAAATGTGGTTTTTCAATTAACCCATCAATCCCCAAGCGGCAGCCGGCTGCCGCATAACAATTGAAAATCTATTCTGTCTGCGATACCCACGATGGAGGTGCTAGGGCGTGTTTTGGAAATAGAAATACGTGTGGCACTCGGGAACTGCCGCGGTAAAGCTATTGCATAGCATTTTTATCAACTTATGAAATTATAATCTGCAAACGTCTAGTCGCACGTACACAAACACATTGCCGCACCCCGAGCCACACCGAGCCGAAGTCTGAAACTGAAACGACGTTAGATGAATGTTAGGTGTTTTTCGTTAAGGAATTTCTTGATTCGGTCGCCACGCTCAAAGGCCGCGATAATAGCTATGCAAAAGCTTCAAAGGTAACGCATTGGATGCTTATGGGCCATGGTCGAAAAAACCAGGGCATTTATGGAGAGAGGAAGCCTTGCCCAGCAGTAAAACATAATATGATAGAAGTAATTAAATCAGTCGTGCTATTGAAGTTCTGCCGCCATCTTAGGACGCTGCCGCACCCGCTAAGGCGCCATAGGACGCCATGGCCTATACTGCCTAATTCCTATACATAAATCCAGAGCTAACTTCAGCGAAAACTTAGTCTCCTTTGGGTTGATCAACACCACCCTACCTTGGTCGCGGATTACCCCATGGGATTTTTGCTATTCTCTCTAAAATTCAAGCAAACCAACCTATTTTGTTTTAATCCTTCGATCGTGGATTCTTGGAAATCTATTGTTATTCTATTGTGTCTTGTTCACCGGTGAGCTTATGGGGCGTGTCGGGTTCAATACCTCTAGTAGATTATTCTACTACAGGTATTGAAAACAAAATAGGTTGGTTTATACGTCTAGAATACAGTTCCACTGATTTACATCCCAAGTAATATTGATTTGCAAGGACACCTAAAATGTCAGATACAACAAAAAACAAAAGAGTATTTGCAATAGCATTTGGTTTTACCTCGTGAAGTGATCGAAGAGGAACCGAGATGCGCCGGCGCCGAAATGTCAAGGAGAATGGATGAACTATATATTTGATGATGTAACATGTTTGTTGCACACAGAGCGCATGTTCCAAAATTTAACCCAGTTTACCGTCAGTGCTCTTGAAATGGTAAATCCGACGCCATATTGTGCTAGTGAGCCATTGGTGAGAAAAGTGTGACGTTTTATAGTGAAATCCTAATATAGTCATCAACGCCAATGCATCCATATTATTAATATTATAAATGCGAATGTGTGCCTGTCTGTCTGTTACCTCTTCACGCCCAAATCGCTGAACCGATTTTGCTGGAATTTGGTATGGAGATACTTTTGAGTCCCGGGAAAGGGCATAGGATACTTTTATTTCGAAGAAATGTACGGTTCCTGCGCGATAAACGAATTTGCGGGCGTCATCTTGTTGGCGTATATTTCGCACTAAATCAACAATATAACATCGATTCTGTACGTCACGAAAACTGGTCGGTGTACTGGGTTATATTTCGGAACTTACCCAAAATGGGAAGTCTGTTCGCGCTTTATGCAGGAAACTTGAAAATCAAACTCCTCTAGTTGAAATGGCAATCGTAAAACACAGTCAGGTTGTCAAATGCACGCTGCATTCTGAAGTGAAACGCCAAATCAATATTATGATCTGCTGCATCAAACTCATCAGGGTACCGCAAGTAGTAAACTACTGAGATGAATTATTGATTCTCAATATCCAATTTTAGAAAAAATACGTGTTACAAAAATATTTTAATATTTTTTTTTACAAAACTATGCGACATAAGTAATAATAATTGTGTGTGTTGATGAAATCTCCATTATACATATTAAAATTTATAAATAGAGTGTATTCTCTCAGAAAAAAACGATGATTGAAACGTATTTCTCTAGTAATGACGCTAAGAATTACGCCTGTCGTACATTTTCCAGGATAAAACGTATCCTATATCCTTTCTCGGGACTCAAAGTATCTCCTCACAAAATTTCAGCAAAATCGGTTCCTTGGTTTGGGCGTGAAGAGGTAGCAGACGGACAGACACACTTTCGTAATTTATGTTAGTACGGATTGTACCTAAATCTCAAGTAACAAACTTATTCACCTGTTCACAAGTGTGGTGATAATCCCACCCGGCAGAGTCGCACTCCGGTACCGCCTTCGAGGTGCACTGCCGCTGGTGCGCGTTGCAGGTCTGACCTTCTGGACATTGCTGCAGGGGGACCTGGAAATTGTTGTGAGTTGGTTAAGGCTTATGGCACTTTTATGGGCTATAATGGTTTTGAACGTGGCACGGAAGTATGTAGAAGTTCTGTTTTTATAAAGTATTGTTTTGTGACTCGTATCATAAGTTTGGATGTAAAACATGTCTTGATTTATCTAATGGCCAAAACGTGAACATGAATCTCAGTTCTACAAAACTTTTATATTTTAACTAGCGACCCGCCCCGGCGTCGCACGGGTATAAAATATATAGTCACTAAAAAAATTATTAAAATCGATAGCCTATGATCCTTCACGTGGTCTACTTCTTATCTGTGCCAAATAACATAAAAATTGCTCCTGTAGTTCGCGAGATAAGCCCTTTCAAATAATTTGCCCGTTTTTTCCACATTCTCCTATTAGTCTTAGCGTGATAAAATATAGCCTTATAGCCTTTCTCAATAAATGAGCTATTTAACACTAAGAATTTTTCAAATCGGATAAGAAATTTTCATATAATTTTCCCCGTTTTTTCCACATTTTCCTCTATTTCTTCGCTCCTATTTGTCTTAGCGTGATAAAATATAGCCTATAACCTTCCTCGATAAATGGGCTATCTAACACTGGAAGAATCATCAAAGTCCGTTGCGTAGTTTTGAAGATTAAAGGGAACAAAGGGACATGAGGGAAAAAAGTGACTTTGTTTTATAATAAGTATAGATATAGTCATAAATAATTTAATGTAATATTTATGTTATAAATAAGCTGAATTATCGAGCCTATCTAACATCATTATCAATGAGAACTATTTCATAGGTAATGTAGGATCCGCAGCCTGTTAAAGGCAAGTGCAAGCTCTTATCTACTAAGCTGCGGTAAGTTCTTACCACCCACCTTCAGCCATCTCACAAGCAAGTTACTCACATCTTTCAGACTGTCGTCAGTCGGGGTAAGCCTCTACCACCACTCACCTTCAGCCAGCCCACCGGCAGCGGTATGCACGTGATAGCATGGGTGCAGTTAA
The DNA here is from genome assembly GCA_905333045.1 of Lysandra bellargus. Classification (NCBI taxonomy): domain Eukaryota; kingdom Metazoa; phylum Arthropoda; class Insecta; order Lepidoptera; family Lycaenidae; genus Lysandra; species Lysandra bellargus. Next base: position 6,436,756 of record HG995363.1, on the reverse strand, counting down.
GGCAGGTCATGCCAGCCTCCGTGCACACGCCCTCCACGTCCAGGGTGCCCTGGCCTAGGGACGCGCCCAGGGGCACCGCACCCATGCGGTTACCGGACACCACGCCGTTCAGGCTGAGGCTGTGGTAGGCTCTCGCCTGGAAAAGACAAGTTATGGCGTGCTTAATCTAGCTGGCACATACGGGGTACGCGACGGAGACATTAATTAGACCATTTAGAGCAGCTAATCAGCTGTCCCCAAGCCGCAGCCCGCCGGGACTTTATCTGTGGTGTTATGTTATGTTACTTTATGCGTGATGTTAAACCATGTTAAACCACCAACGACGACCTCTGTGGCTCAATGGTTAAGAGTGTGTGGCAGCTCAGACTGGGGGTCGCGGGTTCGAATCCCGCCGACGGAACAAAAAGTTTTCAATGTTCCTGGGTCATGGATGTGTATAAAATATGTATAAAAGTGTTAAATATATATTTCCTTTGTCTGGTACCTGTAACACAAGTCCTTTAGGTACTTAGCACGGAGCCAGACTGACGTGGTGTTAAGCGTCCATAGATATTATTATTATTATTATTTTGAAATTCACGCCCACCGGCAAAATAATGTAAAGTCGTCGTGAAAGCTTTACTTTTTACCCTTTTTTAACCCTAAAAGAATTTTGTCGCGACCGGCGACACCAAGACCAAAACATGATTGTTGCCCGTATGAAAAAAAGATTGGGAATCACTGATTTAGAGATTTTGAATATTGAATACCCTCTTGAATATAAGAAATTTTTTCATAGGATTAATAATAATAATTAATTTATTTTTATTACCTATGCAAAATGAAATGATGTATCGTATAACGCATTATATCGACGCGTCACTTTACAATGTGAACTGACCCTAAAGGACAACTTTCCTATCCAAAAATTTACTGTTTTAAATACAAAAGCCCTAAGGGCCAGGCCACAACACTGCGATGCGACGTCGCATCGCAAAAGACTACATTGCTTTTCTAATGTTGTTTTTGGGATGCGACACTGCGATGCGACGTCGCATCGCAAAATACTACATTGCTTTTCTAATGTTGTTTTTGGGATGCGACGCCGCAACGCAGTGTTATGACCTGTGGCCTGGCCGTAAGGCGTGACAAACAAAAAAAAAATACATTTCAATTAACAAGGACATAAAGTTTGGTAATAATAGAAGTATCTCCTACATTTAAAAGATAATAGTTGTAACTTGTACCTAAATATCTAATGGGTGTGGCCGCCAATTTTTGCTGATATGACGCAGAAAAATTTTGCGAGAGAAAGAAAATCTACGCTGCTTGTGACGTTGGAGCACCTAAATTGTAGGGAATTTATTTCTCTACGCTATCATAGCGTTGAAAAATATGCCGTTGGAGCACCAAAATTATAGCGTAGAGGCTATCATAGCGTAGAGAAAATCAAACTTATCTCTGTAATAATACACAATGCGGTTTGTATTATAGCCCCAAACATGGCCCTTTTGACTACTCACATGATGCATTGATCGTTTTATGTGAAATGTATGTTTTACTTACATTTGTGTCACAAAAAAACTTCCTTTGAAAAAACTGTGTACACAGCCCGACTGAGGTTCAAATGTGAACTGTCGAGAAATGGCGAATATTACGAGATTTTCCATAGAATACGTAAAAACTCAGCGTTGCCACTTCCCGATTTTACCTTCCCTAACACCCAACGATAACAATAAATCGGTATTATTGATGACGTTTAAAATGTTGGGTAAAATTTATGTTTCTAACGATCCATTTGATTTGAAAAAGTTAAAATTAAAATTCTTAAAATACTATAAGAATTAGATGAGGTAATAGCCATTTATATAAGTAATCATAACATATCAGATTTATCCTCAAATCTGTCATACTTACTGCTACAGCGACAGTTAAAGTGCACCTCTTCCACGGCGGATTGTATATTTTAAGCTATTTTCTTACCTTTTTTATGTTTAATTGTAAATATATTTTTAGACTATTATTGGAACTCAAATAATTCTAATGCATGCTTGAGCACTTTGTTTTCTTCGTTAGAATCAATTTTCGAGCATAAGATAAACACAATACTTTTTAAAATACAAAGGGCGGAGAAAAATAATTGCAAAATCAGCAAAAATTGGCGGCCTCGCCCTAATAATTAAGTACCTAGTCCTAAAATAAGTAACAAATGTCTTACAAAACAGATCCATTGTAGCAGGAATAGTCGCCACATGACTGCACTTTAGTTTACTTTTACTACCTAAATAAAACTATGTATAACAACAGTCAAAGCTATAGTACAACTGAGTACCAAGTATTGACAATTTCGGCACCACCTTTGACTCTTATATCTGTTTAGGAGATAACGTGTTGTGTCATTTTTACGCACATATTATAACAGGCATAATTCGGGTCGTTTTGTTATGAATCGCGTTTAATTTATCTACATACTAGATGAAGCCCGCAACTCCTTTGCGCTAAAATTCATTTATCGCACGGGAAATACTAAATAGTACATTACGCACCTAGGGCAGGACAATAAGAAATGTCTCAGATCACATGTAATTGTTGGCCCGGCCGCGGCGAAGCCGAGGTGGTTCTCATCGACGGAGTGGAGCTGGAAAACGGCAACATCGGTAAGCGCAGCGGGAAGAAAGTTGACGTTTTGCGCCCGGAGGTGAGAAAATTATATTTCTCCCGGACAGAAAGTATCCTATGTCCTTTCCCGGGATTCAAAGTATCTCCATACCTAATTTCAGCAAAATCGGTTCAGCGGTGTTGGCGTGAAGAGGTAACAGACAGACAGAAGGACGGACATATACACTTTCGAATTTATAATATTAAGTATGGATGATTTAATTAAACATAAAAATAAAAAAAAGACTGGTTGCACTCCGGGAGTGCCGGCAGAAGTGAAAACTTGATTATTAACGTTGTGCATTTTTAACCCATTTTTTATGAAAATCGATTTTTAAAAAATTGACAATCAAGTTGTTTCGATCAAGTTTCGATCAAGTTTCGATCAAGTTTCGATCAAGTTTCGATCAAGTTTCGATCAAGTTTCGATCAAGTTTCGATCAAGTTTCGATAAAGTTTCGATCAAGTTTCGATCAAGTTTTGATCAAGTTTCGATCAAGTTTCGATCAAGTTTCGATCAAGTTTCGATCAAGATTCGATGAAGTTTCAAATTGAGTTCGAGTTCGAGTTCGAGTTCGACACAAAACACTACTCTCCAACCGTCTTACGCGTTTTGTATGGTTTTTCGATCAACACGAAAATCTATCGCGAGTTTCACAGTTTTTACCCATCCCACAAGTGCTCAACGCCGCTAAAGAAGTTTTCACTTCAAAAAACAGTACTTTAATGTTTTAACACTTCTGCATTTTGTCGTGAAGCACTTTTCTTATTCCTAAGTGATGACGGGTGGACTGAGGCACACTGAGGTAACAGATTGCTTAGCGAACTTAAATTCAAAACTACCCTAGTTTTTTGTTATTGGGACGATACTATAATTCGTATCACATATCCATTGAACATTAATTTTATAATAATATAAAATTGTACAGTAAAGACTCATAAAGAGGCAAGATCAAGAAAATAAATAGCATTTAAAAAATTAACGCCTGTTTAATCTGATGAGCAGTAAATGATTTTTTATTGCTTTTATAGTGTTTAACTATAAGAGTAAAGTAAAGAATGTTTTTATCCTAAGAAGTTCTGTAATGTTTTATTAATTTTGTAGTTTTCTAAGTAGTCGAGTTATATTATAGTTTTGTTAACTGACTAGACCGCCTTGTAAAGTGCCACGTTATTAACAACGATTGCATAAAAAAGAACATAATATTATATACGGTCAAATTGAGACACATCCCCCTTTTTTGAAGTCGGCTAGAAAGTTAAAACACCCTACGATGATAATGTCATCTAAGTGCCACAATATCCTAAATAGTGAATTATCACAGGTGTCATTTTAGTGACAGTGCCGTGTCCCTTATAAATATGTATGTATAATAATGCCCATCATAAGAGCACTAGAAGTGCCAGATCAATAACAGGTAGTGCGATATACACTGTCAATGTGCGTTACCCGGTGAGTCGCAAGTGTTGAGGTGACAGGAGTGCGAAAGGCTAGCGAGTACAAGGTAAAGGAGTAAGCGATTTTAATTTTTATAAAAACGTTTGTTAGTGAAAAAGTTTGTAAATGTCACCAGGGTCAATAGCGGTAACCAACCACGATCTTTGTGATGATATCAGAGAGTGACAGGCTAAAGATGTCATGAGACCCGCAAAATAACAAGAAAGATAAGCGAAGTAAATAAGAGAAGTAGGAATTTCATGTCCTGAAGCAAAGCGGGTAAACGCAAAGTTGCAATGACCAAAAGTCAAAGATCTAAAGGCGAGGTACCATGGGAATAACGTTAATTAATATTTATATAATTAATATTTTCCAGTTAAATAGTTATTGTGACAAAAATGCTTGAAGGCATGTAAGTTCCTAGCGCTGTCCACAAGATTACTGTTTAGTATCTATGCGACACCAGCCTTACAAAGCAGGTAGCTAAACATTGTAGTTCTTTCGTTTTGCCTGAGATCACACTCCCAGAAAACATTTAAATGGGTGGTTTGTTCAAACATGTTGCCTTCGGTCGAGCACATGCACGTGGGCGAGGCCGCCAATTTTTGCTGATTTTGCAATTATTTTTCTCCGCCCTTTGTATTTTGAAAAGTATTGTGTTTATCTTATGCTCGAAAACTGATTCTAACGAAGAAAACAAAGTACTCAAGCATGCATTGGAATTACTTGAGTTCCAATAATAGTCTAAAAATATATTTACAATTAAACATAAAAAAAGGTAAGAAAATAGCTTAAAATATACAATCCACCGTGGAAGAGGTGCACTTTAACTGTCGCTGTAGCAGTAAGTATGACAGATTTGAAGATAAATCTGTTAGGTATGTTATGAATACTTATATAAACGGCTATTACCTCATCTAATTCTTATAGTATTTTAAGATAACTTTCTTTATAAACTTTTTCAAATCAAATGAATCGTTCGAAATATCAATTCTACCCCACATTTTAAACGTCATCAATAATACCGATTTATTGTTATCGTTGGGTGTTAGGGAAGGTAAAATCGGGAAGTGGCAACGCTGAGTTTTTACGTATTCTATGGAAAATCTCGTAATATTCGCCATTTCTCGACAGTTCACATTTGAACCTCAGTCGGGCTGTGTACACAGGTTTTTCAAAGGATGTTTTTTTGTGACACAAATGTAAGTATTACTGTTTCACATAAAACGATCAATGCATCATGTGAGTAGTCAAAAGGGCCATGTTTGGGGCTATAATACAAACCGCATTGTGTATTATTTACAGAGATAAGTTTGATTTTCTCTACGCTATGATAGCCTCTACGCTATCATTTTGGTGCTCCAACGGCATATTTCTCAACGCTAGCGTAGAGAAATAAATTCCCTACAATTTAGGTGCTCCAACGTCACAAGCAGCGTAGATTTTCTTTAGATCTCGCAACATTTTTCTGCGTCATATCAGCCAAAATTGGCGGCCTCACCCATATAGGTGTTGTTACTAATTTGACCGCCACCCGCGATCTTGTTACTTACACCAAGCATTATCTTTACATGTTTCTCGTATGATATTGTAACCATGTGTCGTATTAACGATATCCCACTAGGTAGATGACCTCTGGCCTGTACACCACATTCAATATGTCTGCATAACTCCTGTATAATAGTTTTCTTTTTATCTAGTTTTAGCTGTTTCTTATATAGCATTTCTTAGTATTTTAAATCTATTTTATAAGAATTATAATACAGTAAGTACCCAGTAATTTTAATAGGATTCTGCGTTGGGTTTGTGCAGATGAGCATCTTTTTTGACATGCTACTTGCTAGTAGTTTAAAACTCTGGATAACGCGGAAAATTGCTCAATAATCATGGGATAGTTGATTTACGCGAACGGACTGAAGAGAAAGTGTCTTTAAACACACTATGCCGAATTTCCGCGCCGGAAGGTCGGCTTGATTCCGCCTGCAATGTATTTTAAATTACCGATGACACACCATGCCGAAATTCCATCAGGTTATAGGCGTTTGACATTTCTGACGTAATCGTGTGAGACTTTCGCCGCGGAACTTCGGCATGGTGTGCTTAGACTAAAGACTTCTATTCATTTTAAATAGAATTCTTTGGTTTAGACACACAAGCTACTTGTAAGCTAGCCCTTAAACACTATTTTAGGGCTTTCAAGGAAAATTATCGTGACAAAGGGCTGAAACTTACGTATTTTCAGTTAGTGGTTGAGTGGTTCAGTGGTCCAGTGATTATCAGTCCATCGCAACGTGGCCAACGAGATGTAAACTGTAAGATAATAAGTCTGTGCCTGAATCTATGTACACGATAAGCAAAGTTGAGGCCTTTAGTTGCGTTTAATCGAGTAGATGATGAAAAAGAAGAAAACTCGTTTATCACACAGGAACCGTACATTTTCTTGGGATAAAAAGAATCCTATGTCCTCTCCCGGAACTCAAAGTATCTCCATATTAAATTTCAGCAAAATCGGTTCAGCAGTTTGGGCTTGAAGAGGTAACAGACAGATACTTTCACATATTTTGTAATCTAATCTTATATATAAAAAACCGGCCAAGTGCGAGTTGGACTCGCCACTGAAGGGTTCCGCAGCAGCAGTAAGGTTTATTTCTATAAAATTAAAAGGTTTTTGATTTATTTTTATATTTTAGTTGATTTAATGAAAGTTAAATTAAGGTTTACCATTTATGACATATAAAAAAAACTACTTGATAGATCTCGTTCAAACCAATTTTCGTTGGTAGTTTTTATAGTAATGTACATCATATATTTTTTTTATAATTATCATGCTCCTACTTTAGAAGTTAGAAGGGGGGGACATATTTTACCACTTTGGAAGAGTCTCTCTCGCAAACTGTTCAGATTAGAAAAAAATGATATTAGAAACCTCAATATGATTTTTGAACCTATCCATAGATACCCTACACGCGTAGGTTAGACGAAATTTTTTTTTTTGTTTCAGTTGTACCTATGGGGACCCCTAAAATTTTTAATAATTTTTCCATTTTTGTATCAAAACCTTAATGCGGTTGACAGACTACATCTACTTACCAAGTTTCAATAGTATAGCTCTTATAGTTTCGGAGAAAAGTGGCTGTGACATACGGACGGACAGACAGACAGACAGACAGACAGACAGACAGACATGACGAATCTATAAGGGTTCCGTTTTTTGCCATTTTGGCTACGGAACCCTAAAAATGGATTTTCAAATGTGTTAGTCGCGCTAAAATTCGAAAACAGCTGAACGGATTGGGCTGTTTTTAGTCTTAAAATATTCGTAGAAGTCCAGGGAAGGTTCTAAAGTGACACGAAGTTCACCGGGACAGCTAGTATTAGTATGGATATAAAACAAGATGTAATTCGTCAAAGTGATGTCAATGTGAGAGCGAGTGTCTTCCATAATAAAAATTAGTGGTACTCACGGATTTAAAAAAATACGGATGCACCCTTGTCTAATCCCGAGTGAAGCATAGTAATGGCCGCCCGTGTAGGATGTTTGCGTGTCATTGGCGCCGTCACTCTATGTACAATGACAGCGGGTTGTAGTACCTAGTTGCGTGTGTGAGTGTCGGTCACGTGTACAATATACTAAATTGTGACGAAATTGTCGTACCTTGCATGCTTCACCTCTTTATAGTGTAATGCTCCATCCGTATTTTTTTTACATCCGTGGTGGTACATAGTAAAAATCTTACAAAGAAACTCTATCTACTCTCCCTAGCTCTGTACCCATTAACACCAATGATTAGTCAGCAAGGAAGCGAAGCAGTTAGGGACCCTTGAGTACAATCATTACCCTAAAGCAGTGTTTTTCAACCTTCCTATGATGCAACCCCCTTGGTATGAAAACATATTTTGCGGACCCCCCACTACCTTTTGCTTTTTATCAAGTATGTAGCTATGTTTAGGAAAATATCCTTTTCTTTAAATTCTCCTACTTAATATAATATTAATAGATAACTTTTTAAGCTTTAATTTTTTTTTTACTCAAATAGTTTTCTCGACCTCTGGCAAACCCCTACAGAAGCTTCGCGACCCCCCAGGATGCGAGTGGTGTGACCCACAGGTTGAAAAACAGTTGCCATAAAGGGCCCAGTACAATAATGGACAGACGGTTTGGCAGATAATGTATTTTTGTAGGGACTCCGAACATTTTACTGTGGTGATTATTGTAAACGGTGTATTATTTTAGGCCGCTCTTATGCTCCTACTAAATTATAAATCTTGACCTGCTGTTTCGTTTTCAATTTTGCCAATTACCAGCTCTCCCGAAGTGCATTTGTATTTTTCATTAGTGCTTAGTGGGCGTATACACCCAAACGTAACGAAATAATCGGAAATGCAAGTGCAAATCGCGCTGCGCGCACAAACCTATCTTGTGCATGCGCGCAGATCTGCGCGCTGTACTCCAACGCGGTAGCGCAGATATGCGCGGGCGGGAGCGCATATCTGCGCGGGGTCATGTTTTTGCTAAAATAAATTTTATCACAAAGTATTACTGTGTTTTATTGCTTGCATTGTATTCCCAGTAAAATAATCTATCATAGACATTTTTTTTTTTGGTTTGATTCGTCCCATTCAGGACAGGCAAAGGGAACAAAGCCCATACAGCCATGTCTTTTGTAGTACTATTGTCTTAAATCCTTTTTATTTAACAGGCCGAAGCCTTGTCTTCTTTTATTTTCCTCATAATTATTTTTTATTTTATTTATAAGGCCAAAGCCATGTCTTTTGTTCAAGTATATTTCTTGTCAATTAATCTTGTATTTTTCTTTTCAATGTCAAATCCTTGATGTAAAGTCATTTTTGGTATCTTTCATTGTCAAAATCAATATTAAAATAACGATCATTAGTCAAATCCTGAAATTAGCTGAAACAGCTCAACCAAAAGAAACATATTAGTATTATTTACATATTTACAAACAGCAATAATTAGATTTCATTAACTATAGAAACAATAAACCCATAGACTGGCGAAAAGCATTCTTGATTGCTAAGTATCTGCTGAAGGCAGCGCGGGATATCCTCAGCAGTCTTAAAAATACTTAAAAGTTGGTCTACAAGGACCATCCTTTGAAAACAAAACTGCGGACAGTGTAAAAATATATGATCGAGGGTTTCATCAGCACTATTGCAATATCTACAAGTTGCAGAATCAAAAACACCAATCCTAAAAAGGTGAGCACCAAATCTACAATGACCTAGACGCAAACGACAGATTGTAGTGTAATACTTTCTATTGAGATAGTCACCACCCCGAGTAAACCAGGGGGGAGAGATCTTTTTCTTTATTACAGCTAGCCATTTTCCTTTTGTCTGGACGACCTGCTGCCATAAGTTGTAAAATTCTTCCTCTAATGTGAGTTTGAAAAGAGATAGAGCGTCTGATGAAGGAATTGAGAGATTTAAAAAGCTATGACTCAATCGATTGTGGACTGAATTAGTAATAAATTTAGCTAAATAGTCTGCTTGCTCATTACCATGCACACCAATGTGAGCTGGTGTCCAGAAGAAGACTATTTGTTTTGTTTGTGACAGGAGGTAATACAACTCCCTTATTTTATATATTATATAGCTGGTTTTCAAATTTAATTGTGGATTTTGTAGTGCCATCAATAAACTTAAACTGTCAGTTATTATAATCCACTTTTGATGATACTGTGTTTGAATGTGCTCCATAGCTGCATACACAGCTATGGATTCAGCGGAGTATATGCTTGTGAGTGGATTCAGCCTATGACCAAATCCACTTTTGACATGACTATCATAGACAGCCATAGAGACTGCTTCGTTGTTTTTAGACCCATCTGTATATATCTGTCGATATCCCTGCCACCTATCAAGTTCCCTATAAATATCTTCATTATACTTTAAAAGTTTTTTAACTACAATTTTAATCTGAGTAAACTTAGACTCATATGACCCAGAGTAACAAGGCCATAATTTGCTAGAATAAATGTTGTGTTCATTAAAAAATTGTTCTGTTTCAGAGAAACCTTGCAATAAATATGAATGATTGTTAACAGTCCTGCCCCGCAATTTAACAAGAAGAGGATGATTACTTATGGAGAGCAACCTTACAAAAAATTTTGATTGTAAGTATTTAAACCTAAGTGCCAATGGAGGTATATAATTACATTCCACCTGCATTGACACTATAGGAGTAGTTCGCATCGCACCCATTATGATACGCAAACATTTGTTTTGTATCTTTTCCAATTTATCCACAATAGGTCCTACTCCTGCAAAACAAAAGAATGCATATTCAAAATGACTCCTTACTAACTTAATGACTTATACAGTGTTAATAAAATCCTTGGATCAGCACCCCAGTATGTACCGGCCAAAGATTTCAAAACATTGCAAGCATTCAAAGCACGACTTTCAAGAATTTCAGCATACTTGTTCCATCTAGAATTGTTCGAAAAAATAACGCCTAAAAATTTTACAGAACTATCTACAGACAATACATTATTATTGAACAAAATATTTACATTCCTATTTCTAATGGCATTTTTTGCGAAGACAACAACTTTACTTTTGTCAATGCTCACCTCCAGCCCAAGACTTTCAAAATAGTCCTTTAATTTCTGGAGAGCAGCATTGAGGACTGACAGTACACGTAATAAACAAGTATCAGAAAAATAAACAACTAAATCATCTGCAAACTGCAGATTGGAAAATTCACAACCGAGAATCGAATTTAGCTCATGTATAAATAAAATAAAAAGCAGGGGGCTCAGTACACCACCCTGTGATACACCCCTAAAAGAATACCTTGGATCAAATAGCTGATTGTTAACCTTAACAAACACCTTCCTATAGATAAAATAATTAAAAATCCAATTTACAACTTTTCCAGGTACCTTTAGTGATAAAAGAATTGAAGATAATTTTTTCAGATCTACATTATTAAAAGCCCATACAATATCAAGAAAAACTGCAACTAACATTTTATTTTCGAAACGAGAATCATGAATACCCATACAAAAATGACGTAGACTCTCAGAAGCAGAACGTCCACAACGAAAGCCGAACTGATTATACGGTAAAAGGTTATTACTTTCTATGTGAAAAACTAATCTCTGTTTTACTAGTTGTTCAAAATTTTACCAACACATGAACTAGCGTAATGGGACGATAAGAATCAGCAGAATTCGAGTCTTTGCCAGGCTTTAATATTGGTACTATACAATCAGTTTTCCAATCCTCTGGGATAATGGAAGACGACCATAGGCTATTTAACAAACTTAAAAAAATAGATAGAGTCTGAGAATTTAAAAGTTTAAACATTCTGCAGGAAAGCCAATCCAGGCCACATGCAGAATCTTTTCTAGAGGCCAAAGCAGATTTTAACTCTTGCAAAGTAAAACAACTAATCATGAACAAGTTATCGCTATTTACACCAAGAGCATTATCTATACTTGTCTGTTGTGAAACAGTATCAGGTGTGTATTTGTATAAAAATGTCTGAACCCAATTAAGGTCAGAAAATGGATTAGCACTTGAAGAGTGATTTTTGAATTTTCTCATTTTAGCCCAAATGCGACTTATTGGTGTTAAGCGATTTATTGATGTGCAAAATTCAAACCAATCTTTACGACGTTCTTCTCTTAAAGTGCGTTTTTTGATGGCTTGAGCCCGTTTAAACTTGATATAATTTTGACTGTTAGGATTAGCTTTGAAATGAATGTAGGCGTTCTTGCAATCATCTACTACCAATGAGCATATATCATTCCACCAAGGTACTTGACGCCGCTTTCTATGACGGTTATCAATATTATCAGATGCATTATGATTTAAACTAGGTCCAGAAATTTCAATTGCCATAAGAATAATGGCGCAAAACTTTCTGTATGAAGCAAGCAGATCACATTTGTCAACTTTAAAATTTATTAACATTTCATTAACAACTTTTTCATACCGATCCCAATTTGCTAATTTCAGGTTGCTATGAAAAGGTATGTTCGAGGAAATAGAAGGTTCATGCTCGTCTCTTACGAGAGTAAATTTTGTGATAGTTGGAAGATGATAACTGCCTAAAGAGTCCTGATGAACTTGCCATTCACAAGAAAGAAACAATGAAGAAGATACTATTGTTAAATCTAAACCTTTTGGTTTCCAAATATGAGAGCCTACTCTTGTTGGTTGGCCATTATTCAGCAATTAAAAGCATTAAGTCATTATCATCCAAAAAATCCATAATAGCTCTGCCCCGAGAATCTATACGACTACAACCCCAGAAGGTATGATGTGCGTTAAAATCGCCTGCAATTATTAACGGTTTCGGAATAGTTTGCAATAAACAATCTAACTTCGCCTTTTCAAAAACAGAAACACTATTACCAGGACTGTAAAAACTAACCAAAGAAATGGATTTATGTTTCAGTTTAATAACAATCACTACATTTTGTAACGAATCATCATAAAAAGTATCTAGTTTAGAGAAATGTATACTTACCATTTTTAATAAATATTGCTACGCCATTATCATCATTACCGCAGTCATTCCTAATAGTGGAATAACCACGAATATTAAATTGAATACTTGGCTTAAGCCAAGTTTCTGAAATAAGTGCAACATGTATATTATTTTGGTATAAAAAATTTTGAAACTCAAGTCTGTTACTTAACAGACTTTGAGCATTCCACTGTACAATATTTAAGACTTGATGATTGAATGTGACGGTTTACTGTTTTTATCCTGAATAGTTTCTTTAATTGCTGAGCTAATAAATTGTGAACTAATACTGACATTTTGAGTTTTATTTAAAGTTATTACTTTTACTATAGATTCTGTTAGTAGAGTCATAGCTTCCGAGTTTGATAAGATGGCTTGAATCACTTCTTGAGTATTCAATTTTTTATTTAATGAAGGAAAATTTAATGAATTTTTTAATGTACCAGCATATGATTTAGATTTACTATCTGCAATTTTCTTTTGCCTAATGGGGCACTGTCCAGAGATGGCAATGTGATTGCCATTGCAGTTAATACACTTAGCTTTCTCAATTTGAACTTTACACTCTTTAAAAGAATGCCCCTCTGTGCATATGGAGCATCGAGGTGAGTTTTTACAATACTTAGCCAGATGATCATAACGTAAACATTTGAAACACTGTTTTATTGGAGGGACGTATGTTGAGACGGGCAGGCAGGGACCGAAAAGGTTACCCATTTTGGTGTTTTAAACTGTTTAATTTATACGATTCTCTGAAAAACCCTAACATGCGCATCAGCCGTAATACAGCTGAATTAACGGTATAAATAAACCGTTTGACTAAGGTTCATTTTCATTCGTTTTTCTGTGTTAAAAAAGGATAGGTGATATTGTAAGTACCGCGGAACGCTACGATCGGAATTGCCATTGTATTCTATTGTTGTCGCGATTTTCATGGCTTTGCTCCCAGCCGCGGCGCCCCCCACTAATTTGTTGTCTCTTTCGGTTATCACCGCAGCTATATTAAACGGTTTAATACCGCTTAAGACAAGAGCATAGTTGAAAACCCTGCATATGGATATTTAAAATAAAACGGTTTGTATCGATACCGCTACAGCCGTATAGCGGATTAATAGGTCCCTGCGGGCAGGCGCCACATCTTAATATGAACATAGTCCGGCAGTGACGTGGCTGACGCAAACGTTATAACTACGCTCTGAGTAGGCTGCAAGATAAAGGTGTTATTTTCTTGTTTGACTTTACGCATTATGCGTCGGACAGAAATTACTTTTTTTGTACTAGTAATGGCTTTGTATATTTTTTGATTAGACAGATGGGTGGGCACCGAAGAGATAACTCCCGCAAGTTCAGTGGCCCCTGCTGGTATTGTAGCTTTAATGCGTTGTTCCTTTAAAAATGTGTTATTATCTAGAAAGGCATTTGCAAAATTCGCACGCTGAAAAACAACACCAACCTTATATTTATTAATCTTTTTAAGTATTGTACGCCTTTCACAAACCTAGTAAAACAAGTACTGAGCGACATCATATCCCTACTGCCTAGTGGAACTTCATTCGTACTTTCAACAAATACAATAAATTCATATTTGGCCTTCGCATCTTCAGGATATCGCCGAGAGTAATCAGCGACCCTAAAAGGAGCGAAGGGATCTGCATCCTGCAATACTTGCGAGTCCTCACAATCAGAATCGCTACTGGTACTAGAAGGCGGAGACTCACCCTCATCCTTTTTCTTGCGTTTCTTCCCCATCTTTCCACAAAAAACACTTATGTACAACCTAAATTTAAGTTATTTACAGAAAAAATAACCAATATTTACAAATAATACAATAAAATTATTTGAAATAATTAAATTTTCAAAAGCCCGCCTTAACTTTTCAGTTCCCGCGCTCTTTTCTCTATCATAGACAACATTCAAACATTCAAATTTTGCCGCCATTTGCCGACTAGAGTCCATAGTAATCTGTGGCTAGAGTCTTTCCAAATTTCGATGTCAACGAGTCAACATCGTTTTTGTGAAAAGTGTTATATTACTGGATTTTCCCTACTAAAGGTTAGAAAATGATACATTTTATTAATATTTAGGTATTCTACTACCTGTACACGTAAAATTTTCCGTTGGTTTTATTTATTTATCGATATAAAAGTGATATAAAGTTTGCATGTTCATTCAGTTCAGTCAGTAAGGGAAAGATTTTTGTGTTTTTACGCCTAAGTATTTAGTATTTCAATGAGATACTTCATATAATAATAGTAAAATATCATTCTCTTATGTCCTTCTACTTTATATACGATGCTTTATTTTTTCAGAGTTATAATGGACGCTACCCCAAGCACGAGCACGCCTTTCGTCATCATGAAGCAGGTGATCTCTACGCCGCAGGGAACCCGGCTCACCAAAGAAGGTGTGGTGATGCAAAGAACTGCATCAGGGCGCCTAATCGTACGTTATAAATAACACATTTTGAACATTTGTCCCTCAGCATAGGCTACATTTTTAAAACATAAGAAGTAATCATGATGATCACGGCCTTTTATAGGTTAACATTCAAGTATGTAAATATATTTTACAGGAATATCGCCCTGACCACATCAGCGTCTCAGACGACATAGAGCTGATTGACGCAATGCAGGAGGAGCCTTCGGAGGAACCCGTGAGTTATCGCCCTGACGACATCAGCGTCTTAGACGTTAATGAAGTCCAGGTGCTTTACGAAATGCAGGGGGAGCCTTCGGAGGAACCCGTGAGCATGTTTCTTTCATTACTAAATTGACTAATCCTGCCCCCGATAGTAAGAAGGGCGCAACTAACACAAAGTTAAATCCGAGAAAAACGCATTTAAGTGAACGAAACGGGAAATCGTTTGCTGTCTTTGAGTTTATTAAGATAATTTAAAAAATCAAATTGGAAATGGTGGCCGTATTGATTGTCTTTAATACTAATTAATAAAATTAATATTATTTTTAATTTATTTAATTAAAAACTCGAAAAAACATTTTCTTTTTAGCAAAAACCATTATAATAAATTTTACAAACTAGGTTGAATAAACGCATCTAGCCATATGTGCCCTTTCATTCTCAAATGCCTTTTTTTCTACTTTTTTTCTTACAACTAGTTATTATATTTTTTTATATTTTTATAAAAAAGGGCGCATATGGTTATATGTGCCTATTTTTATAAGTATTCATAGCAAGGGCGCTAGGGCGCTTATGGTAGATGTAGACGTACTTAGTAAAAGATAAGTTTCCAAAATAGTATAAAGGCACAAATGGTTACTTGCGCCTTTTCAATTGCGTGTGAAACTTACAATATAATATACGACTTTTTAATTACCGAACTCCTAGAGGAATCATAACGGAAATAGACATATTTGTGTAAATACGACTATATAATTAAGTTTTGTATAAAAACGTCTTTTCATCTTAAAATAGGTATAAACATGTATACAGAAGCGACCTATTTCGTTATGGTAAAATCGAAATGGCACTAGATAGAAAAAAAGTAAAAATACAGAAAGATGCGCCTTTTCTTCCTGAATCCAGCAATATATTATAAATAACTAAATTTTTACAAATTTGTTAGATGCGCCCTTCTTACTATCGGGGGCAGAATCGTATTGTCTTTATTTCACATAATTTGGGATGTGGGTTAATCCATACTAATATTATAAAATATCTCATTCCTATCAAAAAATTTTATTATGTAGTAGGAATGACAATCAGCAATCATTTGAGTTGTGGGTTTAAGTTGTTATGAATGATGTTAAGAAATTAACCGTTTTATGGGTGCTTTGGGATAATCTGGTTGTATGTTTTGCTAGGATGACGACGAGGCACTTGCTGCGGCTTTTGCGGATTCGGGCAGTGAGGCGGAGGATGAAGAGGAGGAGGATATGCCCGAGGAGTTTGAGGACGCAGAATCCGTCCAATCAAATACAATATTTGATTGGACGGATGATTATTCCTTATTTAGGGGCGCTCAAGAGGAGTTCCATGAGAGTGCTGGTCCCAAAATTGAGGGAACACGCCCTATAGAGCTGTTCACTAAATTATTTGACGAGCCTCTCATAGAACTCATCAAGGAGGAAACCAATAAGTTCGCCGAAAGTAGTATTTCGGCTTATTTTGAGACAGCGGCAGATTTACCGCCGAAAAGCCGGCTACATCAGTGGTCCGAGACCACGGTAGCCGAGCTCTATAGACTAATCGCGGTGATGATAATGATGGGCATGTGTGTACGGGGTCGAGTAGACGAATACTGGAGCGCCGGAACCCTGGGCATGCCCGGATTCCGGACCATGATGAGAAAGGACCGCTTTCTGCTCCTGATGCGGTTCCTACATTTTGTAGACAACGACAGCATAAGCTGCTGTGGTCCCGAGCGCAAGATCGCAAAAATTAAGCCGGTTTTGGACCATTTAAACGTCGCGTTTAAAGCCGCTTACACGCCTCGCCGAGAAGTCAGCATAGACGAATCGTTGCTGCTTTGGAAGGGTCGCCTTAGTTGGATCCAAAGCATTCGCACCAAAGCAGCACGATTCGGCATTAAAAGCTACGAACTGTGCGAGGCGGTAACCGGATACGTATTAAATATGATTATATATACCGGGAAGGGTACGCTATCTACCACTGTTGACCATGGTTTCAGGTCATCAACTGCCAAAATAGTTCTTGAACTTTTCAAGGACTATCTTGGCAAGGGCCATAAGCTATTTATGGACAATTTTTATAATTCTATTACTTTAGCTAGATTTTTGAAATCCCAGAGGACCGACCTGGTCGGAACTTTGAACCGCCGGCATGTCGACTGTCCTCAGGAAATCAAAGCCTTGCAAGAAAGACGGTTGCAAAGAGGCACTGTGGTAAGCCGACACTGTGGTGACGTTTCCGTTGTCGCCTGGAAAGACGTAAGGCTTGTTACCACAGTGTCGACATGCCACAACGCTAATATGGCTCCTGGCCGGCGAGCAGGTCAGGTCAAACCGGAGGTTATTCACGAGTACAACCGGTATATGGGCGGTGTTGACCTCAAAGACCAGAAACTGTCCATGTATTTATTAGAAAGAAAACGTGGGATGAAATGGTACATAAAAGTCTTTCGCCGGCTTATTAATATATCCGTTCTGAATTCTTATATTATATATTGCTCCAACATTGGCCAAAACAAAAAAATGACGCACAGGCAGTTTCGGTATAAGCTGGTAGAAGAGCTTTGTGCTCAGTTTGGGGAAAACTCGGTGAGTCGAGCAGGGCCTCGCCGTGCACAGCCCTGTGACCGACTCGACAGATCGGTTGACCACTTTCCTGAGCAGAAAGCAGCTTCTAGAACATCTAGTACGCAGATTCGCTATAAACGAGGTCGTTGCGCCCGTTGCTCATCTAAAAACTTGAGAAAAGATTGTAATTCAATGTGTAGCCACTGCAAAGTTTTTCTCTGTCTTGGTAAATGTTGGAAAGAATTCCATACTTTAGACACGCTTTAATCTATTTTATTTATTATGTAGGTATTTCTTATTATTATATATTATGTATATTTTTTTTATAAAATAAGGGGTGTCAAACGAGCAAACGGGAAAGCAACTACCGTCGCCCATGGACACTCACAACATCAGAAAAGCCACGCGAAGTTAGTAGTTACGCGAAAAACGCACGGTGGACCAAGGTGATGCTATGTAAATATTCCACGTTTTTTATTTATATATTCAATTATTTATTACAGTGTTTCTGATTCTTGCGATCAACACCACCAATTGTAATTTTCCATCTTTTTAGTAATTTTGAATAAAAATATATTTTATTTATTGCCTCGGGAGCAGTCATTGTAATTTTCCATCTTTTTAGTAAAAGTGCGAGTTTCGCACCCGAACCGGACTTCGGGATAAGTAATTGTAATTTTCTATCTTTTTAGTAAAAGTGCGAGTTTCGTACCCGAACCGGACCTCGGGATCAGTAATTGTAATTTTCTATCTTTTTAGTAAAAGTGCGAGTTTCGTACCCGAACCGGACCTCGGGATCAGTAATTGTAATTTTCTATCTTTTTAGTAAAAGTGCGAGTTTCGTACCAGAACCGGTGGTCGTATTAGTTTCTTCGTTCTTTTTACCACGATTTTAATATATTTTATTTATTGCCTCGGGACCAGTAATTGTAATTTTTCATATTTTTTGTAAAAGTTCGAGTTTCGTACGCACATGCCCGTTACTATAGCTAAATTAATAATAGGCGAACTTGTTGTGTTTCACATTTAATAAGCAGCGGGGCTAAAATGGTCGCTTTGTAGAATCATGATATGAATCATAATAAAATGCAACTCTGCTTGCAATTAATTTCTATATTTTTGTACTTATTTGACATATTTTGTTAGTTTGACAGTTTTGACAATTCATTTGCTGCATTGATTGAGAGGAATTGCTAATTTTAGCCCCGCAGAGCTTGTTTCTATTTGTATCATCTATTTATATCATGTTCTCGAGTATCGAACATGTCTCACTCTCAGTCATGCTGTATTTTGTGAACTTTTCCTTTTTTTCTTTTTTTTCTTTGCAGATATGGCGAGTCGTGGTGCCGCCTGGTTGACCTGGCGAGACGATGCATCCTGTGCGACAAGATCGACAAGAGAGATCGTTGAATTTGGTAATATTTTGTTTATATTTAATTATGTCTTATTAATATAAACATGAATTCACAAATAATTTGATAAAATATTTTTATTTGTTGTCACAATTATTTATAAGATTTAACAATACAATGAATATATTACTATATGACATATCACTTTTCAGATCTCAAGATTAAAAAGAGTTTGTGCTGCTTGCTGGAGGTCAGCTGAAAGAGAAGTGCGACGTCATGATGAACAAGACTCAAGTGAATCTAATTTAAATGTTTGTGTGATCATGTTCACATTTTGAAAAATGCAGCCCTTTGTGTTTCTGCCCATTTGTTTCTTTTCTTTAGAACTATGTATTCTTTTTCAAATATATCCCACATTATGCTGCTATACTGCAAAATGTGAATGACTGAATTAGGTACTTGTATGTATTAATTCACAGACTATTAAAGGCTTCATTAACATGTTATATTATGTAATTAATTATTATTGTTCTTAGAATTATGAAGCCCTTTGTGTTGTCATTTTATATGCACTGCAAAATGTAATCACTGAATTACATAATACTGTTTATCTAAATGCGTTGTTTTTAAAACATTATATTATTTTAATTGTACATACTTTAATTCTCATTTTTGATTTACAATTATGTAACTATTACCTTTTTTATAATTATTGTATTAGATGTTTATTGACATTGTAATTTTTCTTACATAGCTGTAAGCCATTGTAATTTTCCATCTTTTTAGTAAAAGATGGCCCCGCTGCGAGTTTCTTACGCCGGTTCTTCTCGCCGGGTTAGTTCCCGAACCGGTGGTAGGCAACGTAGGCAACAAAATTCTTATAAGTTTATGAAAAAAAAGATATTTTATTAAAAAAAAAGGTCCCGCTGCGAGTTTCTTACGCCGGTTCTTCTCGCCGGGCTAGTTCCCGAACCGGTGGTAGGCAACGTAGGCAACACAATTCTTATAAAGTTTATGAATAAAAAGATATTTTATTAATTTGTTTTGTTTTTTTTTTAATGATGAATACAGCATACAACATACTCCAACTCTCGAATCATAACTTTTGATTAAAATAATAATTACCTAGGTTCCTGCGTAAAAATAGTAAAAAATACTAAAAAATATTTTTTAGTGTTACATTTTGTAGTAATTTTTTTACGCAGGAACCTAGATAACTACTATTTGAAGCTGAAAAATAACTCAAACATGTTAAATATTTTCATATGAAAAAATGATTTTCGTATTACGTATGTATGAGAATTTCGATGGCACCCGGCCTCTTAAGCAAACAAGTAGGTATCATTTTCTCAATCGAAAATATTTAACGTGTTTCAGTTATTTTTCAGCTTAAAATAGTAATCACCTATTTTCCTGCGTAAAAAAATTACTACGAAATATAACACTAAAAAATATTTTTTAGTATTTTATATTATTTTACGCAGGAACCTAGGTAATTTCGACCTCTAATGTTCGTAATCATTTACTCCTCCTAAAAATATACAATAAGTTTTCCATATACCGATAATTTACAGTAATATTATAATATTGTACATAAAAAAATCCTACGAAATATATTTTATGAAATATGAACATTCTGTATACCGCGCAGATCTGCGCTTGCAGCTGAAGATCGCCACCCGTCGTTTGCGAAGATTTCGCGGCGACCACGGTTCGCGCGACGTTACTTAGTATTTAGCTAAAATATAAAAATATTTTTAGGCATCAGCCTAAATTGTATTATTTTACTAGAACTAGATACATAATTGATTTTATGACTGTTTTTATTGTGCTAAAATGTGTTTTGTTTTTATTCCACAGGCTTTTAAAGACAGACATCCAGGGAAGAACATACCTTCCTGAAGAAGACTTATTATTTTCAATAAAAATTGTAAACCAATTTCTGTTTTGTTTACTTTTATAAAAACTTACTTACCTAATTGACTTGCCGAATAAATAAGGCACTATTTATAATAATAAATCACTCATAAACAACACTTTGAAAATTACACATATGAGTCAAAATTTCGCCATTTTGTAGTTCCGAAAACTGAACTTTGAACTGGAATTTTTATGTAAACTATTACAGTTTACAACTTGTTCATGCTTTAAAACACACAAATATATATCTAGAATCATCATAAAACACGCAAACTAGATCTAAATCACATAAAACGTGATATTTTGTAAATAAACTATGAAGTGTACTTGAAGTGTAGTGTGATTCTCTAACATTTTTTATTTATTATTTTTTACCCTTCTTCTTTTGTATAGACTAAAGTAAAAGACGTGTGTGGCTAGCTTGAAAAATTGTCTTTAATTGTGTATACTACACTCCTTTGCCTCCATACAGCTTATACTTGTGAATCAATGGACAAATCGGAAAAAAATAACCGTTTTTATGTATGTGTGCGTGTGCTTCTCAACCAAGATGGCGGTCAATTTTAATAAGGCGCGACAGCGATACGAGATGGTGACATAACGTTAAAGCAGCGCCCACTTTATTTCTTTGTTGCGCTGTTACGCATAATCTGTTCGCATCTCGTCACGTATCGTTTCAGAATGACCTGTTAAGTGACAGCATAATATGAGCATAATATAAATTATGCAGCATAGCCCATTATCAAATTTCGAAGCAACTTAGCTCGGCTGCAGTACGCTGCCAAAACTATTTTCATTTTAAATTGATTTCATACAAACCCGAGGCACAATTTAATTTTCTGAGTGAATGACTCAGACGATTATATTATGGTGGAATTAATGTTTTCCTAAATATTTTTGCTCGCGATAAGCGAATTTTGGCACTTAACGGAGTTGCAGGAACCGTACATTTTTCCGGAATTTAAAATATCCTATTTCCTTTCCCGGCACTCAAAGTATTACACACCTTCAGCAGAATTGGTTTAGTGGATTGGGCGGGAAGAGGTAACAAAAACACTTTTGCATTTATAATATTAGTATGGAATTTGTATACAGGCTGTTACAAAACAAAGCAACAATACTTGAGGGTGTGTATCAGTTCACTGCGAAAGTAGCAGCGCTGAAAGAGTTCCTATTTTAATCTTTAATACAGACAAATTCATAACACTCGGGCACTTACCCATGGATGTAACAAAAAAAAATGCTCTTTTAGCGCTGCTACTGCTATAAGGGCCTCAAACACACTCTAAATTCCCAATATTTTTCATATTCTGGTTAACAAGTGCCGTTTTCATCAAAACCTGATCTCATGCACCGAAAATTATGATTTTAGTCTCATTCGATTCGAAATAGCATCTAGAACATTTTATCAAAATAGGCTACTTGACACATATTTAATTTAATTGAACAAATGTATTATTCTAGTAGAACTTTGCATAAGAAATCATATTTCACCCTTATCATCAAATAAAAGCCTATGATTGATAAACAAAGTCGATTTGAAAATACGAGTTTATATTTTTTAATTTGTACTGACGAAAACGCTTTTGCGGTACTTCCGATTTGGATGTGACGTCATCATACTTGTAATTTAATCTTTTTTATTTAACGTGCTAGTGGGCTTGGGTTCAAGTCTTTTTAGCCACAAAACAAAAATATTTTACACTATCAATTGTAAGTTTTTATGTACATAAATAATAATAATACGTCTAAAAAGGTTTGTAAAATATATTTTCTTGACTAATACAAATAAAACATCAGTTTTATATATCTCCAATCTCCATTAACACGTAGTTGGGAAATGAAATGGTCAAAACTTTCCTCCGAAAGTTTTCAACATTACCAGTAATTTCTCTTTTCTTGTTTATTTTTTCCTAATCTTTTGGCACTTTTAGAGTGGGTTGCACCAGAGGCATGGTTAAAGTTAAAGTTAAATATGGCGTCCAAATACCCCATATGCTCATACGACATCTGTCAATTTTTCCGGTTAAAGTCAAAGTTAGTTCGTGCAACCCACTTTAGACTCGTACGTTTAGCACGTAAATAAAATTTTCAATAAAGAAAATTAACTTAAATGTCAATTAATTAAAAACAGAGTTTCGTTTTTTTGTTCTAAGTCCCGGCCCTTCTTACGTAGTTTTCATACTCTTTGAATATAAACTTGACATTTGACAGCGACATATGATAGCACTTCTAGCACAGAGTATAAAATACAAGTAATATGACGTCACACTATGGCGGACCATGGCGGACAGTGTTTTCGGCGGAATTTAAAATGCGTATTTTTCAATCAACATTTTTATGGGTTTCTACTTTTTAAGATATTAAAATATTAGTTTTTTTCGTAATAAGGAATGACTAACAAACGATTAGCATGAAGAAAAAAATTAGGTCAAGTAGCCTATTCCAAGAGGGGCTGAAAAAAAATTCAAAAGTTATAAACAATTAAGTAAACATAAAAAGAAGGGTTTGGTTTTTTTTTAATATTTCGAAAACTATTTGAGATAATATTTGAAATAATAAAAAAAACCCTTCTCTTTATGTTTACTTAATTGTTTATAACTTTTGCATTTTTTTTCTGCACCTCTTGGAACTTTGATAGAATGTTCTAGATGCTATTCCGAATCGAATGAGACCAAAATCATAATTTTCGGTGCATGAGATAAGGTTTTGATGAAAATGGCACTTGTTAACCAGAGTATCAGCCTGCGGCGCAGTTGCACGTCAATATTTTGTCACGGCGCCCTACTCTACCTAGCTATTAGAAAAATATACATTTAAAATAAATACCTATTAATGATCATAGTTAGGTTAAGCAAGTAAATAGTAGATAACAAACAAGTATTTACATACTGCTTTACATAAATAATATTATAATTAGACATCTGATTATGTAAGTGCCGAAATATGCATGCAAATATGCACGAAAAATAGCCGAAATATGCACAAAATATGCACAATCAAAAGTGACTTATTATTAAAATTTATTGTTTTTTTAAGTTTTCCGATGGTGCCGACAATAAATGCGCCGAAATATTCATCATTCCATAAAATTCAGGATTTTTGTTCCTTAACACGTTCACTGCGTTACGGGTCCTTTCGCACCCCGTACGTTGACATCAGTCAGTGCGGAGTTGAGAATGTAGTGTCTACTCGCTGTTGCGGAGATCGTAATTTGGAGAGTTTTTGTTGTATGAATGAGATGAATAGATATTTATGTTTCTTACATGTAATTGAATTGGGAATCGTAATAATAATCTACGGGGTTTTTTGAACCCCGTTGCGACCAGGGAGTAAAAATTGTAATTAGGTGCGTCTACGGGGTCTATATTACCCCGTACGGGGAACTCATTGTTCACATCACGCGTCCCGAGATGCAAAGTGTATCGATAATTTTTTTTTCGCGGCGTATGTTGGAATTATCTCATAAATTATGGTAAAATAGCAAAGTAGTCGATAAACTTGATGTATGATCTTCAGGATTAGGACAATTATTAGCATCATCAGAGTTATTCCGCAAGGTATTACAGCGATTTGTAAGTCCAAGATACGATGTGATCACTAGCTCTATTAATATAGCAAAATGTTATATTAAATTCAGATAACCCTCCACAAGACAATAATTATAAAAATGAATTATTCATTATAAATACATTTAAATATGGTGTAAAAATATCGATAGTTTTATAATGTTTACTTCCATCACTTACATTTTATCGATAAAAAAATATTATGTGCGTTACGGGGTTTTTGGCATCCCGTATTTTAAGTTTTTCGTTGCGTTACGGGGGTAGATGCACCCCGCACTTTATTTTTCATTATATATTTTTTTGTTTTTATTGTACCTACGTGCGGAGTAAGGACAGTGTAGAACACTTAATACTTTTTGAAATGGTGTAAAAAAAACAATGATAATACTATTTTTGACAATTTTAGAGGGGTTTAAATGAAGCCTGACATACGGGGTACTTTCGCACCCGTAACGCATAATAATTCGTTTCATAAAGGGGCGTGCTCATCCCCGTAACGCACTTAAGTTTAGATTGAGGATTTGGGCCTACGCAGTTAACGTGTTAAACAGTACCTACTTACCAATAGTTGGTAGGACCAACATTTTTCGATTGAAATCTTAGTGCCCATGGAAGTTCTCGATAATACCTACTTTTTTTCTAATGTGCCAATTACAAAGAAAAATGTTGTTTTAAATAGAAAATAATCTTTATATGTATCTTTGGAATCTACTATGTAAGTTAATAAGGACGGATGGAGCCACAAGTCAGATATTTGAAGTATTTTGATTTTTGATCTATCGTACCTCTATTTCGTGACATTGGTGTGTATTATGATTGCTAGTTTGGAGACTTGTTTTATAATATTTGTGGTTTCGGAGGAGGATCGACTCACGGCGCTACTCCTGCCTTTCCACGGCGCACCAGGGCGCCGCGGCGCACAGTTTGGGAACCCCTGCTCTAAAGTATTATCATTAATTATCATTTTGTTTTGTAACAACCTGTATAAAGTTATTAAGATTTTTTAGATTTAGCATTCCAACTCGTGTAAGCCAGAATCGATAGCGGTAAACAACCAC
The DNA here is from genome assembly GCA_905333045.1 of Lysandra bellargus. Taxonomy (NCBI): domain Eukaryota; kingdom Metazoa; phylum Arthropoda; class Insecta; order Lepidoptera; family Lycaenidae; genus Lysandra; species Lysandra bellargus. Next base: position 6,411,063 of record HG995363.1, on the reverse strand, counting down.
AAGAACCCTTTGATCTCAGGGAGCCCAGGAACAAGCTAAAACCACAGAACAAGTGAAATTGTTCTTTAAAAATCGCAATGTTGTAAATAATAACTAGACGGTATTATGAAATATCACTACAATATTTTGAATTGTAATACAACTTCAACAGCTGTTCTCTTATCTCACACCGTTTCCTTATCTTATATAATATAAAATTCTCGTGTCACAATGTTCGTTCCCGTACTCCTCCGAAACGGCTTAACCGATTCTCATGAAATTTTGTGAGCATATTGAGTAGGTCTGAGAATCGGCCAACATCTATTTTGTCATACCAAAAATTATTTATATGGCAAAACAACGTTTGCTGGGTCAGTTAGTAATTTAATATAATTAACTTTTAACGGCCGCACCTAGAGATATTTGGTGATAATTAATATACTTTAATTGAATGGGGGGTTGGATTTAACATACCTTTTCTGTCAAGCTATTTATTAAATTAAAGTTTTGTCATTAGTCATTACTCATTACCGATTACTGAGGGCCTGTTTTACCACTTCCTGATAAGTGCCGGATAGGCTATCCACCACTTAACTTGACAGATAGATTATGCAGAATCTGTCAAATATGTTGTGGATAGCCAATCCGGCACTTATCAGGGAGTGATGAAGCAGGTAAGTAATTAATGTCTTTGAGTGCGGTAAGCTATATTTACTCTTGGACCTATGCGGATAAAACAAATGCGGAATTCTGTAACCACTTTTGGTTAAATCCCCATAAATCCAGGCCGAAACGCGTTGTCACCGAAAGTATTTCGGTAAATGTGCCACAATCTGCGGCTGTCTGGCACGCTCTGGCACGGTCTGGCACCGCTGGCACGTCTGGCAAAACATTTTTAACGCTCAAGGTTTATTTATTAACGTAGTCACCGTTAGCCAGCGAAAATGTTGGAATACTTTGTTCGCCAGTCTTTGCGGGGTGTGTAAATGGTATTACGGTATACCGTATAAGTTTCATTGTCATTTGCTTCGAATCTCCTTTAAGAGTAATCCTTAATATTTTTTATTTATACATAACTTTTATCGCGGGCATTGAGCGCGGCGACCTAATCAAGAAATTCCGTAACGAAAATGAACCTAACGTCACGTGAGTTCGGCAGACTTCGATACGGTGTTAGTGTGCGTGCGACTAGACGTATGCGTGTAGACTAGTTGCTATGCAATAGCTTTTCGCGGCAGTCTCCGAGTGTCACCCGTTTTTTATTTATTTAACATTAATTATTGCACGTGACAAGACAGATTAATGCCCGTTTTCACCAACAACCGCTAAAATTTAGGGGTCCCTTAAGCCAATATTCCAAGTTTTGTTCTTGATGAATTGACAACCCCGTAACTCTTAGGTGACGTTTAAAACTACGTAGTATAAAACAAAGTCGCTTTTTCTGTCCTCATGTCCCTTTGTTCCCTTTGTTGTTTAATTGCGGTTTTCTTTAATAGATAGAGTGATAAAAGAGGAAGGTTTGTGATAAATATGTATATGTCGCAGGGAAAAGAGGATATCAGGGATTTCACGATATCCGATAGATGCCGGTAGATACTCCCGGTAGATGCCGAATATTCTTGTTTGTTACGTCTTCTTACTAAAAATATCTAGTGATATGCCATTTCACTAAGCTAAATCTAGTGAAATGTCAGAAACGCGGATACCGTCGAATAAAAATCGAGCCACTCATTTCTCTCGCTCGCTCTAGTTCCCACACGTGACACGGGCACTAGTGGGAGTGAAACAAATGCGCCGCTCGAGCTGGTGCGGCTCGTCTAGCCTGGAGACAGACAGACAGACTAACCCTTTGGGTACGGAACCGTAAAAACTGGGATAATCGAAGAGCTGGAGTACCTGTAGTACCTGTGCCTGTACAAGTGCCTAACCAAACTAGAGATCGACATGCCACCTTTACAAAAAATATTCAACTTGGTTGGCCGCTTCATTTGACGTCAAAAATCAAAGGTCTGAAGTATCTGATGAAGAACGCTTAGTTGGTTTCAACTGTATGGTTCAGAGATATGGTGATGCCCCCTCAGATCTGCTATAGTTGCATTACACGTGTGATAATAATAATAATAACTCCCACTCTGGTTTTGGTGACGGTGGCCGGTTTCATTGAAAACAGGCCAAGAGTAATTTTATAGTGCCCTAGTGTGTGCGCAGTACACAGGAGAAATCTCTATATTCCTTTACTCGCATAACCTGGTGGGACAGAAGACTGACACGACCGGCGAGAGATCAGGCGCAGGACCGACTTTTTACATGCCCATCCGACGCATGGATCATCTAACATCTTACTTGTCAGATTCAGATGTTAGATGATCCTATCAAAGTACCCGTGTGTATACTAGAGCAAGCGAGAGAAATGCGTGGCTTGATTTTTATTCGGCGGTGTCCGCTTTTCTGACGTTTCACTAGATTTAGTTTAGTGAAATGACATATCACTAGATATTTTTAGTAAGAAGACGTAACAAATAAGAATATTCGGCATCTACCGGGAGTTCGTGATATCCCTAGGGATATCGTGAAATCCCTGATATCCTCTTTTCCCTGTGACATACTTATATTAAATATGGGAGTTCGCTATTTTAAAGTAAAATATCAGACGGCCATTCTTTAACAGATTCATTATCAAGGCAACCGTCGTCGTCGCCACATACGTCACCTAAGTGTACGGGGTCGTCAATTCATCCCGTAAATTATAAACGTCACCTAATGGTTTGACGGATGAATCGCATACAGTTTGTTTTATTTCAAATAAACGTCACCTAAGAGTTAGGGGGTTGTCAATTCATCAAGAACAAAACTTGGAATATTGGCTTAAGGGACCCCTAAATTTTAGTTGTGGTTGGTGAAAATGGGCATAAGTACATTGAAATACAACACAAAGCACTTATTTCTAAAGAAATTTCTTACAGCATAATATGTATATTATTATGATAGAATACCACAGAGCTAAAATAAACACCATTACAGGTAAAATAACCTCAATAGAATCTAATTCATACCCTAAAGCAGAGGTTCCCAAACTTATTTTGTCTACCGTCCACTTTAAGAACAAAATGTTATATTAATTTAGCGACCCCATTGTTTCAATTTAAAATGCATCCTGATGAAATAAATCACCCCCAAGACTCTACACAACGCCCCCATTTTTTTTCTGGGTCCCACACCGCCCCCCTTCAGACCTTCAGCGCCCACAAGGAGGCGTTATCGCCCATTTTGGGAAAGGCTGCCCTATATGCTGCTCGCCGTCAGCTTGCAGCGCGTTATTTCACGCCGGTTTTTTCTACATATTGTATCTGCGGCAGTCGCTGAGACATTTTCTTATTTCCCAGATGACGTCACTTGTGTCTCGACTACAGACTAGGAGCGGGTAGACATGGCCAGCGATATCTTATACTAAAGATACCCTAGAACATTTGACATGATTACTATCAAGTTATTTTTTCGTGACCATAATAGAACAAACCATATTTTAGGACCATCAAATCGAAATATTTAACCCTTTCTATACTTACGAGAATTTTCGCAGAGGAAATTGTTGTTCGTCTTATCAAAATATTATTTTGATAAGACGAACAAATTCTCGTAAGTGGTAGCTAACAGAGATAGAAACGATTAAATATTTCAATTTGATGGTCCTAAAATATGGTTTGTTTTATTTGTAGGACAATGTTGCTGTTACATTATATAATTATTAACCTATCAATATACAAAAAATCTGCTGGTTAGGGTTCTGTAGTCAACGAAGACTTGTAGATTACAGAACCCTAAAACGTAATCAGGTCAAATATTGTTCTAGGGATCATTCATCTTCATGGGTGTGTATTAATTAATATTATATGTATAGTGTAACATGATAATAAAATCCTTAATAATATTATGTAATGCAAAAGTATAAAATATACCTATTTTCGTTGTCCGATACCTGTAACCTGTATATTATATAAAAAACTCAAAGCCTGTAACACAAGTGACTGTGAAGTGTTCATAAATATTTCATATTATTATATTATGTTCTAGTCCTGTCAGATACCGATTTGACATAATAGAATGAAACAACAGTGTAGTGGTGTCTTTTTTTATTAATTTAATGACAATATATTTTAATGCTTACATAATAATATTTAAAAAAATCACCCAAGTGCGAGTCAGAATCACGCACGAAGGATACCGAACCATTAAAATGCAAACATAGGCCAAAATTTGTGTTCTTAGGTTCCTTACCCAAAGGGTAAAAACGGGATCCCTATTACTAAGTCTCGATGTCTGTCCGTCTGTCATACACAATACTGTCCGTTATGTAACACAATGTGTGAAAGTTTCAGAAGTCTAGCTGTAGAGGTTCTTGAGATACAGCCTGGAGACAGACAGACAGACGGACAGACAACGTCATAGTAATAGGGTCACGTTTTTACCCTTTGGGTATGGAACCCTAAAAAATCAGATGTGGGCACAACAAAACATCTTCTGAATCATCTGCGCGATAGGAGATAATATTATACTCTTTTATTCACGGTTTAAAGCCGCAACTGAAAAGAATGAAAATATTTTGTGATCGCAAATTTAAATACCGATTTAAAGTAGTTGTTTTGTATATGAGGTGAAGTAAAATCTAGAGTGGCTTAGGCACAAATTCTACTGCAAACTAGCTGAGCAGTAGAATTTGTGCCTATTTGAGATTTTTGTTTACAAAAAAAATATCATACTCCAGAAAAAAAAAACTTCCCTTATATTATGGGCAAGTTTTCATTAAGCGCCGTTAAGTTACCAATATATGATTTTTTTTGCCCCATAAAATGATTTTTTTACACCTTATATTATTGTTAGTCCATACTCCATACTAATATAATAATACTATACTACAGACTACTATTATAAATGTGAAAGTATGTCAGTCTGCCTGTTCTTACGCCCAAAAAGCTGAACAGATTTTCTTGAATTTTGGTATGGAGATACTTTGAATCGCGGGAAAGGACATAGGATACTTTTATCCCGGAAAAATGAAGGGCTCCCGCGTGATAAACGATTTTTTGCGCAACGGAGTTACGGGCATTATCTAGGTCAAACGGTTCCCGAACCGGTGGTAGGGCTCATGTAGACTCGAAGTTCTAAAAGTGTTAACTTTGTTGACCTATTTGGAAATAAATATTTTGATTTTGATTTCAAAGTAAACAAAAATACACGTGGGAGAGCCATGCTTCGGCAAGAATGGGCCGGCTCGATCGGAGAAATACCACGTTCTCACAGAAATCCGGCGTGAAACAGCGCTTGCGCTGTGTTTCGCCGAGTGAGTGAGTTTACCGGAGGCCCCTACCCTATTCCCTTCCCTATCCTCCCCTATTACCATCCCTTCCCATCCTCACCCTCCCCTATTAGCCTATTCCCTCTTAAAAGGCCGGCAACGCACCTGCAGCTCTTCTGATGCTGCGAGTGTCCATGGGCGATGGAAGTTGCTTTCCATCAGGCGACCCGTTTGCTCGTTTGCCCCCTTATTTCATGAAAAAAAAAAACGTAGACTTACTCTGCCAATTTCTGTTTTACCCCATCAATGTCTTGACAGGTCTGGTTAGGTTGCAGCCAGTCGTAAAACCCTCCTGCTTCAAATATCTTCAGAGCACACTTCGTTGAAGCCTTAATGCCGTCATTTGCAAGGGCTAAAAAAAACTTAATATTATTCCTTGTTTTAGGGTTCCGTACCCAAAGGGTAAAAACGGAACCATATTAATGAGACTTCGATATCTGTCCGTCTGTTTGTCTGTCTCCAGGCTGTATCTCAAGAACCGTTATAGCTAGACATCTGTTACATATTGTGTATTTCTGTTGCCGATATAACAACAAATACTGAAAATAAAATAAATATTTAATGGAGGCTCCCATACAACAAACATGATTTTTTCGAATTTTTCAACATCGTCTATTGTATGACGTGTTGTTTAAATATTGAATAATAAAAATAACATAAATATTTAATCCTTCAAGCCCCATAAGAGCACCGGTGATCGCGATACAATAATATTAATACAAAACAATAAAATACAATTGCATTTTCAAGAATCCCCGATCGAAGGATTAAGAGGGCGCTTCCATACAAAAACACTACAGTTTTATAATCTCGAACTTGACTGGACATACCGCCAGTGGCGGCGTGAGGGGGGGGGGGGGACGCTGGGCGGCCCAGGCTGCCATAAAAAAAGGGGCGCTGAAGGCAAACAAAAAGAGCGCCGCCAATTTTTTCAGCACTACCAACACCCTGGGAGCCGAAGAAATCTCCCCCAGGGCGTTGGTAGTACTAAAACCGGCCCTGCACACTGCCCCATATTGATTTTTAGATTTGTAAATATTAAATTCCTGTGCGTGTTTTGGCGACATGCTACGCTAAAAACAAAATTGAAGGTTGTAACATAAAATATTATATTATCGTATTCCCTCTAAAGGCCGGCAACGCACCTGCAGCTCTTCTGATGTTGCGAGTGTCCATGGGCGACGGTAGTTGCTTTCCATCAGGTGACCCGTCTGCTCGTTTGCCCCCTTATTTCATTAAAAAAAAAATTGTTATGTGTAGTATTGAGTGCACTTACATTCACAAGCTACTTCACAATCTCCAGCATTCCGCCCAACTTCGCACGTCCTTTGGGGAAGCTGCAATGAAACCGGAATAAAATAAACACTCAGGCTTGGCAAACATAAAGGTACCCTTAGCAGTAGAAGATATTTCGTTACTTGTGAATACGATAGTAGACTGACAGCACACCTTCTTTATCAGATGTCGGTGTCTTCGAGCTGATCAAGACGATCAGGTGGACACAAATATTTTTCAGCACACTTTGACAAATTCGCTTGATATGAAACTAAATGTTTCTTTGCTCGCGCTTAACAATGCGCTGAAGGTCTGTTTACTCGCGCTTGGCTCTTGAAGTCAAGCTTGTGCTAATCAAGATCCTTTGATCGACATACCTGAAAGAGTCCATAATAAAGTTTTCCTTCCGGCGATATTTTCACGAGAGTGGGATCTCCACCACTCGCATGTTCGGCGAGGCACACCCCTTAACAATTCAGTATTATAATATTTAAACACAGATAAGACAAAAAAGAAGAAATTACAATAACGGTTCACCACTTTAACTCCACCACTCTGGTATGTGTGAGAAATGTTATAACTTATAACTAACAGCCGCACTCAGACAATTTTAATGATGATTAAACTTCAATTCAATGAGAAGTTTGACAGACAATGTATAATGGGTCTATCTTCGTAAACGCCTCCGTGGTCCAGTGGACTAGACTCTAGAGCGTCGCTCTTGACTCGGAGGTCGTAGGTTCGATTCCCAAGTTGGAAACATGTTATTTCCAAGTTTGGTTAGGATAATGCATGCTGATCAAGATCAACTGATTGTCTGACAAGTAAGATGATCCATGCGTCGGATGGGCATGTAAAAAGTCGGTCCTGCGCCTGATCTCTCGCCAGTCGTGTCGGTCTTTCGTCCCACTGGGTTATGAGAGTAAAGGAATAGAGAGTTCTCTTGTGTACTGCGCACACACTTGGATACTATAAAATTACCCCTGCGTAGCTGGCCTGGTTCCAATGAAACCGGCCACCGTCACCGAAACCGGTGTGGGGAGTATTATTATTATAGCGGGTCTATCTGCCGTATCTTTTCAGAGACATTTAATTATGATTAACATTCAATTTAATGAAGAGTTTGACAGATAATGTAGATTACTGCTGTATTTTTATTATAAGTTTGTAGCTTTCAAATTATGAGTTAATAAGGCTATAAGTACGGTAAAATACGGCATCTCCGTAGGGGGAGCGCCTTAAGTATTAATGTTCATTTAGTAAGCCTCTGATTTTTAGAATTGTTATTAAATAACGTACTTACAGTAGGCAAGTTTGTTTTTAGGAATATTCTCAACATCGTTTAATTCTTTGGCCAAGTCGCATGTTTCTAATTTTTGTGCCTCACAATAGACAAAATATGACAAAGCAAGAAACAACAGTCTCATTTTAATGCTACGATGGAATTATTGTCTACGAATGAAGTACGAACTATATTAAACTACTTGGGCTTATGAGTTTTGTATAATAGTTCTTACGTTCCTTCGCTGGGCGTTGAAAATTGAAAAAAATAGATTTTAAATTACATTGCTGCGTTGGTGTGAAATTTTAACGTTAATAAAACAAAAACGATTTGCACGGAGTCGGGACTATTATTATTTTTACTATTTTTGATATTAAATAAATATTAGTATATTGCTAGGCAAGAAACCATACAGTATTTTTGGCTGATTTTTTTTTAATTTTTCTAAAATATGCTGACAAAATAAATAAAAAGAAAAAAAAGTCGTCAAAAAATGTATTATGTAACAGTGATTAATTCATTATAACGTATAATACATTTTTTGGACGACTTTTCTTCTTTTTATTCGTTTTTCTCATGTTTCCAACATCAGTAGCACGGTTACATCCAGCCAGAAATATGAAGTGGAACTTGGCGGACACCCTCCTCTTATGTCAGGTCTGGCATTATTTATCTCTGTCATCTGTGGCATGTAAGCCGTCAGGTGCAGGCGTACCGCGTAGTTAACAATTCCTAATGCAGCTGTCTTGATGTTTTTAAATCATGAGGCTCGCGGTAATCTTGTTTAATATTGAATCAAGAATTTGACTTAGGGACGTAGCTACTTTTAACGGCCCCTAAGGCTACAGGGGTTGGTTCTTGGAAGGATTACGTCTTGCGACCGCACTGAGAAATATTTAACGGTTAGATACATTTAATTTACATATAGGTAAAGGATGACACGAACGTCGAACGCCACATATTTTCTGTCAAACTCCACCTATACGAGGTGTAACAAAACTGAGTGTTATTACTTTAGGGAGTTATTAGTGCCCTATATAGAGTTCTCTGTGAAAGTAGCAGCCCTGAAAAAGTTACTTTTTAGGGTTCCGTAGTCATCAAGGAACCCTTATAGTTTCGGTTTGTCCGTCCGTCTGTCTGTCCGTCTGTCTGTCTGTCCGTCTGTCTGTCTGTCCGCGGTTTTGCTCAGAGACTATAGGACCTACAAAGCTGTAATTTGGCATGAATGCGCATATTAATGATGGCGACAAAATGGTACATAAAATCTTAAAAAATATTTTTTAATGGTACCTTCCATACACATTAAGTGGGGATGAAAATATTTTTTTGCTTCCAGCCCATCGTATGGGGTGTCGTTGGTTAGGTTTTTTAAAAATATTATGAGTATTCATAGATCATTTTCCGATTTAGGGATCCATTTGTGAAATATTAAGTTTTAAAGTGGAAAAAATCGTTAGACTTCAGTGTACCCTTCTACCAGCTAAACGGTTGCTTCTGGAAATGTGAAAAAAATTCACGGGAGTAGGAAATATGCTGAATTTAAAAGGAAAACTATCACGGCTACGAAGTCTTCATAAGTTTTTGAGTTATAGTCGATCAACTAAAAAAAATGTATTCGGCGAAGTATAGGGGAACTTTTCGTACAAATTCCTTTGAACGTAACTGAGATGATGTTGTTTGTAGTGTAAAACACGTTATAAATGTACATTCATTGACCATACAAAAATTATCAAAAGCTAGCGGTACTACGGAACCCTATATTGCGCGTGGTACGACACGCACATGGCCGGTTTTCCATCTTTGTATGGAAAAATTTATGGCAGCCGCAATAAATCACAAAAAAATTTGCTCTTTCGGCGCAACTTTTTCACAATGAACTCTATGTAAGGATAAAGGAGCACATAATTACACACCCTAAAGTATTATCACTTAGCTTTGTTACACCTTGTATATTAATTCTTAAAATATAACATCTCTCATCATCCTAACCTATAAATGCATCTACGCGTCACGACGCAGTGAGAACTGACTTTAAGTCGAGTCTGCTTCCTAGAGGCAAATGAAATATACATCGCTTACTATTTTAACTTTTCCACGGAATTCAATGAAGATAATTCCAAAGAATTGATACATTTCATGCGTATAGATCCTATCACAAATCGATAAAGATTTAGCCCTTAATATAAGACATTAGACATCTCCATTATTCCGGTCCAGTGGCCATTTTAATTTGTCCTCTTTGTCCCCTTCGTCCCCCGATCGCCCCCCGATCGTCTCCCGATCGTCCCCCGGCCCCGGCTCGTGTTTACAAATGAGCCTAATTAAAAGCCACTCATTATAAGCTATTGATTGCGCGAGTCCCCTTCTCTTGCACCTCATTTGAGCCATTTTAATACTTCAGTCAGAATTTCCAGGAATTGCTATTGTATTCTATTGTTGTCGCGATCACCGGTGCTCGCGCGGGGCCTGAAGGATTAAAATCTCTTCAAAATGTGCTTTGGCTTCTGTTGATTTAATCATATCATTTTTTATCAAAGTTACCTGAGAGTGTTTTAGACGAAAAAAAAATTCCGTGAATTTCCAAAAGTCGTAGAATAAAAGTTGCTCAGAGTGGTTCCTTTCGGCTTACTATTATACTTTATCTGAAACATCCTGTAATAGGACTCTTACTTCTCTTTTCCACTGTTCACACACATGGACACTATAAAATCAATTCAATTTCAATTAAATTCAATATCTCTATTTGCACAGACGATAATTTAATTTCTGCGTCTCAATGGTACCTACTGGTCACTTTCACCAAAACCTGTGTAGGAGGCATTTTTATCTTTTTATCTTTTACCTGTTAATACATATAAGAGGGATAGTGATTTTTCAGGAAAATGTTCAGGAACTAGTAAATTGATTTATGCTCATTCCACCGTAACTAATAAATCTAGTGTTGTTAGATTTGTGTTATAAAATGTAAGTGTTGATTGTTCTTAAAAAGGTTTAAGATAATTTTTAATTCCTCGAATAATGAAGCCTTTTCTGCTTCATAGCATATTTGACTCATTTGAGCCATTTTAAAATCTCTTCAAAATGTGCTTTGGCTTCTGCTAATTTAATCATATAATTTTTTATCAAAGTCACCTGAGAGTGTTTTAGGCGAAAAAAAATAATTCCGTGAATTTCCAAAAGTCGTAGAACAAAAGACATGTCCGTCCTTTCGGCTTACTATTATAGTTTATCTGAAACATCCTGTAATAGGACTCTTACTTCTCTCACTCCCACACGTGACACGGGCACTAGTGGGAGTGAAACAAATGCGCCGCTCGAGCTGGTGCGGCTCGTCTAGCCTGGAGACAGACAGACAGACTAACCCTTTGGGTACGGAACCGTAAAAACTGGGATAATCGAAGAGCTGGAGTACCTGTAGTACCTGTGCCTGTACAAGTGCCTAACCAAACTAGAGATCGACATGCCACCTTTACAAAAAATATTCAACTTGGTTGGCCGCTTCATTTGACGTCAAAAATCAAAGGTCTGAAGTATCTGATGAAGAACGCTTAGTTGGTTTCAACTGTATGGTTCAGAGATATGGTGATGCCCCCTCAGATCTGCTATAGTTGCATTACACGTGTGATAATAATAATAATAACTCCCACTCTGGTTTTGGTGACGGTGGCCGGTTTCATTGAAAACAGGCCAAGAGTAATTTTATAGTGCCCTAGTGTGTGCGCAGTACACAGGAGAAATCTCTATATTCCTTTACTCGCATAACCTGGTGGGACAGAAGACTGACACGACCGGCGAGAGATCAGGCGCAGGACCGACTTTTTACATGCCCATCCGACGCATGGATCATCTAACATCTTACTTGTCAGATTCAGATGTTAGATGATCCTATCAAAGTACCCGTGTGTATACTAGAGCAAGCGAGAGAAATGCGTGGCTTGATTTTTATTCGGCGGTGTCCGCTTTTCTGACGTTTCACTAGATTTAGTTTAGTGAAATGACATATCACTAGATATTTTTAGTAAGAAGACGTAACAAATAAGAATATTCGGCATCTACCGGGAGTTCGTGATATCCCTAGGGATATCGTGAAATCCCTGATATCCTCTTTTCCCTGTGACATACTTATATTAAATATGGGAGTTCGCTATTTTAAAGTAAAATATCAGACGGCCATTCTTTAACAGATTCATTATCAAGGCAACCGTCGTCGTCGCCACATACGTCACCTAAGTGTACGGGGTCGTCAATTCATCCCGTAAATTATAAACGTCACCTAATGGTTTGACGGATGAATCGCATACAGTTTGTTTTATTTCAAATAAACGTCACCTAAGAGTTAGGGGGTTGTCAATTCATCAAGAACAAAACTTGGAATATTGGCTTAAGGGACACTTAAATTTTAGTTGTGGTTGGTGAAAATGGGCATAAGTACATTGAAATACAACACAAAGCACTTATTTCTAAAGAAATTTCTTACAGCATAATATGTATATTATTATGATAGAATACCACAGAGCTAAAATAAACACCATTACAGGTAAAATAACCTCAATAGAATCTAATTCATACCCTAAAGCAGAGGTTCCCAAACTTATTTTGTCTACCGTCCACTTTAAGAACAAAATGTTATATTAATTTAGCGACCCCATTGTTTCAATTTAAAATCCATCCTGATGAAATAAATCACCCCCAAGACTCTACACAACGCCCCCATTTTTTTTCTGGGTCCCACACCGCCCCCCTTCAGACCTTCAGCGCCCACAAGGAGGCGTTATCGCCCATTTTGGGAAAGGCTGCTCGCCGTCAGCTTGCAGCGCGTTATTTCACGCCGGTTTTTTCTACATATTGTATCTGCGGCAGTTGCTGAGACATTTTCTTATTTCCCAGATGACGTCACGTGTGTCTCGACTACAGACTAGGAGCGGGTAGACATGGCCAGCGATATCTTATAGTAAAGGTATCCTAGAACATTTGACATGATTACTATCAAGTTAATTTTTCGTGAGCATAATAGAACAAACCATATTTTAGGACCATCAAATCGAAATGTTTAATCCTTTCTATACTTACGAGAATTTTCGCAGAGGAAATTGTTGTTCGTTTTATCAAAATATTATTTTGATAAGACAAACAAATTCTCGTAAGTGGTAGCTAACAGAGATAGAAAGGATTTAATATTTCGATTTGATGGTCCTAAAATATGGTTTGTTTTATTTGTAGGACAATGTTACTGTTAAATTATATAATTATTAACCTATCAATATACAAAAAATCTGCTGGTTAGGGTTCTGTAGTCAACGAAGACTTGTAGATTACAGAACCCTAAAACGTAATCAGGTCAAATATTGTTCTAGGGATCATTCATCTTCACGGGTGTGTATTAATTAATATTATATGTATAGTGTAACATGATAATAAAATCCTTAATAATATTATGTAATGTAAAAGTATAAAATATACCTATTTTCGTTTTCCGACACCTGTAACCAATGATATATTATATAAAAACCTCAAAGCCTGTAACACAAGTGACTGTGAAGTGTTCATAAATATTTCATATTATTATATTATGTTCTAGTCCTGTCAGATACCGATTTGACATAATAGAATGAAACAACAGTGTAGTGGTGTCTTTTTTTTATTAATTTAATGACAATATATTTTAATGCTTACATAATAATATTTAAAAAAATCACCCAAGTGCGAGTCAGAATCACGCACGAAGGATACCGAACCATTAAAATGCAAACATAGGCCAAAATTTGTGTTCTTAGGTTCCTTACCCAAAGGGTAAAAACGGGATCCCTATTACTAAGTCTCGATGTCTGTCCGTCTGTCATACACAATACTGTCCATTATGTAACACAATGTGTGAAAGTTTCAGAAGTCTAGCTGTAGAGGTTCTTGAGATACAGCCTGGAGACAGACAGACAGACGGACAGACAACGTCATAGTAATAGGGTCACGTTTTTACCCTTTGGGTATGGAACCCTAAAAAATCAGGTGTGAGCACAACAAAACATCTTCTGAATCGTCTGCGCGATAGGAGATAATATTATACTCTTTTATTCACGGTTTAAAGCCGCAACTGAAAAGAATGAAAATATTTTGTGATCACAAATTTAAATACCGATTAAAAAATTACAAGTAGTTGTTTTGTATTATGAGGTGAAGTAAAATCTAGAGTGGCTTAGGCACAAATTCTACTGCAAACTAGCTGAGCAGTAGAATTTGTGCCTATTTGAGATTTTTGTTTACAAAAAAAATATCATACTCCAGAAAAAAAAAACTTCCCTTATATTATGGGCAAGTTTTCATTAAGCGCCGTTAAGTTACCAATATATGATTTTTTTTGCCCCATAAAATGATTTTTTTACACCTTATATTATTGTTAGTCCATACTCCATACTAATATAATAATACTATACTACAGACTACTATTATAAATGTGAAAGTATGTCAGTCTGCCTGTTCTTACGCCCAAAAAGCTGAACAGATTTTCTTGAATTTTGGTATGGAGATACTTTGAATCGCGGGAAAGGACATAGGATACTTTTATCCCGGAAAAATGAAGGGCTCCCGCGTGATAAACGATTTTTTGCGCAACGGAGTTACGGGCATTATCTAGGTCAAACGGTTCCCGAACCGGTGGTAGGGCTCATGTAGACTCGAAGTTCTAAAAGTGTTAACTTTGTTGACCTATTTGGAAATAAATATTTTGATTTTGATTTCAAAGTAAACAAAAATACACGTGGGAGAGCCATGCTTCGGCAAGAATGGGCCGGCTCGATCGGAGAAATACCACGTTCTCACAGAAATCCGGCGTGAAACAGCGCTTGCGCTGTGTTTCGCCGAGTGAGTGAGTTTACCGGAGGCCCCTACCCTATTCCCTTCCCTATCCTCCCCTATTACCATCCCTTCCCATCCTCACCCTCCCCTATTAGCCTATTCCCTCTTAAAAGGCCGGCAACGCACCTGCAGCTCTTCTGATGCTGCGAGTGTCCATGGGCGATGGAAGTTGCTTTCCATCAGGCGACCCGTTTGCTCGTTTGCCCCCTTATTTCATGAAAAAAAAAAACGTAGACTTACTCTGCCAATTTCTGTTTTACCCCATCAATGTCTTGACAGGTCTGGTTAGGTTGCAGCCAGTCGTAAAACCCTCCTGCTTCAAATATCTTCAGAGCACACTTCGTTGAAGCCTTAATGCCGTCATTTGCAAGGGCTAAAAAAAACTTAATATTATTCCTTGTTTTAGGGTTCCGTACCCAAAGGGTAAAAACGGAACCATATTAATGAGACTTCGATATCTGTCCGTCTGTTTGTCTGTCTCCAGGCTGTATCTCAAGAACCGTTATAGCTAGACATCTGTTACATATTGTGTATTTCTGTTGCCGATATAACAACAAATACTGAAAATAAAATAAATATTTAATGGAGGCTCCCATACAACAAACATGATTTTTTCGAATTTTTCAACATCGTCTATTGTATGACGTGTTGTTTAAATATTGAATAATAAAAATAACATAAATATTTAATCCTTCAAGCCCCATAAGAGCACCGGTGATCGCGATACAATAATATTAATACAAAACAATAAAATACAATTGCATTTTCAAGAATCCCCGATCGAAGGATTAAGAGGGCGCTTCCATACAAAAACACTACAGTTTTATAATCTCGAACTTGACTGGACATACCGCCAGTGGCGGCGTTAGGGGGGGGGGGGGACGCTGGGCGGCCCAGGCTGCCATAAAAAAAGGGGCGCTGAAGGCAAACAAAAAGAGCGCCGCCAATTTTTTCAGCACTACCAACACCCTGGGAGCCGAAGAAATCTCCCCCAGGGCGTTGGTAGTACTAAAACCGGCCCTGCACACTGCCCCATATTGATTTTTAGATTTGTAAATATTAAATTCCTGTGCGTGTTTTGGCGACATGCTACGCTAAAAACAAAATTGAAGGTTGTAACATAAAATATTATATTATCGTATTCCCTCTAAAGGCCGGCAACGCACCTGCAGCTCTTCTGATGTTGCGAGTGTCCATGGGCGACGGTAGTTGCTTTCCATCAGGTGACCCGTCTGCTCGTTTGCCCCCTTATTTCATTAAAAAAAAAATTGTTATGTGTAGTATTGAGTGCACTTACATTCACAAGCTACTTCACAATCTCCAGCATTCCGCCCAACTTCGCACGTCCTTTGGGGAAGCTGCAATGAAACCGGAATAAAATAAACACTCAGGCTTGGCAAACATAAAGGTACCCTTAGCAGTAGAAGATATTTCGTTACTTGTGAATACGATAGTAGACTGACAGCACACCTTCTTTATCAGATGTCGGTGTCTTCGAGCTGATCAAGACGATCAGGTGGACACAAATATTTTTCAGCACACTTTGACAAATTCGCTTGATATGAAACTAAATGTTTCTTTGCTCGCGCTTAACAATGCGCTGAAGGTCTGTTTACTCGCGCTTGGCTCTTGAAGTCAAGCTTGTGCTAATCAAGATCCTTTGATCGACATACCTGAAAGAGTCCATAATAAAGTTTTCCTTCCGGCGATATTTTCACGAGAGTGGGATCTCCACCACTCGCATGTTCGGCGAGGCACACCCCTTAACAATTCAGTATTATAATATTTAAACACAGATAAGACAAAAAAGAAGAAATTACAATAACGGTTCACCACTTTAACTCCACCACTCTGGTATGTGTGAGAAATGTTATAACTTATAACTAACAGCCGCACTCAGACAATTTTAATGATGATTAAACTTCAATTCAATGAGAAGTTTGACAGACAATGTATAATGGGTCTATCTTCGTAAACGCCTCCGTGGTCCAGTGGACTAGACTCTAGAGCGTCGCTCTTGACTCGGAGGTCGTAGGTTCGATTCCCAAGTTGGAAACATGTTATTTCCAAGTTTGGTTAGGATAATGCATGCTGATCAAGATCAACTGATTGTCTGACAAGTAAGATGATCCATGCGTCGGATGGGCATGTAAAAAGTCGGTCCTGCGCCTGATCTCTCGCCAGTCGTGTCGGTCTTTCGTCCCACTGGGTTATGAGAGTAAAGGAATAGAGAGTTCTCTTGTGTACTGCGCACACACTTGGATACTATAAAATTACCCCTGCGTAGCTGGCCTGGTTCCAATGAAACCGGCCACCGTCACCGAAACCGGTGTGGGGAGTATTATTATTATAGCGGGTCTATCTGCCGTATCTTTTCAGAGACATTTAATTATGATTAACATTCAATTTAATGAAGAGTTTGACAGATAATGTAGATTACTGCTGTATTTTTATTATAAGTTTGTAGCTTTCAAATTATGAGTTAATAAGGCTATAAGTACGGTAAAATACGGCATCTCCGTAGGGGGAGCGCCTTAAGTATTAATGTTCATTTAGTAAGCCTCTGATTTTTAGAATTGTTATTAAATAACGTACTTACAGTAGGCAAGTTTGTTTTTAGGAATATTCTCAACATCGTTTAATTCTTTGGCCAAGTCGCATGTTTCTAATTTTTGTGCCTCACAATAGACAAAATATGACAAAGCAAGAAACAACAGTCTCATTTTAATGCTACGATGGAATTATTGTCTACGAATGAAGTACGAACTATATTAAACTACTTGGGCTTATGAGTTTTGTATAATAGTTCTTACGTTCCTTCGCTGGGCGTTGAAAATTGAAAAAAATAGATTTTAAATTACATTGCTGCGTTGGTGTGAAATTTTAACGTTAATAAAACAAAAACGATTTGCACGGAGTCGGGACTATTATTATTTTTACTATTTTTGATATTAAATAAATATTAGTATATTGCTAGGCAAGAAACCATACAGTATTTTTGGCTGATTTTTTTTTAATTTTTCTAAAATATGCTGACAAAATAAATAAAAAGAAAAAAAAGTCGTCAAAAAATGTATTATGTAACAGTGATTAATTCATTATAACGTATAATACATTTTTTGGACGACTTTTCTTCTTTTTATTCGTTTTTCTCATGTTTCCAACATCAGTAGCACGGTTACATCCAGCCAGAAATATGAAGTGGAACTTGGCGGACACCCTCCTCTTATGTCAGGTCTGGCATTATTTATCTCTGTCATCTGTGGCATGTAAGCCGTCAGGTGCAGGCGTACCGCGTAGTTAACAATTCCTAATGCAGCTGTCTTGATGTTTTTAAATCATGAGGCTCGCGGTAATCTTGTTTAATATTGAATCAAGAATTTGACTTAGGGACGTAGCTACTTTTAACGGCCCCTAAGGCTACAGGGGTTGGTTCTTGGAAGGATTACGTCTTGCGACCGCACTGAGAAATATTTAACGGTTAGATACATTTAATTTACATATAGGTAAAGGATGACACGAACGTCGAACGCCACATATTTTCTGTCAAACTCCACCTATACGAGGTGTAACAAAACTGAGTGTTATTACTTTAGGGAGTTATTAGTGCCCTATATAGAGTTCTCTGTGAAAGTAGCAGCCCTGAAAAAGTTACTTTTTAGGGTTCCGTAGTCATCAAGGAACCCTTATAGTTTCGGTTTGTCCGTCCGTCTGTCTGTCCGTCTGTCTGTCTGTCCGTCTGTCTGTCTGTCCGCGGTTTTGCTCAGAGACTATAGGACCTACAAAGCTGTAATTTGGCATGAATGCGCATATTAATGATGGCGACAAAATGGTACATAAAATCTTAAAAAATATTTTTTAATGGTACCTTCCATACACATTAAGTGGGGATGAAAATATTTTTTTGCTTCCAGCCCATCGTATGGGGTGTCGTTGGTTAGGTTTTTTAAAAATATTATGAGTATTCATAGATCATTTTCCGATTTAGGGATCCATTTGTGAAATATTAAGTTTTAAAGTGGAAAAAATCGTTAGACTTCAGTGTACCCTTCTACCAGCTAAACGGTTGCTTCTGGAAATGTGAAAAAAATTCACGGGAGTAGGAAATATGCTGAATTTAAAAGGAAAACTATCACGGCTACGAAGTCTTCATAAGTTTTTGAGTTATAGTCGATCAACTAAAAAAAATGTATTCGGCGAAGTATAGGGGAACTTTTCGTACAAATTCCTTTGAACGTAACTGAGATGATGTTGTTTGTAGTGTAAAACACGTTATAAATGTACATTCATTGACCATACAAAAATTATCAAAAGCTAGCGGTACTACGGAACCCTATATTGCGCGTGGTACGACACGCACATGGCCGGTTTTCCATCTTTGTATGGAAAAATTTATGGCAGCCGCAATAAATCACAAAAAAATTTGCTCTTTCGGCGCAACTTTTTCACAATGAACTCTATGTAAGGATAAAGGAGCACATAATTACACACCCTAAAGTATTATCACTTAGCTTTGTTACACCTTGTATATTAATTCTTAAAATATAACATCTCTCATCATCCTAACCTATAAATGCATCTACGCGTCACGACGCAGTGAGAACTGACTTTAAGTCGAGTCTGCTTCCTAGAGGCAAATGAAATATACATCGCTTACTATTTTAACTTTTCCACGGAATTCAATGAAGATAATTCCAAAGAATTGATACATTTCATGCGTATAGATCCTATCACAAATCGATAAAGATTTAGCCCTTAATATAAGACATTAGACATCTCCATTATTCCGGTCCAGTGGCCATTTTAATTTGTCCTCTTTGTCCCCTTCGTCCCCCGATCGCCCCCCGATCGTCTCCCGATCGTCCCCCGGCCCCGGCTCGTGTTTACAAATGAGCCTAATTAAAAGCCACTCATTATAAGCTATTGATTGCGCGAGTCCCCTTCTCTTGCACCTCATTTGAGCCATTTTAATACTTCAGTCAGAATTTCCAGGAATTGCTATTGTATTCTATTGTTGTCGCGATCACCGGTGCTCGCGCGGGGCCTGAAGGATTAAAATCTCTTCAAAATGTGCTTTGGCTTCTGTTGATTTAATCATATCATTTTTTATCAAAGTTACCTGAGAGTGTTTTAGACGAAAAAAAAATTCCGTGAATTTCCAAAAGTCGTAGAATAAAAGTTGCTCAGAGTGGTTCCTTTCGGCTTACTATTATACTTTATCTGAAACATCCTGTAATAGGACTCTTACTTCTCTTTTCCACTGTTCACACACATGGACACTATAA
This sequence comes from Lysandra bellargus, assembly GCA_905333045.1. Lineage (NCBI taxonomy): Eukaryota > Metazoa > Arthropoda > Insecta > Lepidoptera > Lycaenidae > Lysandra > Lysandra bellargus. Next base: position 6,391,040 of record HG995363.1, on the reverse strand, counting down.
AATCAATTCAATTTCAATTAAATTCAATATCTCTATTTGCACAGACGATAATTTAATTTCTGCGTCTCAATGGTACCTACTGGTCACTTTCACCAAAACCTGTGTAGGAGGCATTTTTATCTTTTTATCTTTTACCTGTTAATACATATAAGAGGGATAGTGATTTTTCAGGAAAATGTTCAGGAACTAGTAAATTGATTTATGCTCATTCCACCGTAACTAATAAATCTAGTGTTGTTAGATTTGTGTTATAAAATGTAAGTGTTGATTGTTCTTAAAAAGGTTTAAGATAATTTTTAATTCCTCGAATAATGAAGCCTTTTCTGCTTCATAGCATATTTGACTCATTTGAGCCATTTTAAAATCTCTTCAAAATGTGCTTTGGCTTCTGCTAATTTAATCATATAATTTTTTATCAAAGTCACCTGAGAGTGTTTTAGGCGAAAAAAAATAATTCCGTGAATTTCCAAAAGTCGTAGAACAAAAGACATGTCCGTCCTTTCGGCTTACTATTATAGTTTATCTGAAACATCCTGTAATAGGACTCTTACTTCTCTCACTCCCACACGTGACACGGGCACTAGTGGGAGTGAAACAAATGCGCCGCTCGAGCTGGTGCGGCTCGTCTAGCCTGGAGACAGACAGACAGACTAACCCTTTGGGTACGGAACCGTAAAAACTGGGATAATCGAAGAGCTGGAGTACCTGTAGTACCTGTGCCTGTACAAGTGCCTAACCAAACTAGAGATCGACATGCCACCTTTACAAAAAATATTCAACTTGGTTGGCCGCTTCATTTGACGTCAAAAATCAAAGGTCTGAAGTATCTGATGAAGAACGCTTAGTTGGTTTCAACTGTATGGTTCAGAGATATGGTGATGCCCCCTCAGATCTGCTATAGTTGCATTACACGTGTGATAATAATAATAATAACTCCCACTCTGGTTTTGGTGACGGTGGCCGGTTTCATTGAAAACAGGCCAAGAGTAATTTTATAGTGCCCTAGTGTGTGCGCAGTACACAGGAGAAATCTCTATATTCCTTTACTCGCATAACCTGGTGGGACAGAAGACTGACACGACCGGCGAGAGATCAGGCGCAGGACCGACTTTTTACATGCCCATCCGACGCATGGATCATCTAACATCTTACTTGTCAGATTCAGATGTTAGATGATCCTATCAAAGTACCCGTGTGTATACTAGAGCAAGCGAGAGAAATGCGTGGCTTGATTTTTATTCGGCGGTGTCCGCTTTTCTGACGTTTCACTAGATTTAGTTTAGTGAAATGACATATCACTAGATATTTTTAGTAAGAAGACGTAACAAATAAGAATATTCGGCATCTACCGGGAGTTCGTGATATCCCTAGGGATATCGTGAAATCCCTGATATCCTCTTTTCCCTGTGACATACTTATATTAAATATGGGAGTTCGCTATTTTAAAGTAAAATATCAGACGGCCATTCTTTAACAGATTCATTATCAAGGCAACCGTCGTCGTCGCCACATACGTCACCTAAGTGTACGGGGTCGTCAATTCATCCCGTAAATTATAAACGTCACCTAATGGTTTGACGGATGAATCGCATACAGTTTGTTTTATTTCAAATAAACGTCACCTAAGAGTTAGGGGGTTGTCAATTCATCAAGAACAAAACTTGGAATATTGGCTTAAGGGACCCCTAAATTTTAGTTGTGGTTGGTGAAAATGGGCATAAGTACATTGAAATACAACACAAAGCACTTATTTCTAAAGAAATTTCTTACAGCATAATATGTATATTATTATGATAGAATACCACAGAGCTAAAATAAACACCATTACAGGTAAAATAACCTCAATAGAATCTAATTCATACCCTAAAGCAGAGGTTCCCAAACTTATTTTGTCTACCGTCCACTTTAAGAACAAAATGTTATATTAATTTAGCGACCCCATTGTTTCAATTTAAAATGCATCCTGATGAAATAAATCACCCCCAAGACTCTACACAACGCCCCCATTTTTTTTCTGGGTCCCACACCGCCCCCCTTCAGACCTTCAGCGCCCACAAGGAGGCGTTATCGCCCATTTTGGGAAAGGCTGCCCTATATGCTGCTCGCCGTCAGCTTGCAGCGCGTTATTTCACGCCGGTTTTTTCTACATATTGTATCTGCGGCAGTCGCTGAGACATTTTCTTATTTCCCAGATGACGTCACTTGTGTCTCGACTACAGACTAGGAGCGGGTAGACATGGCCAGCGATATCTTATACTAAAGATACCCTAGAACATTTGACATGATTACTATCAAGTTATTTTTTCGTGACCATAATAGAACAAACCATATTTTAGGACCATCAAATCGAAATATTTAACCCTTTCTATACTTACGAGAATTTTCGCAGAGGAAATTGTTGTTCGTCTTATCAAAATATTATTTTGATAAGACGAACAAATTCTCGTAAGTGGTAGCTAACAGAGATAGAAACGATTAAATATTTCAATTTGATGGTCCTAAAATATGGTTTGTTTTATTTGTAGGACAATGTTGCTGTTACATTATATAATTATTAACCTATCAATATACAAAAAATCTGCTGGTTAGGGTTCTGTAGTCAACGAAGACTTGTAGATTACAGAACCCTAAAACGTAATCAGGTCAAATATTGTTCTAGGGATCATTCATCTTCATGGGTGTGTATTAATTAATATTATATGTATAGTGTAACATGATAATAAAATCCTTAATAATATTATGTAATGCAAAAGTATAAAATATACCTATTTTCGTTGTCCGATACCTGTAACCTGTATATTATATAAAAAACTCAAAGCCTGTAACACAAGTGACTGTGAAGTGTTCATAAATATTTCATATTATTATATTATGTTCTAGTCCTGTCAGATACCGATTTGACATAATAGAATGAAACAACAGTGTAGTGGTGTCTTTTTTTATTAATTTAATGACAATATATTTTAATGCTTACATAATAATATTTAAAAAAATCACCCAAGTGCGAGTCAGAATCACGCACGAAGGATACCGAACCATTAAAATGCAAACATAGGCCAAAATTTGTGTTCTTAGGTTCCTTACCCAAAGGGTAAAAACGGGATCCCTATTACTAAGTCTCGATGTCTGTCCGTCTGTCATACACAATACTGTCCGTTATGTAACACAATGTGTGAAAGTTTCAGAAGTCTAGCTGTAGAGGTTCTTGAGATACAGCCTGGAGACAGACAGACAGACGGACAGACAACGTCATAGTAATAGGGTCACGTTTTTACCCTTTGGGTATGGAACCCTAAAAAATCAGATGTGGGCACAACAAAACATCTTCTGAATCATCTGCGCGATAGGAGATAATATTATACTCTTTTATTCACGGTTTAAAGCCGCAACTGAAAAGAATGAAAATATTTTGTGATCGCAAATTTAAATACCGATTTAAAGTAGTTGTTTTGTATATGAGGTGAAGTAAAATCTAGAGTGGCTTAGGCACAAATTCTACTGCAAACTAGCTGAGCAGTAGAATTTGTGCCTTTTTGAGATTTTTGTTTACAAAAAAAATATCATACTCCAGAAAAAAAAACTTCCCTTATATTATGGGCAAGTTTTCATTGAGCGCCGTTGAGTTACCCATATATGAATTTTTTTTTGCCCCATAAAATGATTTTTTTACACCTTATATTATTGTTAGTCCATACTCCATACTAATATAATAATACTATACTACAGACTACTATTATAAATGCGAAAGTATGTCAGTCTGCCTGTTCTTACGCCCAAAAAGCTGAACAGATTTTCTTGAATTTTGGTATGGAGATACTTTGAGTCGCGGGAAAGGACATAGGATACTTTTTATCCCGGAAAAATGAAGGGCTCCCGCGTGATAAACGATTTTTTGCGCAACGGAGTTACGGGCATTATCTAGGTCAAACCGTTCCCGAACCGGCTCATGTAGACTCGACGTTATAAAAGTTAGTTAACTTTGTTGACCTATTTGGAAATAAATATTTTGATTTTGATTTCAAAGTAAACAAAAATACACGTGGGAGAGCCATGCTTCGGCACGAATGGGCCGGCTCGATCGGAGAAATACCACGTTCTCACAGAAATCCGGCGTGAAACAGCGCTTGCGCTGTGTTTCGCCGAGTGAGTGAGTTTACCGGAGGCCCAATCCCCTACCCTATTCCCTTCCCTATCCTCCCCTATTTCCTTCCCTTCCCATCCCTACCCTCCCCTATTACCCTATTCCCTCTTAAAAGGCCGGCAACGCACCTGCAGCTCTTCTGATGCTGCGAGTGTCCATGGGTGATGGAAGTTGCTTTCCATCAGGCGACCCGTTTGCTCGTTTGCCCCCTTATTTCATGAAAAAAAAAAACGTAGACTTACTCTGCCAGTTTCTGTTTTACCCCATCAATGTCTTGACAGGTCTGGTTAGGTTGCAGCCAGTCGTAAAACCCTCCTGCTTCAAATATCTTCAGAGCACACTTCGTTGAAGCCTTAATGCCGTCATTTGCAAGGGCTAAAAAAAACTTAATATTATTCCTTGTTTTAGGGTTCCGTACCCAAAGGGTAAAAACGGAACCATATTAATGAGTTTTCGATGTCTGTCCGTCTGTTTGTCTGTCTCCAGTCTGTATCTCAAGAACCGTTATAGCTAGACATCTGTTACAGATTGTGTATTTCTGTTGTCGATATAACAACAAATACTGAAAATAAAATAAATATTTAATGGAGGCTCCCATACAACAAACATGATTTTTTCGAATTTTTCAACATCGTCTATTGTATGACGTGTTCCTTCAAGCTCCATAAGAGCACTGGTGATCGCGATACAACAATATTAATACAAAACAATAAAATACAATAACATTTTCAAGAATCCCCGATCGAAGGATTAAGGGGGCTTCCATACAAAAACACTAGACACTTTTATAATCTCGAACTTGACTGGACATATCGCCAGTGGCGGCGTTAAAAGGGAGGGGGGAGGGGGGGACGCTGGGCGGCCCAGGGTGCCATGAAAAAAGGGGCGCTGAAGGCAAACAAAAGGAGCGCCGCCAATTTTTTCAGCACTACCAACACCCTGGGTGCCAAAGAAATCTCCCCCAGGGCGTTGGTAGTACTAAAACCGGCCCTGCACACTGCCCCATATTGATTTTTAGATTTGTAAACATTAAATTCCTGTGCGTGTTTTGGCGACGTGCTACGCTAAAAACAAAATTGAAGGTTGTAACATAAAATATTCTATTATCGTATTCCCTCTAAAGGCACCTGCAGCTCTTCTGATGTTGCGAGTGTCCATGGGCGACGGTAGTTGCTTTCCATCAGGTGACCCGTCTGCTCGTTTGCCCCCTTATTTCATTAAAAAAAATATTTGTTATGTGTAGTATTGAGTGCACTTACATTCACAAGCTACTTCACAATCTCCAGCATTCCGCCCAACTTCGCACGTCCTTTGGGGAAGCTGCAATGAAACCGGAATAAAATAAACACTCAGGCTTGGCAAAGAAAGGTACCCTTAGCAGTAGAAGATATTTCGTTACTTGTGAACACGATAGTGGACTTGATAGTGGACTGGATAGTGGACAGCACACCTTTTTTATCAGATGTCGGTGTCTTCGAGCTGATCAAGACGATCATGTGGACACAAATATTTTTCAGCACACTTTGACAAATTCGCTTGATATGAAACTAAATATTTCCTTGCTCGTGCTTAGCAATGCGCTGAAGGTCTGTTTACTCGCGCTTGGCTCTTGAAGTCAAGCTTGTGCTTATCAAGATCCTTTGATCGACATACCTGAAAGAGTCCATAATAATGTTTTCCTTCCGGCGATATTTTCACGAGTGTGGGATCTCCGCCACTCGCATGTTCGGCGAGGCACACCCCTGAACAATTCAGTATTATAATATTTAAACACAGATAAGATAAAAAAGAAGAAATTACCACAACGGTTCACCACTTTAACTCCACCACTCTGGTCTGTGTGAGAAATGCTATAACTTATAACTAACAGCCGCACTCAGACAATTTTAATGATGATTAAACTTCAATTCAATGAGAAGTTTGACAGACAATGTATAATGGGTCTATCTTCGTAAAGGCCTCCGTGGTCCAGCGGTCTAGACTCTAGAGCGTCGCTCTTGACTCGGAGGTCGTAGGTTCGATTCCCAAGTTGGAAACATGTTATTTCCAAGTTTGGTTAGGATAATGCATGCTGATCAAGATCAACTGATTGTCTGATAAGTAAGATGATCCATGCGTCGGATGGGCATGTAAAAAGTCGGTCCTGCGCCTGATCTCTCGCCAGTCGTGTCGGTCTTTCGTCCCACTGGGTTATGAGAGTAAAGGAATAGAGAGTTCTCTTGTGTACTGCGCACACACTTGGGCACTATAAAATTACCCCTGCGTAGCTGGCCTGGTTCCAATGAAACCGGCCACCGTCACCGAAACCGGTGTGGGGAGTATTATTATTATAGTGGGTCTATCTGCCGTACCTTTTCAGAGACATTTAATTATGATTAACATTCAATTTAATGAAGAGTTTGACAGATAATGTAGATTACTGCTGTATTTTTATTATAAGTTTGTAGCTTTCAAATTATGAGTTTATAAGGCTATAAGTACGGTAAATTACGGCATCTCCGTAGGGGGAGCGCCTTAAGTATTAATGTTCGTTTAGTAAGCTCGGCAGTAAGCCTCTGATTTTTAGAATTGCAATTAAATAACGTACTTACAGTAGGCAAGTTTGTTTTTAGGAATATTCTCAACATCGTTTAATTCTTTGGCCAAGTCGCATGTTTCTAATTTTTGTGCCTCACAATAGACAAAATATGACAAAGCAAGAAACAACAGTCTCATTTTAATGCTACGATGGAATTATTGTCTACGAATGAAGTACGAACTATATTAAACTACTTGGGCTTATGAGTTTTGTATAATAGTTCTTACGTTCCTTCGCTGGGCGTTGAAAATTGAAAAAAGTAGATTTTAAATTACATTGCTGCGTTGGTGTGAAATTTTTACGTTAATAAAACAATAAACGATTTGCACGGAGTCGGGACTATTATTATTTTTACTATTTTTGATATTAAATAAATATTAGTATATTGCTAGGCAAGAAACCATATAGTATTTTTGGCTGAATTTTTATTGAAATAAAACAATAAACGATTTGCACGGAGTCAGGACTATTATTATTTTTAGTATTTTTGATATTAAATAAATATTAGTATATTGCTAGGCAAGAAACCATACAGTATTTTTGGCTGAATTAATTTAATTTTTCTAAAATATGCTGACAAAATAAATAAAAAGAAAAAAAAAAGTCGTCAAAAAATGTATTATGTAACAGTGATTAATTCATTATAACGTATAATACATTTTTTGGACGACTTTTCTTCTTTTTATTCGTTTTTCTCATGTTTCCAACATTAGCACGGTTACATCCAGCCAGAAATATGAAGTGGAACTTGGCGGACACCCTCGTCTTATGTCAGGTCTGGCATTATTTATCTCTGTCATCTGTGGCATGTAAGCCGTCAGGTGCAGGCGTACCGCGTAGTTAACAATTCCTAATGCGGCTGTCTTGATGTTTTTAAATCATGAGTCTCGCGGTAATCTTGTTTAATATTGAATCAAGAATTTGACTTAGGGACGTAGCTACTTTTAACGGCCCCTAAGGCTACAGGGGTTGGTTCTTGGAAGGATTACGTCTTGCGACCGCACTGAGAAATATTTAACGGTTAGATAAATTTAATTTACATATAGGTAAATGATGACACGAACGTCGAACGCCACATATTTTCTGTCAAACTCCACCTATACGAGGTGTAACAAAACTGAGTGATAATACTTTAGGGAGTTATTAGTGCCCTATATAGAGTTCTCTGTGAAAGTGGCAGCCCTGAAAAAGTTACTTTTTAGGGTTTCGTAGTCATCAAGGAACCCTTATAGTTTCGGTCTGTCCGTCCGTCTGTCTGTCCGTCTGTCTGTCTGTCCGTCTGTCTGTCTGTCCGCGGTTTTGCTCAGAGACTATAGGACCTACAAAGCTGTAATTTGGCATGAATGCACATATTAATGATGGCGACAAAATGGTACATAAAATCTTAAAAATATATTTTTTAATGGTACCTTCCATACACATAAAGTGGGGATGAAAATATTTTTTTGCGTCCAGCCCATCGTGTGGGGTGTCGTTGGATAGGTTTTTTAAAAATATTATGAGTATTCATAGATCATTTTCCGATTTAGTGATCCGTTTGTGAAATATTAAGTTTTAAAGTGGAAAAAATCGTTAGACTTCAGTGTCCCCCCCTTCTACCAGCTAAACGGTTGCTTCTGGAAACGTGAAAAAAATTCACGGGAGTAGGAAATATGCTGAATTTAAAAGGAAAACTATCACGGCTACGAAGTCTTCATAAGTTTTTGAGTTATAGTCGATCAACTAAAAATAATGTATTCGGCGAAGTATAGGGGAACTTTTCGTTCAAATTCCTTTGAACGTAACTGAGATGATGTTGTTAGTAGTGTAAAACACGTTATAAATGTACATTCATTGACCATACAAAAATTATCAAAAACTAGCGGTACTACGGAACCCTATATTGCGCGTGGTACGACACGCACATGGCCGGTTTTCCATCTTTGTATGGAAAAATTTATGGCAGCCGCAATAAATCACAAAAAAATTTGCTCTTTCGCTACCGCTTTCACAATGAACTCTATGTAAGGATAAAGGAGCACATAATTACACACCCTAAAGTATTATCACTTAGCTTTGTTACACCTTGTATATTAATTCTTAAAATATAACATCCCTCATCATCTTAACCTATAAATGCATCTACGCGTCACGACGCAGTGAGAACTGACTTTAAGTCGAGTCTGCCTCCTAGAGGCAAATGAAATATATATCGCTTACTATTTTAACTTTTCCACGGAATTCAATGAAGATAATTCCAAAGAATTGATACATTTCATGCGTATAGATCCTATCACAAATCGATAAAGATTTAGCCCTTAATATAAGACATTAGACATCTCCATTATTCCGGTCCAGTGGCCATTTTAATTTGTCCTCTTTGTCCCCTTCGTCCCCCGATCGCCCCCCGATCGTCTCCCGATCGTCCCCCGGCCCCGGCTCGTGTTTACAAATGAGCCTAATTAAAAGCCACTCATTATAAGCTATTGATTGCGCGAGTCCCCTTCTCTTGCACCTCATTTGAGCCATTTTAATACTTCAGTCAGAATTTCCAGGAATTGCTATTGTATTCTATTGTTGTCGCGATCACCGGTGCTCGCGCGGGGCCTGAAGGATTAAAATCTCTTCAAAATGTGCTTTGGCTTCTGTTGATTTAATCATATCATTTTTTATCAAAGTTACCTGAGTGTTTTAGACGAAAAAAAAAAATTCCGTGAATTTCCAAAAGTCGTAGAACAAAAGTTGTTCAGTGATTCCTTTCGGCTTACTATTATACTTTATCTGAAACATCCTGTAATAGGACTCTTACTTCTCTTTTCCACTGTTCACACACATGGACACTATAAAATCAATTCAATTTCAATTAAATTCAATATCTCTATTTGCACAGACGATAATTTAATTTCTGCGTCTCAATGGTACCCACTGGTCACTTTCACCAAAACCTGTGTAGGAGGCATTTTTATCTTTTTATCTTTTACCTGTTAATACATATAAGAGGGATAGTGATTCAGGAAAATGTTCAGGAACTAGTAAATTGATTTATGCTCATTCCACCATAACTAATAAATCTAGTGTTGTTAGATTTGTGTTATAAAATGTAAGTGTTGATTGTTCTTAAAAAGGTTTGAGATAATTTTTAATTCCTCGAATAATGAAGCCTTTTCTGCTTCATAGCATATTTGACGTGAAAATAAATTGTATTTAAGAAATGAAACATTTTCCTAGATTTTATTATGTCTGCGATACCCACGATGGAGGTGCTACCTCATCAGTCCCTATTCCCCAAACGGCAGCCGGCTGCCGCATAACAATAATTGAAAATATTTATTATTGTGTCTGCGATACCCACGATGGAGACTGTGCTACCTCTTACACATATATACACAGTACACTATTGTAAATACTTTTTTAAATACATAATATCTTTGTTGCAATCACTTATTTAAATAACTAGTGTTAAGGCGGGCATAAGCTCCAATTTGTTATTCCGTGACTCCCGGTTTACCTAGTTCCAATATAATAATGAAATGTAAAAAATATGAGATATAAAGCACAATATTTAAAAGACTTTAAACCATAAAAATTTTTACTAAACGTAATACTTTCGCTGTAATTAATCTACAAACTCAACTCCGACAAAAATCTAATTCATCGAAATATAAGTATTAACTAGGATAATTATACATTTTATTTGAATAAATTGTTAGTAAATCTATATTAAAATATCCTTAACCGAACAATTTTTTTCTTAATATTTATTTCCAAAGATATTTTAAAAAAACAAGAAAAATAGAGTCTTTGGTTGTGTGCAAGGTTATCGTTTTGGATTGGGATTGATCCCTGCCTTAATCGTCATTTACCATTAGATAAGGGTCAATTCAGACCGCAACGCAACGCGTAGATGTATTTCTAAATTAGTATTGATTTGAAAGATTCGCAAGACGTCTCACGCAATTGAAATCTGTCAATTCAGTATTTTGGAAATCATCTACGCGTCGCGTTGCGGTCTGAATTGACCCTTAGTCAAACATCAATTGGTTCGTCAAATACATAATAATATTATTATCAGGACGAGCAAAGCGAGCCCTAGTATATCCCACAACCTGAGCACTTTTGTGGTACACTTTACGGAAAAACTGTCACGCCTATTGATTTGTGCTTTAACATAGTCATTTTTATATATAACTAGCTGTCCCGGCAAACGTTTCTTTGCCATATTATATTAAGTATATCGCCCGTATTATTTTATTGAATTAGTGACTAAATAAGTATGTCACCATGGCGACGTCCATCGCTATCCCGTAACAACAATGGTCGCTCTTTATAGAAAAATAATTTGCAATAAAATAAAATTGAGACTATAATTAAAGATCTAAGCTATCCTTTCTATCAAGTTGGAAAAAAGCACACATTAAAAAACAAGAAACATTAAAAACGGTTAAGTAGTTTAGGAACCCATCGCGGACAAACATCGTGACAGGAGATTTATATATATTAGATATGTAGTTATCATCAGTCAGTGAAGGTGTGACGCCGCGAGCCCTCACGACGCTCGGCTTTTAGCTAGTAATATAAATGTAAGTGAGTGTACCGCCCGCGCCACGAGAGAACCCTTTATCATCTCGTGACGTAAGGTTTTATCAATAAGTTACTTATTTCAATCAGCCAACTTCACTTGTTCCAAATTCGAATAGATCAAAGTCAACGAAAGATGTTCTTAATGTTTACGAACTTTTGTTGCCAACTTCGCGGTAATGTTCCGATGGTTTAGGGTTTCGTGGGGTAATGTTTAATGGTTTGTTAAATTGAGCTATTTAATAAATAAATGGAAGATGAGATATTATTTAAAAATGAATGTAAAATGGTGTTTGGAATGCTAACGAAACTGCTTGGTCAGAGCATAATCCTAAATTACGCTATCGAATTTTCTAAGGGTGAATTCATCTATGAATTTTAAATTTAATTAGTCTTACTAAAACTTGCTAATGGCTTAACTGATTTGGCTAATTTTAGTCTTGAAATATTCGCGAAATTCCAAGAAAGGTTTATAATAGGAGGAAAGTGATACGAAGTTCACCGGGTCATCTTATTTAGCATATAAAAAAAAATCGGTTGTCTGTAGACATCAACTACGATAACATGGCGCGCCCCTCCAAATGACTGTTTCAATGTGTGCAGTCACATCCTTATGAAAGAGTTTGTATGTAGTAAGTATTCAACCAATCACAGTACACGTAATATTTCACTGAATGTCACTTATTATCAAAATTTGTTGGTCGACTAATCATAACTAGCCGACCGCGCAAGACAACGCACATCAAACGTTTTGACAACGCACTTCAAACGTTTTGAATTTTGGAGGGGCGCGCCAAGTTATCGTAGTTGATGTCTAAAGTCGGTTTGCTGACGATAGTTGAAAGTGACAACGTCATAGCCTTAACCCCTTAGTTCCGGGAAAAATCTATGCAAAAAGTTTGCAGGTCAATGTGCAAAAAAAAATGGCGCCCGGCCTACCCTCTTTGTAAAATTAGTGTAATATCCTTACATACAATCCATATGTTATGTTTGTGTGAACTACATTATAATATATGTTAAATTTTCTATCTTTGATTTGATGATTTGATGATTTCATAAACGATGGCACATCTTGGGAGTAGGATGGCTGCTTGCAAGGCTACTTCTACATCATTATAATATAACTTACAATAATCATGTATGGATGTTGACATTGTATAATAATTTTAAGTTACAATTGTAAATTTTATTTTAAAAAGATTAATTTTTTTCTCACTTTTTTGGTAAAAAGTGGGACCCCGTGCGAGTTTCTTACGCCGGTTCTTCTCGCCGGGATAGTTCCCGAACCGGTGGTAGGCACCAGTAGTATCAACGTTCTGAAAGTATTTGTTGCAAATCTATTCGGAAATAAAACAATTTTTATTTTTATTTTTTTTTATTTTTTATTTTTTATCTATGTGATATTAGTTTTTCAATTATAAACTTTCGAAACTATAATTAGTGACTTGTTCAGAAGATATAAACGAATAAATTACTCATTATAAATAAAATATTTATAATGAGTAAAATAAACTATTCGCAATACAAAACGCTACATACATTCGTGAAATCCAGTAAAATCTTCGAACAGAGCACAAGACATACCTTGACACGTAGGAAATAGAGCACAATTTTGAATAGCCGAAATAATACTAATAGCTCACAGATCGTTTATTTTTCATTCAGAGTGTGGTCAATGTATCAAAGGTCATAACTAACCAAACTTCTTCATACAAAAGTATTCTCTAAGTCATCGAAATACGTAATATAATAGAAACAAAGAGCGCGGCCCAGGTGGGCCTTACGGTTGTTGAGAGACTTGAGAGTGTAAATGGAACGCCTCAGAGCGATCAGCGAGGTAACGCCGCATGAACTGTCATGGTTTTTTCATGCGCGCACCCCATATCGAATCATAAGACGTTATCACGTCAATAAATACAAAATGTGTTCGGTATGCTTACGAAGATGATTGGTCTGTCTTGCATAATCCAGAATGACTCATCATGATGAGACCCTCAGAAAAATCGATATCAATCATTTGTATGCTAAAATGAAATAAATTGAAAACATAATATGATACTTAGCTGTTAAATTTTCAGTTACTCACGTCAGATACTTTAAAGGAACTCATAGCCCTCATAAAATTCATAAAATATTCTCTACGAACTCGAAGAAATAGAAAATTCTCGAAATAATCCGGCAAGTTTCGTTTGCACTTATAATTGTGTTTGAATAATTTAACTAATCCGAAAGATTGTACTCGAAATTACTGCACCTCGTGTAACAGGCCCTGCACACTTCTGTGCTAGTTTAAGTGTTTTTTTTCACAGTAAATATTACTGAAATTCTGACACAACAAATTCCGACCTTAACTTAGGCTAGCTCAGTACACATAATAAACATTATTTCCAGTGGCTTCCTCTTTAGTTATTTGACTTTCAGTCATTGTATCTATAAGAGAAGAGGCTTACTAACATTTAATATTATAAGACCTAATAATATTATATTATATAACACACGTACGCGAAATAAAGAAATTTACTTACTTTTACTTCATACTTCTCCTATTTTCTTCTGATTAATTTTTTTGCGGGTCACAAGTTTAAACTAAACATATCCCTCGGATACCCTGAGATTATGCACAGCACTTTATCGTGTTAGTTGTGATAGTCGGGAAAAAATTAATGCCACCAAAAACATTTCATGTAAAATGTTGCCAAGACAACAACATATAAGGATTGCCCTGTGAAATAATAATAATAATAATAATTCTTTATTTTTGAACCATAACATAACATTCTACAATCTATTTTATTTACACACAAGTACTTATCTAAATATCTTGGTGGTCCTTAGTCTTTCCAGTTTACATAATTTACATACCTATTAATGCAGCGCTTACGAATTGATTATAATTATTAACCATAGCTAGAAATAAAAGGTTTATAATAGTACTCATATTATTACAAAAACAAGAATCTACACAGTAATAATAAATGCATGCGTGTGCGATGTGTGTTCGTGTTAGTGTGTGTGTGTGTGTGTGTGTGTGTGTGTGTGTGTGTGTGTGTGTGTGTGTGTGTGTGTGAGAGAGAGAGAGAGAGAGAGAGAGAGAGAGAGTGAGTGAGTGAGTGAGTGAGTGAGTGATGTGGTACGTCATTTAAGATCGCGTGCTATTTTAATAGTTGTTAGTATCTAAGATGCTCCAATTTATGCCCTTTGAACGTACTTCCACTAGTTGCTCTGTTTCCGCATAAGATAGTGATGAAAGTCAGGTTTTTGTTTTGGATGTTATCGACAACCCCGGAGTTTCATCGTTTGTGTTTATTTTCTTCATTACTGATCGGGTGACGAATGCATGGATATACGGCGGTAATCGCGACGCAAATATTGATTTTATAATTGGTAGCACCACCTCGGATGAAAATTCATGACATCGTTTCGAGTATTTCTTTACGCTTTTCAGAACAAATAACTGTCTCACGCTGAGCACGTCAAATTCATGCAACAGTTCCGCAGTCGGGTAGCGACGTGGCTTACCGAGAGCTACTTTAATAACAGCGCGCTGCGCCCGTTCAAGTTCAATCATATGAGACTTTGCCGCACCACCCCATGCCCCAATGCAGTACTGTAGCAGGGATTGACAGAGTGCACTGTAGACAAGTTTTTTTATATGAAGACTTGCAGCTGGTCTTAAGGATCTCATTAGAAATATAAGCTTTCGTGTTTTTTTAGCTACATTGGTGATATGTAGTCTGAAAGAGGGATTTTGATCAATCTGAACGCCCAGGTATTTTACCGATGCAACTCTGCTTATATTATCGCAAGGACATCTCTGCAAGAGAGGAAACGATAAAACCGGGCAATTCTTTTGGTGCATTTTTATATTGTGGACTGTTGGCTTGGTGGCGGCGGTTATGTGAAAACGTACAAAGTTGGATTTTGACACGTTAAGCGTGAGGCGGTTCCGATTTAGCCATTCTTTGATTCGGAAAAGGCCGCTTTCGACAGCGTGGGAAGCGCTTCGCCAGCATTTACCTTGAAATATTGCGACCGTGTCGTCAGCGTAGCATATAATTTCTGCGTTAGGTATTTCTTGCAGTAAAATGTCGTTCATGTAAATTATAAATAAAGTCGGAGAAAGAATGCTACCCTGTGGAACTCCCATTGTGATTTTTTGTTCCCTACTCAAGTGGTTTCCGATTTTTAGCCTTTGCCGTCTATCACTTAAGTAGCTCTTGAACCATGAGTGGGCCTTTCCTCGGATCCCAACACTTTCAAGTTTATTCAATAGGAGTGGAATGGACACAGTGTCGAAGGCCTTAGCTAAAAATACTCCTATAGACCGTTTACCTTCGTCTAGATTTTTAGAGATGATAGATCTCAGAAGTTCAACTGCGTCTTCGGTTGAGCGACCCTGCCGAAAACCAAACTGACGGTCTGATATCAGTCGATGGCTCTTTAAGAAGTTAACGACCTTTTCTAGAATTTTCGACAGGATCGGTAGCAGAGATATTGGTCTATAGTTTTCAATATCTTTTTTTGGACCTGTTTTGTGTATAGGTCGCACTATAGCGGTTTTCCAGCAGTCTGGAAATTCACCCGTTTCGATACTCAAGTTACAGATGTACGTTAGAGGTAAAGTAATCTCTCTTTTTATGTGCTTTAGGAAGGAAGGAGAGAAGGAGTCTAAGCCAGGAGCGCTGTCGAGTTTCAAGTCTGAGATAAGACTGTCAATTTCGTTCACATCGGTTGGGTATAAGAAAATTGATTCTGCGTAATGCTTGTCTAGTTGAAGTTTATTGTGAAGGGTCGCCTTCGTTATTGGTGTGTTTTGTTGTATATTTGCGGCTAGTTTAGGGGCTACTTCTGCAAAGTACCTATTAAAGGAATCCACGGCCTCATGTGGTGATGGTAGATTTACCAAAAGTTCTAAGTTATCGGATTTGGATTGGGGTATATCACATACTTCTTTTATAGTTTTCCATAATTTTTTAGGGTCGTGATGATTTTGGGTTAGTTGTTTATTATCGTAGTCAGATTTGAGTTTCCGAAATATTTTGTTACAGAAGTTGCGGTATCTCGTGTAAGTGACTTTTAGGGTAACGTTATTGGGGTCGTGCTTTACTTTTAGATGAAGGCGGTCTCTATGACGCATAATACCCGGCGTGATCCAGGGTTTTAAATTATGTTTATTTCTACTTAGCTTTATTTCAGTAGTAAACTTACTTATCATGGTAGAGAGTGTGTTATTTAGTGACGTGGTGGCGGCGTTAACGGTTTTCGCATTAAGAACTTCACTCCAGTCTTAGTACTTAGTTCTTCCCGTATGGCTCTATAGTCTGTCTTAAGCCTTGTTCTTCCCTTATTATCTATTCTAGTTGTTTTAGCACTGTTAAGACAGATACCAGCTAACGTAAGGTTATGGTCGGTGACTGTGCAATTACATACAACGCCCAGGACTGTGTTAGGCGATTTGATAAATATGTGATCGAGACATGAATATAACCGAGTTGGTAGCTGGGAGAAAACCATTTTCAGTCATCACGGATTGATACGCAATAGAAATGTCATCAGAAGAGTCGTCTAATAGGTTTATATTTATATCTCCTGCTAATATTACATTTTTGTCGTTTTTTCTACTATCAAGAAGTGTTTCCAGGGATGTAAGGAACGGTTGTGTGCTAGCGGCTGAAGGTGATCGGTAAATATCAATGATATTTATTTGGTCCTCGACGCTAACCATAAGGCAATTCGCGTCATCAATTGTCGATACTTGCACATTTGCCATCCAGAAACTTCTGATGTAGACAGCAACTCCACCACATTTATTAATGACTTTTCTAGTGTGGAATGCGTTGTAGCCTGGTATAGCTGGGATATGCGGTTCAGAGGAGTTAAACCAGCATTCCGAACATATAATAGCATCGAAGGGAATGTCTATGCGTTCTAAGGCAATGAACAGCTCACCTGTGGCTGCTTTGTGTCCCAGGCTTCTAATATTGCAGGAGAGGATTTTAAAATTCTGGTTCACCAATTCACCGCTACAGTCTTCGAGCTGGTCTGCATAGCGACATTCGATAGAGATAGTACCATCAATTTCATTGTATAAATCTAAATTATCTATAATTTGAACTGTTATGGGAATTGAAATTATTTAAACAATAATGAAGGGTCGCTCTGTAGATAAGCTCTTGTCTGCCAGAAGAAATTAGTATGAAAAAGAAAATTTTATAGGGACCACGATATTTCTTGTATAAAAAATGAGTCAATATTTTACAAGAATAAAAATTTCTTGTTAACAATAATTTTTTACGACTGTGTTGTTTGGGACGTTGCAGTGTAATAATGTGCGTGAAATATGTGTAAAGTTTGAGTTTAATAAGCCTAAGGAATGTGTAACAAGATAATATTGATATGTTTAGCAAGATAATATTGATATTTCTGAACAGTTTAAAGTGATATAACAGTTTTCTTAATCTAGACAAGTTTAAAATTCTGAGAAGAATCTTACTGTTGCTATTTTTATTAATTAGTGTGTGTTAATTTTTGTGTATCTTCCTGCTGTTGGCATCCGAGCTTCTCATTTGGGTATGAATAGAGATGGCTGGATGATGTTCTGCTTTTCGTACGTAAATAATGCCATTTTGTGTCCAGCAGTATCGAAATCCGTATGTTCGGGCACGTGTCCGAGCTTCACGAAATAATAATCTGTTGGCGGAAGTCAGGCGCTCGTTTAAGTAGATTTTGTTTAAGGTGCCGCTGACTATGCCTTCAGAAGAAAGCGGACGTCTTGATTTTGCGGCTTTAAGAATGTTGTTCCGCGTCATACGTCTGGAGAGCCTCAGAACAATAGACCTAAGTTTCCCTGAGTTGGTGTTGCGAGATCCCGTTCGGTAAACCTCATTGATATCCGCTTCTGACATGTCTATACCAATTTTTTTCGCCACTAACATAGAGACGTGGACTAAATTTTCGTTGTTTTCTTCGTTGATTCCAATAATTTCGATTTCGTTTTTTATATTTCCCTGATCATATGTGTTTAATTTGTGATGTAGATCTTTAACTTTTTTAGTAAAATTATTTCCTTATCCTGTTCTTCAATTTTTTTATTAAGTTCTTCTAGGTTTTGATTAAGAGCCTCGGGAACTTTAGAGAGTTTGAGCCTGATGATTTCGTTCTGTAATTGTAATTCACACATCTGTTGCCTCAGCAAACGCAACTCTACTCAACTATATAATATATTTATATCAGATCTCATGTAGAGCCAAGCATCTGAATCTACACGGCCTAACTCTACCAGGGTCGGTAGAGTTAGGTTTCAACAAATGTAACATATTATCAGTAAATGTGTGGCTTCGCCATTTTGCTACCGTCGTGGAAATGATGTGAATGATGCGAATGATTCTGATATGAATTAATAATGTAAAAAATATAATATATGAATAGTATAAAAGTATTAAATATATTTTCATTGTCTGGCACACAAGTCCTTTCGTGTAGTTATAACGGGGCCGGACTGACGTGGTGTGAATCGTCCAATAGATATTATATTATTATTATTTAATTCAAGTTGTAACTAATTGTACTTATTTAGCATTAAGTAACTTAAAACTTAATTGAGTACAATTAAGAACTTTAACACTACTATTATTAATATCCTGCTGTAGGCTTACCACTACGTTTTGTAAACACCAAATTAATGTTTCTGAGAAGATAGATTACGTTCAGGATAGTGTGTAGGCTTCTTTATTCCCTGCACACAACTTCGCGAGGAATTTTCAGTTGATCTAAGCGAATTGAAATTGCCGAGTAGCAGGTAAAACTATTGCCAAAACTTGTCCGTAGTTGTTCATGTATATTTAAATTATTGTACATTGTTTAGTCTTTAGAGCCAAGATTTGTTTATGTCGCAGTCATGGTTTAATCTGCGATTCGATTGAATGACTAGCGCATTCATTAAATGACACCATTAAATTGAACGACTTGGCCGAACGTCGATTGAATGATCGTCACTCAACGTCCAACTAGTTAGCGATTTGTAACATAGTCCTTTGAAGATAGCGGACATGAGATCAGTCAGGTAATAGAACGTATTTCACTTTTTTCCCACTGCGGCGCTAGTAGTCACTAAAACAAATAATTTATGGCGTCAAATAGCTCGCACATATTATTCTGATAGCACTGTGTTTTGTCGATTAAATTTACTTTAAATTTGTAATAAAAAATATGACAGCGTGAATAAACCTATTAATACCACGTCAACGGCTACTTAAAAAATTATAGCATCCCATTTAACGATTTCACTATTACGAGTATGACTTTTAGTCAAAACTTTAAACATCAAAGTCAACATCGTGACGAGTTGTCCTTTAGTCATTCAATTGAATGGTGTCATTCAATGAATGCGCTAGTCATTCAATCGAATTGCAGATTGAACCAGATGACTGCGACATTTATATTTGCTAAGCAATAAATTGGATATGTTACTCACCTATAATATATAATTTTCCTTACAAATTCCCGGGCAACAGCCTGAATAATATCAGTATAATGGGAATACTTGTACTGGAGTAATCAGTAATGTATAATTACGTTAAAACTTGTTAACTTTGTACCGTGGGCGGCGGGAAGGGCGTGCGAAAATCCATTTACAAGGCACTCGGATGATGAGCTTCTAAGAATTTTAAATAATATGAACCCTTTATTAATATTTACCTTTGTAAATATTTAATACCGTTAAGCCTGATTCTCGTCAAAATAATTAGTTATATGAATACGTAGACTGACGATTTAAATTTCTTTTGGAATCTCATTTGTCTTCCTATGCCTTTTGTAGTTGGTACATTTTTACATGGGGAAATGCTTTACGCATCCCCAGCAGATTGGGGACATCCCTTTTTTACATGGGGTCGGGGTATGTGGACTGTGGTCTACCCACTAAAACATAGTACTCCACTACCCGCTTATGGCAGAGTTGCAGGTACGATAGAGCCTATCGCAAACTCCACCTCTACCAGCGAAATTCTAAAAATGCCCAGCGGGCCGATTCTGTATCGTACGTTTCTGAGTTTATCACTGAGTTAGTAACGAAACGGAGGAGTGAGTAACGGAAAGTCTCACTTTTGTATTCAAAAGTAAATATACTTGCATACAAAAGTGACACTTTCCGTTACTCACTCCTCCGTTTCGTTACTAACTCAGTGATTAACTCACAAATGTACGATACAGAATCGGCCCACTGGTACTTAGTTATCAGCAACATGTCTACAAAACTATGTCATTACGTTACATTATGAACATGTCTACTACGAACTTTTTTCATGTATTTTTCCATCCGTTTTAAAAAAGTTACTCTTTCAGCGCTGCTACTTTGACAGTTAACTCTATATCAGGGACATATTACACATCACAAAGTATTATCATGTTGTTTTGTATTCCCTGTATATGCATTTATCGAATGGATATTTTATATGATGGTATAGGAAGTAAATATAAGAAAGCCCCACTATAATATAGAGTTTACATATCGAATATTTTCCGCATTTAAATATACATACTATAAAAGTTAAAAAAGCGACTCTTTAAGTACCGCTACTTTCATAGTGAAATGTATACAGGGGACTCGTACAAATCAATGTTTATCACTTTGTCGCAGGGCTGAACTTTAAAAAAAATTTAAAATAAATTTGTCGAAATGATACGACGTCCTATTAGGACTCCCTTTGCGACGCATATATCTCAAACGAGTGGGCGCCCTTAGATAAGGGCAGATACATGTAACAAAGGCCAGTATACCTTGTCCTATAGTATCTAATGACAAGAGCCTCAGCTATTCAATCGTGTGGTTTCCCGGCGCTACTGTATACCCAGCTTATCCACTTAAATCAATCGTGTCTTGTGACCGATAGGTTCTGATTTCCCCTGCGGTTCGGGGGTCACGTCAACCGCTCGCAGTATATTGGTCCGTAACTTTGTTATGGGATATCGAGCCTTATTGCTATTATGAATGCATAAGACAGCTGCGTCTACGGGGACCGGTATAATTTCGGACCAAAAATATTATGTAAATGTTTTTGCTGCGACATGTTTCAAGGTGGAATACGTTGTTCAACATTATTTTTCTTTTGCTGATAAAAACGTAAAAAAGTTGATGAATTGCCTAATCTCACAAATTAACAAAAGTTCTTAGGGATAATACAAACGTTATTTAATGCCCGTTATCGTTTAATCATTATACCTTCAGGACTCCTGGCAAAATTAAACTAAACCATATAAACATATCAATATGACAATTTATTTTGTATATTAATTTATAAGATCTACATCTAGGTGCAAAACTGTATTTATTTCCTCTGATATCTATAATGCCATCTCTCCATCATCATAATCAGCATCCCCAGGACATATCCACCCAGGAGCAGTATAAACGCCGGCGCCGCACCACCTAACGCAAGCGCGCGCGGCGAACTGCCCTCGCAGGCGGACTCCTGGGATGACATGCGAACACGGATGCACGAGATGATGCCACGCTCGTTCAGTCTCATGAAGCTGGAAGAGATGAGAGAGTCTTTGACCCACCAGTATGTGGCTATCAAAATTTGAAAGTGGGGATAAGGCAGCGAACTAGTTTCTTACGAATGACAATAACGTCAAAATATAATATGAGAAATTAGTTGGTTTTTTGATTTTAAAAATCTCTATAAGCTTCCAGAGGAACACAGCGAAATTTAAGCCTTCTTTCACATCCAAAAAATCCTATATTTAAACCTAACATAATATCTGATCAAGCCATATGTGACGCTTCCTCCTTTTGTCTCCTTCGGGAAAGCAGGCCTACGATTCCAGGATCTGGAGATGCGGTCATCCTCAGTACCAGTTTACCTCCAGTTGAACAACTCTTGTACGGGCTGTGCACGGCGGCGAACAGCATGGTCTGCTCTATGACCT
Source organism: Lysandra bellargus (assembly GCA_905333045.1). Lineage (NCBI taxonomy): Eukaryota > Metazoa > Arthropoda > Insecta > Lepidoptera > Lycaenidae > Lysandra > Lysandra bellargus. Next base: position 6,368,835 of record HG995363.1, on the reverse strand, counting down.
GCAGCGAGCCCATGTCGCACAGATCTCGCTGGTTGAACGTCCTGGAGATGCTGTCATCCTCAGTACCAGTTTACCTCCAGCTGAAGAACTCCTTGTACGGGCTGTGTTGCTGCATGGCGGCGAAAAGCACGGTCTTCTCCATGACCTGCAGCGAGCCCATGTCGCATAGCTCTCGCTGGTCGAACGTCTTCGAGATGCGGTCGTTTGCAGCATTCGTTTCCGTGTGATACGCGTAACCTTGAAAATAATGTTGGATGACATGGACGGAATGAAAGCTTTAGATTTCTGATGGATAGACACTGAAAATATCCATAGATATTTCTAAAGGTTACAAACCGAACTTCATTTACTTTCCATTAAGAAACACAATGAAGTGACGGTATCTTCTTCAAAACGAAAGTATTTTACCTCCTTGCTTCACCAGCTCGATGCCCTCATCAACGGTCCTGAATATCGACATCTTTTTCATTTGCTTAAAAATCTTCTTCTTGAGCTTGTCTTCGTCTTCTGCGTTTCTTTTGTTGTAGTAGTAGTCTGGCAGCTAAAAATATGAAATAAGCATTAAAATGTCAGATTTTATTTAGTTCGCAGAGGTTTAAATTCAAACATTCCACACATTATTACAAAGTTTAATCATTATTGTGGTACAACTTCTGAAACTCTAATAGATATAATATTGCCTAATTTCAACATCAGAGATTCAGAAGCGTTTCTGATATAAAAATCCAGAAAATTTTGTTGTTTATTGTATAAATAGCTGTAACAAAATATTCAAACAACAAAAGTTCAGAATTTTTCTAAATTACCTGCAGCCAAGACCGGGTATAGCCAATATCCTCGAAGATCGGCTGCAGGGGGCTGTTGATGAGCTCCACGAGGCTGTTGATGGAGGGAGGAGGTCCATTAAGGAGCCAGCTCACGACGCTGCTGGTGTAATAATTGTAGATGAGCACGCACGACACGCCGGTGATGAAAATGGTTATCTTACGAGCTGGAATAAGAGAATTGATTAAGGTTGTTCTAAAAATAAAATTCCTTGTCTAATTGGGTCTCAAACCTGATCCATCTCAAACTATGTAGAGAAAGACAACTAAGCTTTAAGTATTGAGACTACTGCATAGTTCATACTTTCATAAAGATAATTTAGGAAAATAATAAATAAAGTGTTGATATAAAATTTTTACCTGCAGATGATCTTTTAATTCCCTTTTCATCGGTATCTTCAAAGACTGGAAATATAGGTAAATGTATTATTAATTATTATTATATAAACTTTACCTGTACCTATCAAATCCGAAGACTTTAGAAGAATTGGAACTATTTTTTTGCAAAAAGCATTAATATTCTGAACTTACACTGCTGGCAGACCAATGCGAAGACGGAGAAGAATGCGTACGGCAGAGAGAACGGTCGTTCCTCAAACAGCGATGACGTCAGCAGCACCACACCACATACCACACACAACCCCACCACTCCCCACCAGGCACCAGGGGTTAGCGGGGTGAGGAACTGGTTTTCAAAGTTTCCAGGCCCAGATGACGGGATGCGGTAGTAGAATTTGGTCCTGTAGGAATACAACAATTTGTGACCTTGATTCACCCAAAGGATCTACCTTAAATAATGAATAAAAATTTTAGTAAGGGACTAGAAAATATACCAGTAACGCATTATAGCTGCCATACCATCACAGAAAATTTAATAAAATAACTTAGTTTTCATTATTAAGGTTTCGAGTTGATGACACCATAATGTTATAATTTAATACGCAATAATTTGCTTACTATTTATTGATTAAATAAATGAAGTAAAAATTTAACGGATACCTACTTTAAAAAGTTTCCGATTACAAAAGGAGCACAAAGGTACTTTAAAAGGTAGTTAATAAGTCTGAAGACTTTTCCAAAAGTGTTAACAAACACCGCTTACAGATTGATGGAGAAGGTTGCTAATTATTTGTTTAGCTGACAAAATAAGGAAAACTTCAGATAAACTTTCCTTCACTGGAGTGAAAATTTAAATTTGAAATGGGTTTAATTAAAAGTCATCTAAAAATATTGTGTAGCATCGAGAAAAGGCATAATAATTTAGATAAATAGAAATTTGTAGTGATAATGATAAAGTTATAATGATAATCTCAAGTGTAAGGATTTTTTTAGATAGGCTGATACTATTTACAACACTTTCAGAGCACAATCCTAAATCGCACTATCGAAGTTACTGAGGATCGGTGCGACATACACAACGTCTTAAGGATTATGTCTGAAAACAAGTCCACTTCGGCCTAACTAGTCATATAGGTACCATTTCACTCGGTTGGGACAGCTTTCTTTGCGACTCGCTGAAGCATATTCCTAAAACGTAAAAGCAAAACAACGTTTGCCAGGTCAGCTAGTGAATATGCAAAGGTTCTAAAATAGTAATCAATGCAAATAGCCGTACGTGAATGAAATTAAGTTTAGACTTACTCGATACTACTCAAAACAGTAGAGACGAAGTCTAGTTTCCCAAAAAATGGCGGAATAAACCGTATAATAGGCGATATGTCCGCATCACGGAAGTACAACGCGTTGGTTACCGTCTGAAACATAAACCAGTAAGTTTACATTATTTAATGATCAATGAAAAGAATAAAGCCATCAACGATTTTCTTACGTAAGTGCCGTTTCTTTGGAAATTGCCCACCCATCGATCCACGATTGTGTACACTAATCTGGAAATTTAAAAGATTTATAATTTGTTTTATTATTAATATGTATCAACGATTTTAACTGATTTTTACGCAGGTTCTGAGGTTTCTCAAAAGTGCTATTTCAAATATCTCATGGACTGTCTTCATTTGGCTAGAGGTTTTTTGTACTTTTCAATGTTCGTATGGGTTTGTATATCGAAGTGGTATGCTCACTGCTCAGTCACGCTGAAGCCCACGTGATTGATTTTAGCTGTCGTATACTATATCGAACGCACCTAAGTGCGCCACACCTTTTTTAAGTACTAAAGGATAATACAATACTCTTGCTCAAGTTCCTTACTCAATATTATGTAACTCAGCGACTGTCTGTATAACTTGAGTGCCGATTTGACTGACCACAGCTGTCCTGGCATCGCGGGTTCTCCCCAGGATTATTTCTGGATCGAACACTTTGGGTATGGGAGACAACTGGCAAACAAAAATATTTTTGAGAGGCTTGCAAAAATTTACATCATAGCAACTTTAAAAATCCATGTAAAGAGTGCTTGATCAAGAGCGACTTTAAACCTCAAAGCAGCTTACATAATATAAATTAATTTGCCTGATATATTGACATTATATGACTTACCACTACAATTATTCTCATGTTGAGTTTGTTGAAGTCCCATCTTTTGTAATAGGCGTAAGACGAGTCTCGAGAGGGATCTACAATGAATAAACTCCGGGAGTGCCGGCAGAAGTGAAAACTTGATTATTAACGTTGTGCATTTTTTTAAAACCATTTTTAATCAATCGAAACCCTTACAATCGATTAAAAAAAATATTGACAATCGAAAAAAAAACCAGTCGATTGTTCGATTAATCAATTTCGATTAAAATTAATTTTAATCATTACTTAATTTTAATCATTACTTAATTTTAACCATTACTTAATTTTGATAATAACTTAATTTTAATCATTACTTAATTTTGATCATTGCTTAGTTTTAATCATTACTTAATTTTAATTATTTCTTAATTTTAATCATTACTTAATTTTAGTCATTACTTAATTTTATTCATTACTTAATTTTAATTATTACCTAATTTTAATCATTACTTTATTTTAATCGTTACTTAATTTTAACCATTACTTAATTTTAATCATTACTTAATTTTAATTATTACTTAATTTTAATCATTACTTAATTTTAACCATTACTTAATTTTAATCATTACTTAATTTTAATTATTAATTAATTTTAATCATTACTTAATTATTTTAATTATTACTTTATTTTAATTACTTAATTTTAATCATTACTTAATTATTTTAATTATTACTTTATTTTAATTACTTAATTTTAATCATTACTTAATTATTTTAATTATTACTTAATTTTAATCACTACTTAATTATCATTTAATTTCAATTATTATTTAATTTTATTTAATCCATATTTATTTTTAAATATTATTTAATTTTAATCCATATTTAATTTTAAATGTTACTTAATTATAATAATTATTACTAATTTTAATTATTATTTAATTTTAATTATTACTTAATTTTAATTATCATTTAATTTTAATTTCGATGTTACAACACTAGTAACTCTCCAACCGTCTTACGCGTTTTGTATGGTTTTTCGATCAGCACGAGAATCTGGCGCGAGTTTCACAGTTTTTACCCATCCCACAAAAGTGCTCAACGCCGCAAAAGAAGTTTTGACTTCAAAAATATTCTATAATATTTCTTAAGATCTGATTACACGTACATATAACATAGTAGAGTGAGACAGTGTCCTGGCCCAGCAGTCGGCATATTGTATATTTTTATAGATTTACTAGCGACCCGCCCCGGCGTCGCACGGGTATAAAATATATAGCCACTGAAAAAATGATTAAAATCAATAGCCTATGATCTTTCACGTGATCTTCTTATCAGTGCCAATTAATATAAAAATTGCTCTAGTAGTTCGCGAGATAAGCCCTTTCAAATAATTTCCCCCAGTTTTTCCACATTCTCATTAGTCTTAGCGTTTTTTTTATGCAATAAGGGGGCAAGCGAGCAAATGGGTCACCTGATGGAAAGCAACTTCCTTCGCCCATGGACACTTGCAGCATCAGAAGAGCTGCAGGTGCGTTGCTGGCCTTTTAAGGGGTAATAGGGGAGGGTACGGAAGGAAATAGGGAAGGGTAGGGAAGGGAAAAGGGTAAATAATTGGGCCTCCGGTAAACTAACTCACTCGGCGAAACACAGCGCAAGCGCTGTTTCACGCCGGTTTTCTGTGAGGACGTGGTATTTCTCCGGTCGAGCCGGCCCATTCGTGCCGAAGCATGGCTCTCCCACGTCAATAATAAAATATAGCCTATAGTCTTCCTTAATAAATGGGCTATCTAGTTTAATACTGAAATAATTTTTCAAATCGGACCAGTAGTTCCGGAGATTAACGCGTTCAAGTTAGCCCTTTCAAATAATGTTCCCCGTTTTTTCCACATTTTCCTCTATTTCTTCGCTCCTATTAGTCTTAGCGTGATAAAATATAACCTGTAACCTTCCTCAATAAATGGGCTATCTAACACTGAAAGAATCATCAAAATCCGTTGCGTAGTTTTAAAGATTAAAGGGAACAAAGGGACATGAGGGAAAAAAAAGTGACTTTGTTTTATAATAAGTATACAGTATAGATTAGGCCGAGGGCACTGTTGTCGCTCTACTTAGTAGGTGTAATCAGGCCTTTATGCACTGTTTTAAATTCTAAAATTTGCGCTTCCAAGGCTTTTTTTGTGTTTATATAAACTTCTAATTAGAATTCAACTCGTGCTAACTGTGAGTTTCTCAACTTTTCATCAAAGCTATCCGAAATGAAATATTTATACTTAATAAAATTTATTTAATTTTAAAGTAGATAGGCGAAGGGGTTAAAATACGGCCCCGTGTGAGTTCCTTACAGCTCTATGCCGCTTCTTCTCGCCGTGTTTTTTCTCGAACCGGTGTCAACGGTTATAACTTTATAAACATTAACACCGGTTCGGGAAAAAAGTTGTTCTAAAAACAATTCTGACAACATTTGCATTTAAAATAAAAGTTAATTGAAGAAATGAAAAAAGAACTTTATAATATATATTATAATAAGCTTTCCGATAATGATGAATTAAGGTCAAATCAGACCGCAACGCGATGCATTTCTAAATTTATACTGAATTGACAGATTTCAATTGCGTGAGACGTATCTATGCGTGCGAATTATTAATCCAGCTAGAACTCTCGATCATGTTAGCTTTCAAACAAAAAAACAAGATCAAAATCAGCCAACCCAAACACAAACAGACAGACAGACACGTCAAACTTATAACACCTTAAAAATAAATTTTCGTCGGGGGTAAATAAAAAAAAATACTTAAAAAATAAAAGCATTTCAAAATGTCGAAGTGTAGGTACGGTATACAAGAATTCTTTTCGAACAACTCCTGTTCCAAACTTGGAACTAATGTTCGAGTCGTCCAAACTTCAACTGTAGGTCTCCAAAGAAGCCTTCTGATGTTCGCTCCTCGTCTTTAATCTGTCTTTCAGTGTATTTTCATTTGAAGGCTAATATTCCACCAGTATGAAATAAAAACATTTTCTCACTTGGAAATTTCAGTCTGTTATTTTTTAATTTCCTAGTGGAGAATTTAAACCGTAAGCCAAACTAAAGTTGGCTTAAAAACATTAAGTACTAAAATTCTGCAGAGTGTGACTTATGATATGCATTGACGAAACGGCTGCATAGAATTTTTGCCAACGTAATGAAATACAAACATGGACTGCTTCCATCCAAGGGGACTTACGACGAATATACTTTTACGTACGATTTTGAGGTGTTGAGTAGCCATTTGGTTAAAAAAGTCCCCCAGAAGGGTGTCCCTTATATGACAAAAAAAAAATTTTTTTCGAATTTCAAAATGCATACCCTGTATATTTTTTACTAATGTTTTAAGATGCTCAAATATAAAATTTTGTCTTCCTAGCACAATTGCAACCCGTGCCGACCGAGCCTCAAAGTTTTGGAAAAAGCTACTACTGGTCGGTCCACTTAAATCACTAGATCTGCTATAAATTCAAGTGAAAATGGGACAGTTAAATAAGATCAGCATTAATCTTTATATTAATAACATAAATTTTTAACAGGGCAACATCTTTTTAGATTAGTGTTTTTAACAGTCAGGATACACTTTTCTCGGAGTCGGAGGAAGAATTGTCTCATTTGTTAAAATTTGCGATTCTGTTCCCGTTGAAGTTGACAATCATCAACATCTTAGTTTGGTTACCAACATTCATCATCAAACAGTGATATAATTACTGTCTCTTCACATAAATACCATAAATTATGGCTAAACTTTCTTATAGAGGCTTTAGAAATAGATTAATCAATTTTTTCGTACTTTTTTCTTCCTCAAGAAGCACAAAACTTAGTAATTATGCTTTAGCTACCACAGTGCGTTCGAAACGTAAGCAAAAATCTTGTAGAGCTCTTTTGTCCTTCGCAGTTATTGTGAATAGTAACTATAGTAAACAAATTTTAAACGATAATTTGCTTTTTCTGCCACTCTCTCCAAACATGATATAAATCAATAAATTTCTTCATGCAGTTAGAAGTTCATAAGCCAACATGTTTGCTCACTAAATAATATTACACTAAAATTATCAAAAAACACGTGTAAAATAAAAAATAAAAACATTTATTTGCAAGTCACATAACGCAGTACTAACTCGTACGTAACTTGTATGAAGAAGTTAAATCTCAAGTCGGCACGGGTTATAATTTAGGATTCGAACTTATATTTTTTTCTAGACAATATAGGGTCATTACGAAACTTTTGAGACGGTATGCGTAAAAATATATCGAACTTGAAATTTGAGGGACACCCTAACCCCCAGGGGTTCACGCAAGACTCAATGGGGTGTGTTGCTTTGCAGTGAAGAACTAAAAATGTTGGCTTCACTTCACTTAGCATAAAACATAATATACAGACAAAAAAAGGGAAAAGTTGGGAACCTCTAGGTTAAATTAACGTACTGTCATTGCACAGAAATTACAAATTTTTACTTTACTTACGTAATCCATTAAAATAAGAACCAATCTTTCTTACAAGTAGCGATCCACCTTGTATCTTACCGAAGTTAAAAATTTCATACAACTCGTAAGTATCGTTGTCTGAAATAGAAAAAGTGAAACAAATTACAAATTTCACTTTGGTATTTAGGATAAGATTATGCTCCAAGCCACAAGACAAGTCAGTACATATTGGAATGTTTTCACGCTAGAGGCAGCACCAGCGTAGGCTTACTGCCTAAACAACGTTTTGTTCGACGTTTGACAACGTTTCTGACAATATTTGGATATGACGTGCGCAAGATGGCGGATTTCGGTCGGACTATTTACTCTATGCGCAAGTAGCGCCCTCTGCTCCATTTGCGTAATATTCCCTATTCATAATGACATTTAACAAAAACTCCTGTGCCACAGAATGTTTCATCAGTAACTAATTTGTTAATGCAGCCGAAAGCGAGGGCAAAAGCTACAGTAATAATATGAAATTAGTTCAAAATAATTTGCTGAAATTCATTCGGGACATTTTGCATCTCTGCTCTTTCGCGTTTCGGTTCAGAAATTGAATGTAGTCTCTGACATTCGGGGCGTTTTATTTTAGTGTCAATTGCGCGGATGTGGATGCAGGTCCATTTTGTGTGGTCACAACGTCGACATACCATAGAAGAGACCTCGCACCTGTAGGCCGGCCGCATATTATGATAATTTCTGATCAGAAAAATTCGGATGCCTCGCCAGAACGCACTTCGCTCATATTATGCATTGTTGAGGACCCCGCATACTATTACAATTATTCTGACGTCTCAGATGCACCGTTCGGATGGCAGAAGGTTTTCTGATCAGAATAATTTCTTATAACATGCGGCCGGTGGTATTGTCTTTAATGAAATTAAAGAAACCAAAAAATAGCAGCGATGGAGTTAAAAGCTCCTTTTCACCAGAGCTGAGCGGAGCTGTGTTACCTTGTAGCTTGTGTAAAACCAATAGAATCGCTTCATTGACATGACTTTGCCATGACATCGCTCAGCGCGGCGATGCTATTGGTTCCCAAAAACACATTTCTCGCAACACAGCTCCGCTCAGCTCTGGTGGAAAGCCTAAGATTACAATCAAATCAAAGATTTTACATTAGATAATCCCGACTGCTAATTCATAAAATAAATTAGGGCTCAAAAAGCAACGCAAGCGCTAAATCACTAAGCTTATCTCAAAAACTCCTTTTTTTTATTTAGCTTACTAAATTATCATTTGTAAATTTGTCTGTATCGTCTGATACATCAAGGGGTTTCAGTATTACGAGTTTTAGAGTGCAGTGTCTCCGGCGCGGCCCGCCAGTGATATTGCCATCCAGGGTATTTCAATTTATTTTTCAAAGACCACAGATATTTTGGCCCGGGCATTTCCCGTACCAATATTCCTGGAGAAACTAGATAGTTCAGGTATCTATAAATCTTTGGACGTAAAAAAGTTATCTGTTGTTTTTAAACTGAAAAAACTTCACAAAACTTGTGATAAGGTGTATATATTTTCATATAGTTTTTTGAAAGAACAAAATCTATGTGTACTATAATGCTCTTCCTAATATTATAATGCCAAAATAGTTGTGACCAGATTTTACTAAATAATAATTAACTTTTATCCGTGGTTTTATCAGACGGCAGCTTACTCTTCAGGAATGATTAAGTAGCGCCAAGGCATAAACCGCTACTACCATGCTAAAGTTATAAATATATTTAATAGTTTTTGCGCATTAACATTACAAACACACTCATAAACTTTCGCCTTACGATAAAGGTAGTTTGAAATTATATTTGTTATTGGATAACTCTACGTACCTGTAAAATCAGCGTAAGTTATATCAGCGTCCACACTAACGTTCAGCTTGTCGAGTACAGCAAGTATCTTCCCTTGGTTCTTTTGTACTTTACCAGTTACAAGAGCATCAGACTTATACTCTTTCATATGTTCACTTGATTCTACTCTATCTTCGTTATTATTTGTATCACTAAGTTTCATCATGTCATCAATGAACTCAGTAATGTTACTACATAACATATCTGTTCCGTTATTACATTCTATATCATTCTCATTGATGTTGGTTTCGTTATTCATTTTTACCAGATGGTCAATATTATCATGTACTATTTCTTTAGTCAATGTATCAGCATTGTCAGAGATAATAAGCCACTTGCGTTTTGAATCTAACATCATGTTTTCAGAAGCCTTCAAAAATTAAGAAAATGCTTACCATCTCATGTCTAAAAAATATTTTAAGTACCTCAATCTACTATATAAATGTGGATAGGATATTTTACTTACGTAATTCATAACCTTTTCAAAGGCTTCACAGTTAGCATGGACCAGTACACCCATAGCTAATCTTTGTGCCAGGCAGGCGTCCAACTTGGTGAAGTCTTTTCCAAGATCATCAATGTCTACCATTGACATTACCATGTTGAGTTCTGATGCTCGTTTCGCTAATGTTGTACCTGTAGGAAATTCTGTCTCGACATTGGGATTCGTTTTTATATTCTAAATGTGTTAAGTTTGCGAATGCTCATGAATTGTGTTGCTCATGCTCATGAGTTGTGTCTTTTGAAATTTCATTTGCATATCATAAGCAAATTAACAGTTGAATAATATAAGTGTATTAACACTCATTTTTCTTTTTATCAAATCTTAAATTGACTAGAACATTTAAATCACCAAAAAATAAATGTTGCGAATGATGTTCATTCACGTTTGTAAAGAAACAACGAAAAACATTTGTGCCAAAATATGATGCAGCTGAAATTAAAATCTGTGCAGCAATGAACAATAAAGTAAGCTAACTTATAGCTAATCTCAGTCTATAAACGAAAGTACATGTAATTAAAAGATTCTCACTTGGATCGTTACACGTCAACACACATAAAGTTTTAACACCGCTGTAAAACGAAGTGGCCGTTCCGATGTACGACCCCTTTGTAAACGGAATTAGAATAAAAAATATCGTCAACATTATTGCGAGTATAAACTTATAATAAAATGGTCCTTTTAGTAAAACGGTCCTTATAAAGTCGTACGCTGAATTCACGAGCAATTACTTTGGATCGTTTGATATTGAATTAACATAAATTGGCGTCGCAATTTCGACCATTATTTGTGTTTAGGTAAACAAGGGGGACGCATACGGGCGACTCGCGATAGCATCGGTAAGTGACGCTTGTAGAAGCGGAAATTTACTTTTGATCTGCAGCGGCCAGCGATATATTTTTGTGTGCCCACTTACTGAAATAAATCTGTTCGATCGCCATTTTGCTTTATTTATAACTTCAAGTTATCTGTACTTTATTATTATTGTATTTTGTAAATTAAAAAAATATGTCTAATTAAATTATAAAGACTTAAACAATTAATGATCAGATATGCGGTCGCTTGTGGCCGGTCTGCAACGACCAACAAAGCTAAAACCTCTTCTTTGTGGGGCCCAGTAATTTGATAGGAAATATTATGCTTTTAAAATATTTTTCAAATGTGAATACTTGAAAGAAATTTACTTTGAAGTAAAATTTATGTTTTTATGAAGCAGTGGTTCTACATAACATATAGTCAAAAGTATAACTTGTCTTTAATATAATATTACCATTTTTATTTAGGTCTTATAATACTGTAAGTAGTTATAATCACAATAATTACCATACCAAAAAAATCCAATTAAGTTTACCTAATGATTTCATATATTTAGGTACTAGCGCTTTTAATTTTTAGCTACCATCAACATATTAACCCATAAACAACACTGTTGAACATATAAACTCTTTTCGAAAATCCTCAGAAACCGAGAAATTGGGGTTTCAAGACAACTGTAGAAATTAAACGATATTTTTTACTATAAATTGATTTATTATGTGTAGCCGGTTACGGAAAAGAACTTGGAAACGAACTCGGAACATAGGTACAGCCCAAAGAGAATGGCGGAATAGAGAGAGTTCCTCTGAGAGAAGTGACAACTTACATTTTAATTTTAGTGTTATTAAAATGACTACAAGGTATTATGACTGAAAAAGGCGGCAATTTCAAATTCTAACAACAACCACAAACAATGTAAGTTTATAAGTTCGCACAAAGAAGTCAGCAAAATTTTTAACTCACTTTTTTCTGTATTCAGATTTAATGGTACTTTTATATTAGAATATAACATAATGTTGAAATTGTCTCTATTATTCGCTTATGTTTTTATATATCCCCATTTACCATTACATAGTATACTGTATAAATCAAAGTAGCTTCCCGATGTCTGTCCCATATTATGCTTATAATATTATCTTAAAAATTACGCAACGGATTATAATGCATTTTTAATAGAGTATTTCGGTAGCAAGGTATAATATATTATTATGTGTGATTTCAAGGAATCGTAGATATTAATCCTTCAAGCCCCATACGAGCACCGGACAGGTGATCGCGGCAACAATAGAATACAATAGCATTTCCAAGAATCCGCGATAGAAGGATTAAGTGATTACCTGACTATAATTAATCCTTCGATCGCGGATTCTTGGAAATGCTATTGTATTCTATTGCTGTCGCGATCACCGGTACCCGTGTGGGGCTTGAAGGATTAAATGAAAATTTCGCATAAACTCCATGCATTTTCTGTCAAACTCACGGAGCTAATACTTTGTATCAGCTCCGTGGTCAAACTATATTTAAAAGTAATTATTACAATATTATCTAAGTACGATCGTAACTGTAGATAAAATAATTCATACTGGCGAAGCCGCGAAAAATATCTAGCTTGATCATAAAACCGCGAATCCCGCGGATTCCCGGGTTTTCTATTTCTTAACGTTTAGACTTTAGAATATAAAGCTCGCGGTATATTAAACGAGCTATTTATACGACTCATTTATAATCTTACGAAATTTTGTCGTTAGGTTTGCGTAGAAAGCCTGACTTTCGACGACCTCTGTTTCTCAGTTGGTGGGCTGTTGGTAGTTCAAGCCGGGGGTCGCGGGTCGAATCCCGCCGACGGAACAAAAAAGTTTTCAAAGTTTCTGGGTCATGGATGTTTATTAAATAAGTGTATCATATAATAAAAATCGTAAATATATGTATAGTATAAGAGTATTAAATATATTTCCGTTGTCTGGTACCCGTAACACAAGTCCTTCAGGAACTTAGCACGGGGCCAGACTGACGTGGTGTGAAGCGTCCATAGATATTATAATAGGTTTCATCCTTTATCATAATAGAAGATAGACACTAAATAAAAGAAGTAAGCGACCAAGCGAAATAACGTTGTAGTGGTCCAAAGAGCCCACAATTCTGAATCGTGCCATAAAGGTTTATCTGAAAGTTACAGGTTCTGGAAAGAGTTGTTATTACAACGTCAATGACAACTCCTCGCTCGTTCGGAAGATCTTACTTGGCTCTCAAGCTTCTGAAAACGTAAGTGTCAAAACAACCTCTGCTAACTCAGAAGTAGTATAAAACATTAGTAGGTAGAGATCAACTACGATAACTTGGCGCGCCCCTCCAACATTCAAAACGTTTGAAGTGCGTTGTTAAAACATAAATACCAATTTTTTACTTTTATCATCTTTATGGTCTGACCATAGAGATGAGAGTCATCCCAATCCTTACGTTTTACTGCCCATCTTCCTTTACCCTCTCATAATGTTTGTCGTTTTAAATTTTATCTTATGGACTTGTTTTCCAGATTTTATTGAGGTAAGGGGACATCCATAAATGCATGATACGATGGATTTGACGATTTTTAAATTTTGAAAAAAAAGAATCATTAAAATTGACTTAGTAAAAAGTTATACATAACAAAACTAGGGGTTGCACTCCGGGAGTGCCGCTAGAAGTGAAAATGAAACAGCAGACACAAGCATACATTTTCGGCGCGTATGTACTGTAAGTACTCTCCCTACGTCTTACGAATTTTCGATTAGACCACGTGGGTCTGACGCAAGTTTAAATTTAATCATCCGTACATTACAAAAACTGTACAAGAATCTAAAGAAGTTTTCACTTTGGGCATGAAAACCTGATAAAAACCAAGTTTCCACGGGATAAAAACAATTTCACCATTGTGCCTGAGGAGTAAAGACGCAAACTATTTATTATTCCACTCACAACGATTAAGAATTACAATCTACATCTAAATCCTTTTTAATGATTTAAATGCGTTAAACGTAATTTAAATTCTTTCGTTGTATCTAGGGGACAGGGGCCTATGGACACAGAGTAGAAGGAAACAGAAGCTTGTATTTTTTAAATATCGTCGTCCAGCTTTTGCTCACAGCACTGGTATATGGTATAATCGTGTTGTATTTATATTCGTCCTTAATTTTGTGACATTATATAAACGAAGATGTACAATACAATAAAAAACGCACGTCGACTTGGAGGCATACCAACGGTCAGGCTGACCAACGGTAGCGCAAAGAGTGAAATGAGCGGTCATGTGGAGGACTAGTTGTCCAGCTGTGGGACAGCATAAAGTACTACAATAAGCATAATAGTACTAATATACCCTTGGAGTTCATTGTTACAAATATTTTGTCTCAGCTTATATTTAGAAATACACAGAATTTCATCCAGTGCACTCCGGTGCATAATAATAATTTTAACCGGTCAATATACTTAATTATGCTCACCTTCTGTTCTCGTCGGTTCTGTGGCGGAGGGTCCAAGCGTGCAGGCCTCCCATTTATTTCTCGTTTAACTCCAAATTAGTCAAGGGTTCGTTATTTATTGCGAATCGATTGTGATTAATTCATTTACTATCGCAACATGTGCACGAGACCAGGGTACTGAGACAACTTACATTCGATAATTTTGACGAAACTACAAATATGGGATTTGGCTTAACGTATAGCTAAGAAATATTTTAATTGCTTTAATGACTAATATTAAAAATGTGTAATTTTATTGTCTGTCTTTACATTTTTATCCTTAAAACAGGATTTATCGAAAATGGTTCCTGTTTTAAGGGTGAAGAGGGGTAAAGAAAGGGTATGATTTCTGAGTCCTGGAAAAGGACGAAACATAAAATATAAAACTCATAATATTATGTTATTATTTCTTTCAAACAATATTTACCTTTATATTAAACCTTTGCATGTATAATTTAAACAATAATTGAAATGTACAAGTAATAAAATTGTATGGGATCAAACGCGTGTGTGCCCGAGATATCGGTTTACCTTCGTCAAGCGACCCGAGTGATTAAAGAATTCATTATACCTTCTCATTATGTATGGGATTAAACATGGATTTAGATTGCTTTTAACATTACTATTGGCTGTGTCGTAATTCATTTTAACGAAACTGCGGTCTTTCTATTTGTCTCAAAAAACTAAAATCGTGATCGTCAAAGTGCGTTTCATACTTTCAGCCTACGAATAATAAAAACTGAGGAAGGTAACTGTGTCAAAAAATTTGTTCCGATTCTACAAAATGTGACCCATATACATGCATACTTTATGCAAATTAACAAAAAATTAAAACCGACTCCCAAGGTAAAACAATAATAACATCCTTATAATATGAACTAAAAAGTATTAAATAATTATTCCTATCTAATAGTGCCTTTTTCCCAATTCGGCTAAAACTCAACTATTTCTGTACTCAATCTTCATCATTTTGAAGTCGGTACCAGATGAATTTTCAGTTCTCTGACAGAATATTTGAATCTTTTGGAACTGGCACCGACTTCAAAATTATGAAGATTGAGTACAGAAATAGTTGAGTTTTAGCCGAATTCTGAAAAAGGCACTATTAGATAGGAATAATCATTTAATACTTTTTAGTTCATACTATAAGGATGTTATTATTGTTTTACTTTGGGAGTCGGTTTTAATTTTTTGTTAAAAATAATTATTTCACTCTTTTTAGTTACCTAGTAAGCAAACGCGTACTATACGTAGAATAATACACCTGTATATTATTCTACGTATCTTATTACAGTCACACTTACAAAATATTATAATATCAGCTGCAGCCTGCAGATAATTTTAAACAATACATTAAAAAAAATCGAAGTGAACACGTGTGACGTGCTAAGTAGCCGGTCACCGGACTAGTTTCAATAGGCTGGCACTCGCTCGACTTGTCGCACGACGTGACACGCAGCGTACATAGTACCTCCGAGCTCCGGAGTAATTTGTATTCTGTGCATAGTACCCGGCCCGCGCCCGCGCCGCTCGCTTGACAGCCCTGGCAGATATGCGATGCGATGCGTTATTGTACTATGAACGCTAAACGCAATGCAAAAGGTTTAAATTAGGTTGTTTTCCATAATATCTGGGCGAAGTGAAACAGAATGTTACATTATCGAAGCAACTTTAACTTCTCAGGAGTAATGTCAAATGTGTGCCTTATGCTCTGGAGATAAGGTTGAATTTGGTGACATTGGTGACCCTGACGTGGTAATGATGATGATGATGATGATGATGATGAATGTAATTTGCATAGTAGCATATGCTTTCAGTTCTTAAAACAGCGCCTAAACTCCCAAACTTGTATCTATAAGGAATCCGGAGTTCTCTTAGTATCTTCGGAACCATAGTATACCTCCATGCAAAATCTTGCGTTTTGGTAGCATATGCTTAGGATGCTTCTCATAAAACCAAAATCACCATATGTTTCCATATAAATTTCGAGGAGTTTTCTTAATTACTCGTGGATCCCATCATTAGGTCACCACTTTTGTGAACATGGTAGCAAATTGGAGTGAAACCTAATACAAAAAATAAAAATTTCGAAAATCGGTTCACAAACGGCGGAGTAATCATTGAACATATAAAAAAAAAAAAATATCCACAGCCGAACACATAACCTCCTCGTTTTTTGGAAGTCAGTTAAAAAAGAGGCCCGATTCCCGAATATATGCAAGAATTTGTGTAATAATTATAGAAGTGACAATGATTGTCAACGACTTTATTTTGTCAATTTGAATGTAGTGTTTCGTAGCTATTGCCATATTATATTAGTGTGTGAAAAGAACCTCGAGAACGAAATTCAAAACGATTGAAATATGGGAGTTACGTTTCCTTAGGTCTTATGATTCGTAGCTTTCAGCCTAGATATATTTTCCTTCTTTCCATATTTTCTAAAGATTTCCTTTACACGTTTCTTCCCATTCATCCAAATTATTAGAATGTGTAGTAAACTAGATGACGCCCGCAACACCGTTGCGCCAATATTCGGTTATCACACGTACATTTTTCCGGGATAAAAAGTGTTCCGGGTATGCAAATATCTCCATAGCAAATTTCAGCCAAATCAGTTCAGCGGTTTGGGCGTGAAGGGGTAACAGAGAGACAGACAGAGTCACGACACACTTTCGCATTCATAATATTAGTATGGATGTAGAGGCACATCCAAACGCTAATCCTGAAATCATCCAAGGAGTCACGTCCGCCATTATGAACATTCACTTTGTCTCCTCCGGCTGCCGGGGAAATCCCGGAATAAAAACGGGTACTTTTATTAAAAATCATAATTTATATGATAAACATTAATTTACAATAGAGTTGAGAGTATGTTTGAGAAAAAATTAGGATTGTTAGGGCATTGAATTTGAATGTCTATATTATCTTCCATAATATAATCTTTCATAATAATTATGCGAAGTGTGTATGTCTGTTACGTCTTTACGTTTAAGGCGCTATATTGAAAAAACTGTTCTTTTTGACCGACTTCCAAAACGGAGGAGGTAATACGTTCGGCTGTATGTATTTTTGACGTAATACTATAGGACCCTCAGAAATGTTACAAATCTGGTAATGAGATATACATATTTTCATAGCCTTATCTAGGTTTGAGAAGAACCAGAAACACGATTAATATATTTTGCCTCGATACATTTAATTTTCGAAATGACGTCTTAAAAATACGAAATTTGAAGATTATTTTTAAACGAAAATAGATGTATTGTAGGAAATTAGTCTAATTGATATTTGATAGACACCTTTGCAACTCAAAATCGTATAGAAGCATTTTTCTTAAATGCTCCTAGTTATTTTTTAAATGATTATAATTAGGTTTTTTCGCATATTTTCCGACCGAGCCGATAGCTTCTGGCCGCAGCGTATTCACGACTTTATACTCATACAAATTAAGTATAAAATTGCTCTTGCGGTAAAATTACTTTCAATATAGCGCCTTAAACCACTTTCGGTAAAATTTTGTATGCATGGATACTTTGAATCCCAGGGAAGGGCATACGCTTGTTTAAATTATAAGGGAAAAATGAGGACTTAATTGATGTAAAATGTTAGTTATACCTACACGTCATCATCCCCGGTAACGAAGCCGCGGACGAACTGGCTAGGCTTGGGGCTGAGAGTCTCATATATGGCCCAGAACCGGCCTGCGGAATATCTCCCAGTATCCCAGTCTCCCAGTCCCAGAATGGGTTCGCAAACTGAGCTGAAAGCAATGGGTTGAGACCCCTGGCCTTGAACACTCTAAGGCACTAATTTCTGGCTTCAACAAGAAACTGTCAGAAATAGTGCTCACCATGGGTAGGAATCAATTAAGAATCCTTGCCAGAAGCCTAACGGGGCACTGCAAGCTCAATAAGCAGCTTAACAGAATAGGTGCTAGTAGCTTAACGACTTGCAGATTCTGCGAGGGGGAGGACGAAACACCTATACACCTTCTCCTTGACTGCCCTGCTCTACTACAGAGCAGGAACAGGCACCTTGGTTGCTACGAATACTCATTCACCGAGGAAATTCGTGGCAACAAACCCTGGTTGGGTTAGGTTAGGTTATCGTTGAATTTATGAGCAACATTGGGTTGTGGACGGTACTCTAATGCGAAGGAGTCACAATAGATCCTCAAGGGTCGCAGTGACATCAGGGCTACTTGACCTGCTTTCAGCAAAAAAAAAAAAGAAAAAAAAACACGTCATAATTTTACAACTTTAACACGACTTGGAATCAATAAAACCAGCCATTTTATTTGGGCCAATAAAACCTACACCTAAAACAAAATCCTTGGCGCAGTTTATCAAAGTCCAAGTTTATCAGTCCACTCAGCATATTCCGAGTCCGAAGTAATAAAAGTCGGCCAAGTGCGAGTTGGAGTCGCCCACGAAAGATTCCGTACCATCGACTGGGTAAACAAAAGCATCGAGCAAACAATGGGCAAAAAATGCGTTTTTTGTATGGGAGCCCCTCTCAAATATTTTATTTTAATATATTTTTTACTAATATAATATATTATACCGTTGTATAGTGCGTTCATTATTTTGTAAATATTTGAAGTAATTGTACCTGCCTGTTGCCATAAAAATTGGTTGACATAAGCGTTCGTTAATATGACGTTGACGTTCGACTCGTCTTATGTCAATTCCATACATTTTGATCGGCGATTCTATAACGAAGAGAAACCAAAAAAATTTCGGCTAAACGGCCTGAGAACTTTTATTATTAGCGACAGCAAAAAAATAATAATTTGCGAAAAGTTCAATTGTCTTCCTATAATTGCGGCTGAGATACAGTCTGGTGGCAGACAGGCGGACAAACAGCAAATTCTTAGTAGTATGCTATTTTACCCTTTGGATACGGAACCCTAAAAAGCTCACATAAAGGCGATGATTTATCGCGCGATAATATCGCGCAGCTCAGCGCCGGGAATATTGTTCACGCGTAATTGCGGAAAAATCTTAATTAAAATCTTTTTGGTCGGCCATTTGTGCCATTTGGGGGACGGGTTAGATTCGATAGATTTTTCTTTGATACCAGTGTCTTTTTTTTTTAGGAAAAAACAGCGCATAGGGCTCCCACTCAAAACTGCGAATTCGCATCGCATCGTAATATCATTTTTCATCATCATGCGATGCGATGCGAATTCGCAGTTTCGTTTGGAAGTCCAAAGAGCTCTTTCGATATCAGTCACAAACCTTCTTACTCAATTTAATTTCTTAACTCGCCTCGTGTTTTGGTCCAAAATAATTCTTCACATTATTTTTATTTGTTCTTTACAGTATTCGTCAAGGTAGGAACGTGACGTCAGCTACTTAGGCACGTGTCAGCCTGTGATCTACCCCACGTTTTCTCACAGCAGTCACCTCCAAACTCGTCAAATTACAAAGCATTACCTCCACACTCATCTTAACTGTCAAACTCTCTAATTAATTAAAGTTAAGTTATCATAAAATTTAATAAAACTCTCTGGGTGCCTCCTAAGTGTAACTGGAATGGCTAGACGTGTAAAGTAACGATTTAAGTATACTTTTTGAAAAATCTGTGGCATGAAATGTTATTGTGAAGCGTCTTCTCAATATTTCGAAGGCTCAATTTCACCAACGTCTGTTAGTGTTAACAGCTTGTTAAAATGTCACTAATACTAATTCGAGCATTAATTTTAATTTTTAACTGTCGTTAGTGAAATTGTGCTTAAGTATATTATTATTATTTAACTTAGAAATAATGACATGTTTGTTAAGGGAACAAACACAAGGGGCAGATGGGGTCTGGATAGTGGTATGTGGGACGAGGTCGCGCGGGACCGCGTCGGGTGTTGCCCATTTACATAATGTGTGCGTGGCGTGGATATAATGTTCCAAATTTCAAAATGGACATTGAGTTTCAAAGATTTTGAATGAGAAAGTCTTTGTAAGCCACTGAAGCGATTCAGACATACGTAAGATTTTATCCAGAAAAATGAACGGCTCTCGAAAAAGAACAACTATCTTATCCAGAACATACACAACTTTCATTAATAAAAATATCACAATCTCTCCAGCAGCATTTATCCATCGATCGTGGGAACACGAGACACAATAGATATTCAGTTGTATCTCGTTCACCGGTGACCGTATGGGGCTTCACAACCTTGTTGAAACACGCGTAAAGTTATGGAAGCTGTACATATTATTTTTATCCAAATTGATTAGAACAAACCGCTTTGAACCTGCTAAGTATATAGCCTAAGTCGAGCTCAATATATAATATCAATTGTTTGTGAGTCTGTCTGTAACACGTAGGTCGTAATCAGCTGGCGAGCGGGGCTGGCGGGCCGCCAACAGCCGCCAACAACCGCCATGTTTTGCCAGTTCCAAAACACGAGATAAAATATAATTCCGCCGATTTTAAATTTTATTTATTTATTTTTATTTATTTAAAACACTTTATGCAAATATTTACATAGGCGGGCTTAATGCCTTGTGGCATTCTCTACCAGCCAACCTTAGGGTGATGATGAAAGTGTAAAATATGCGCATTCTAAAACAGAATTGGTGATATGAAATAAATAGTTATATAAATATTAATTTTGCTCAGAACAGCTTCGGGAAATGATTTTCATGTAAGTAGTAAATATAGATTCAATCGTTTGTTTCTTTAGCATTATATTTAAAATATTACATCCGTTTTATCCTCTTCAATCGATTATTAAACATTACATTATATAAAATGTATTTAAATCAACAACTCAACTATGTACTTTTTAAACCTACCTTAGGTTAAATTATTTTAATATAATAGTTTTTTTCCGCTTATTGATATCGGATCAAGAGTCGAGTCGCTTCAACGAAAAGAACAAACATAGATATTATTTATATAAACATATTGCAATAATAGTACATTCTGCCAAAATCATGAATTACCTAATCGATTATGAAACTACCGGAAAATACTAACCGTCTCTACCAAAGTTTCGGCAGTATGTTACAAGCTGAAGAAGATTACTTATTACATCTATTATTTAGTAACAAACATGAAAACAATCAATATCAGTTGAAATCACAGCAAACTTTGTTGTCGCTATGCAGATGCTGCGGCCGCCAGAGCCCCGAACATCATTCATTCCGCGATCCCGGGAAATCCCTCATTCCCGGGATCCCGGGCTGAGCTCCGGGATTCCGGGATTGTTTACGACAGTGTTTTTAAACCTTTTTATGATGCTTTGAAAACAAATTTCGCGACAACCCCCTCCCTTTGATTTTTTATAAAGTAATGTAGCTTGGTCTATTATTTTATTATTTTTGTTAAAATTCTCGACTACACAATTTCAATTTTTTTAATATTTTTTGTTTTAGCTGAAATAGTTCTCAGTAGTAATACATACTTTTCATGCACCTTTTCCACTTTTATTAATAAAAGTGGAAAAAGTGAAAGAAAAGAAGAAAGCTAAGAAAGAAATTACGGTACATACAACCAAGAAGTTACGGTACATTCAATATCATATATGAAATAGTTTTCTCAACCTCTAGCGACCCCTACAGAAACTTTGCGACCCCCCAGGGAGTCACACCCTACAGGTTGAAAAACGCTGGTTTACGAAAAACGACGCAAATAAATGATCAGTCTCATCCAATCATCATCCAATGATAGGAGACGTCGAGGGTGCTACAAACAAATTGATCATTGTTAAATGACGGGAGAGACTTCTCAATAGAAGTAAATATCTGCAATATATTATTATCTCGTCATCTGTAGTGATTGAAACATATTTTTTAATCAAATTGATAAACAAAAAGTATATAGAATATATTGGTAAAACGTAAAGCATTTAAATATTGAAAGCTCATGTTATTTTCCAACTGTTTTCCATGAAAAAGTACCAGACCATTGGTAGGTACCCCTAAATAAGATGCTATTTCTCTACCACACAATAATATTTATTTGCTAGGCTTCTGTAGGTATGTCTGTCTGTCAGTCTGTCTGTTTAAGGAGGTGCTTTACGCCTAAGCCACTAACAATCATTACAGAGTGATTTAAATCACTTTAATGCAATGAAGATTTCAATACAATCTCCATTCAATTCCTGTCAAACTGTACACTATATTTAACGTATGATTATATGACTAATATCTATATATATAAAACTCAAAGGTGACTGACTGACTGACATGGTGATCTATCAACGCACAGACCAAACCACTGGTTGGATCGGGCGGAAATTTTGCATGCAGATAAATGTTATGACGTAGGCATCCGCTAAGAAAGGATTTTGATAAATTTCAACCTCGAGGGGTTAAAATAGGGAATGAAAGTTTGTATATAATAATACTTCTTAACGCGAGCGAAGCCGCGGGCAAAAGCTCGTAACATGTATTATGATAGAATAGCATTGTGCGTACATATTATTTACTATAATATTTTTCCAACGGTTGGGTAATATGTCATCGAAAAAGTCTCATAAATTGTATCTATTTAGCCTCCTCACATACGATCATACATCAGTCCCGTAATTGGCATTCAGGATGTCTGCTTAGCGTAATCATAACTCAGTGGAATCTCACAGTACTGCGAGGGACGGGACGTACATTATACTTAGCTTTCTCCGTTTTTGTTCTAAAAGGTTTGGTCATAGGGATGTACAATTTCATGTGTCGATGTGGCTATTCGATATTTTATTAAAATTTCTCTATAAACCGACCACTCGTTTCTGCTTAATCTATAATTTAAACATCAGAATTGACCCTTTATTAGGTAAATACAATAAAGTTCATATTCTAAATTACATATTATTATTAGCAATGCAAAAATGAGCTTGAACCATTAAAGCTATTAATTTTAGTGATGAAGTTGTATAGTATATTCCTAGTTTCTTGCCAGGAGAGAATTTTTAATTGATTTTTAATATAAATTAATTACTCGCCCCTATGGAATAAATTAATAATTTCTGTAAAAATGCTGTAAAGCAACATCTACAAAACAAAAGACAAAGGCCAAGCAAGCAAGAAACAAGAATAAAGTTGATTAATTCTTGTGTATAATTTTTTTTGAAATAATTATAATGTATTACATAAATTTTATAAATCATGAATTGTTTTTTAACTCACCTAAATATGTACTTGCATAATAAAATATAATGCCCGCAACTCCGTTGCGCTAGAATTCGTTTATTACGCGGGAACCTAAAAGGGGAACATAAAAAGTATCATAATTTCTAATATTATGTTCTTTTCCGGGACTCAAAGTATCTCTGTTTGTGTGTCACTCAAACTTATCACTTATTGCTTTGCGAACTGTATATTTAGATGTTAGATAAAAGTAAAATATAAAATTATTACGTTTTTGAAGATAGATGTTGCGTTCCCTGGCCAGGGATCGGATGTAAAGTGAAGGTGAAAGGAACATCCGGTGTTGCTAGATGATATGACCGGAAGACGTTTTGACGTAGGCTGGATTGCTTGAGTGTTTTGCCCGTTAAAAAGGAATAACCGTGTATGGTTCTTCTAAATTGCGTAATCGCGTACAATCTCCATACCAAATTTCAGCAAAATCGGTTCAGCGGTTTGAGTGTGAAGAGACAGACAGACAGACAGACACACTTTCGCATTTATAATTTTAGTATGGATAAAATATTAATTTCACTGTCGATGTTCTTTCTCGATACATTCCAGTCTCTACGTAGAGTTCCTTCGTACATTAGCGTATTATTTTTTGTACTTATCTTGTCATTCGGAGAGGTTTTTCATGTTGATACAATCCTTATTTATTTGTGCTTATAATTAAATGTGACGGCAGAGTCTTCATGGTATTTTTTGTGTCATTATCATAAGGCTAGATTTATTCGACGACCTCTGTGGCTCAATTGGTTGGGTGTGTGACTCAAGCCGGGGGTCGCGGGTTCGAATCCCGCCGACCAACAAAAAGTTTTTCAATGTTCCCGGGTATGGATGTGTATTAAATATGTGTATAATATAATAAAAATATTAAATATTTGTATCTAAGTATAAAAGTATTAAATATATTTCCGTTGTCTGGTGCCTGTAACACAAGTCCTTCAGGAAAGGACATAGGATAATTTTTATGGCGCAAAAATGTACGGTTCCCGCGCGATAAACGAATTTTGGCGCAACGGAGTTGCGGACATCATCTAATATAATATTATAATGTCCCAAGTATCAGGGTTGGAACATTTGGGACATTTAGGACATTACAGGGGCCGAAAGGTCCCGAAAAGCAATTATCGAGTGTAGTCGATATCTTAAGTCATTTATGAAAGTAATAAATCAGTTTATTATTACCCGGGCCGGTCGCGCGACATGATTTAACAACGAATAATATTACTGAAATACGTTGTAATTTTCGACTGAAATTTGTTTTTGGGATTTGGTAAGCGTCTCCCAGACAGACGCGGCCTGCGGTGGCGGTAGCGGTGGCGGTCAGTTTGATGACTTGAGAGTTCTAGGAACGACACAGACACACGCGGCCACGCGGCCAAGCCATCCGACTGACCGCCACCGTCACCGCCACCGCAGGCCGCGTCTGTCTGGGAGACGCTTTAAATCATTTTTATACCGCAATTATCGAAAGCAAGAGTATTCCTGCATCTTCTAATTTTCCAGGTAATTTTAAAAATTTCAGTTCTCGGTATTAACGCTCACACAATGTTTAGGCTACCTTCACACTAGCGTTTCTTCAGCGTAGGCGTTCGATGAACGTATACGCAGCGTAGACGCGTTGTCGCCGCTTCTCTACCGGAACAATCAGTACGCTGAGCTATCGCCGCGTACTGATTGGTCCTGAAGAAATTGTGTATAGAGATTCATTTCTTAAAACTTTAATAAAATATTTTTTGCGAAATTGTTTCGGGAAAGTCCTGACCCAAATTATCTCCATACCGAATTTCATTAAAACAGAATCAGCGATTAAATTATCAAAGAAGGAAGGCGTGAAGACAAATTTTCCGGGATAAAAATATCCTATGTCCTTTCCCGGGATCCAAAGATCCATATCAAATTTTAGTGAGTCTGAGACAGACAGACAGACAAATACACTTTCGCATTTATAATATTAGTATGGAGTATGTATAACTTAACAAAGTTTGTAATCTAGAATTCTCAACATTAATCTTTTGTCGCATTCGCCTCGTATGTAGCTCCTCCAAAACTTCTCGTGGACTGAAACAATTAATCTGTATCCAACAAATTCTGTGTTCGTTGGCTCGCAGCCATGCGGCGCGGGTGGAATGATAATACTATATTGATACAGGTAAAGCCAATTTTAAATTGGCCTGGATACGCCAAAATGGCCTACATAAGGCCAATTAGTGGACTTGTATCAGCTGTAGATGGCCGATAGTCGATATAACTGCAATGTTTGACCACAGTATTAATATAAGTGCTCCATTCCACCGCGGCGCACGGAGGGACTACGCACGTGCGTCAAGCTTCGCTTTGTAAGGAAATATATGTGACTGTGTCCACTGCAACCCACGGACACGCTACGCACGAATTGACTTAAGTCAAAGAAATATATCCGTGCACGTGCACGTGGCCGTGCACAGCGTGCGCCGTGGTGGAATGGAGCCTTTAAAGATAACTAGATGACTTGGTGAACTTCGTATCACTAATTCCTCCTAATATAAACCTTCCCTCGACTTCTACGAACATATTTTGAAGACTAAAATTAGCCAAATCGGTTCAACTATTTTCAAGTTTTAGCGAGTCTGTTTAGTAGAACATTACGCACCTACGGCAGGAAAATAAGAAATCTTTCAGATCACATGTAATTGTTAGCCGAGGCGAAGCCGAGGTCAACAAACATGTGGTCTGAGGCTTTCTTATTTACTGCCCATGGTGCGTATACTATTTTTCATATCGACGGAGGCGGAAAACGGCAACATCGGGAAGAACGTTGACGTTTTCCGCCCAGTGGTGAGAAGTGAGCCTCAGATCTGAGACATTTCTTATTTTTCTGCCCTAGTTGTGTAATGTCCTATTACTAATAGTAACGAGCAACTACTTGTAATTAGTACTAGTAAATTATTTACTGCTAGTAGCTAGTAAAGCCGACTCTACTCCAACCTTTGCGTAATATTCCCTATTACAAGAAAATACAACACAAACCGTGTTCTATACCATTACTTGACAAGTAATAGATTTGGCAAGTTCTTTCTTCAAACTCTACAGACTGTTCACAATCATCTTACCCCTCACAGGGCCTTTATCTCGGCTGCATAAGGTTCAATACAGTCGTAAAATATCTGTTGTACGTGCCCCAAGTTTTTCCATTACCCGCCAGACGCATTACCGCGAAATGGGGGCCGTCGTGCGAGACCCTAAACTCATGATAAAACTTACACTGGGAAAATTCTAATGGCTTCGACAGGCCATTTCGATGCGCAGATACATTTCTGATGTGTCACGTCTTGTGAGAAGCCAATAAAAGAAGGTATGATGAATAGTTAAAGGGCACGTATCCAAGTCTTTTCATGCAATAATTAGGTTAGATTAGGGTAAGTTAGCTAAACCTCCCTGGCTTAGCTAGTCCCGGCGCTGAGAGGGAACGCTTCAGTTTGCCGAAGCATTCCCTAACTTTGGTGGAAGTTCGGTCCCTTTTGAGGTAGACCAGCTGGGTCGTGGAAGGATTCTTGTGTTAGACAGATCCAGGATTTTCCTCCGTATACGGCTGAAGACAAATTGCAGGTGGTTTTAGTTGGTAAGCCGACGCCTCTCGTCGGGAGTCCCACATACCCCCGGGATGCTTCAGCTAACTGAGGCACATCCCCAATCTGGGGCACCCATAAAGGGTTTCCCCTGCTCGTAAAAAAGGGTAAGTTGGCTAAAAAAGGTATCCACACCAATATTATATATTCGAAAAGTGTATCTATAATCTCTTCAGACCAACACCGCTGAACCGATTTTGCTGGGTACGAAGATATTTTAAGTCCCGGGAAAGGATATTGTACGGCCAAGCGCGTACACAGAACTGTATCATCAGCATTTGACACGATTTAAGTAACTGTTAGCAATAACTTCAGTTCGCATTCGGTCATCAATCATTCCGCGTGTACTTATATCATTCTATCAGCCGATCAATAAATAACTTTAGTATAAAAAACGGACTTTCTTTCGCTCTCTATCAAATCAATATCAAAGGCTGCGTCCCCATCAGACACGGCACGGCGCCGTCACCGTGTTACGGCACGACGCCGCCACCGTGACACGGTACGGCGCCGTACCGTAGCACGGTGCCACGTACACAAACGAACGAACAAAAATTTTGTCCAAACTTAAACGAGGCACTTATTTGGAACACATAAAAATCGGCCAAGTGCGACTTAGATTCGCGCACGAAGGGTTCCGTTATCCGTACCATTATTATAGAGAAAAATAACCAAAAAATTATGTTTTTTGTCTGGGAGCCCCCTTAATTATTAACGGCCGTATGAAAACCTTCGCTCGGAAAACCCTCGCTAAGTTTTTATTCATACGGCCGTAAGGTTGTAAGTAATTTGTAATACAAATTTACCCAAAATTTCCTCTGTTTCTGTTTCTTTTTCAATCTTCGTTTTAGTAACAACAAGAGAATAATTCTTTCGCGATCCATATGCAGACAAGCAATCTCGTTCGAGCGCAAATATCGACTGAATAGGGACGCACCGTACGCGGCACCGTGTTACGGTACGGCGCCGTACCGTGTCTGATGGGGACGCAGCCTAATTACTATCACAAGAAGATTGTGCGCATCGCACAGATATTATAATAATTATGTATGATACATTTTATCCCGAAAATATATTGTACCTACCTTCCCCCGCGACAAACGAGTTTTGGCGCAACGGATTTGCGGGCGTCATCTACTAGTTTAATATTAAAAAACAATGTTTAAATAAGTAAAAGTCTTCAGTAGCATAATAAATCAAAACAAACAGATTTGCTCACCGAAACAAGTACTTTAATTTCAAAACTTTCGAAGCACCCTCAAAAGAACTCCAAACTAATGCTTCACCGTTTTCGTTGTCACTATAATTTTATACGATACGATACGACAAAATAAAATTGGCAAACGATCAAACGGATTCCTTGATCAAAAATGTCTACAAACGTCCATTTTTTATTTATGAACTCTCCCACGTTTTTGGGGATCACTTTGCAAGGTAACACAGGTTTTCTAATATCTCTCCAGGATACCTTGACATACCATGGATTATAGGATATCTTATGAGATTGAAACAGGATTATAACACTTTATTTTTCTATTTAACTGCCCCACTCAGAGACATTAATTAATGATAATTAAACTTTGATTTAACGAAGAGTTTAACAAAAAATGTATGTGACTTAGTTTAAAATCTTCATCTAATTACAGTAAATTAATATTCGTCTGTAAGAGCGGCAGTCGAAGTATAAAATAATATTATTAAGACCATATGTCCAATGTAGAGATCAACTACGATAACATGGCGCGCCCCTCCAAATGACTGTTTCAATGTGTGTAATCACATCCTTATGAAAGAGTTTGTATGCAGTAAGTATTCAACCAATCACAGTACACGTAATATTTCACTTAATGTCACTTATTACCAAAATTTGTTGGTCAACTAATCATAGCTAGCCTACCGCGCAAGACAACGCACTTAAAACGTTTTGACAACGCACTTCAAACGTTTTGAATTTTGGAGGGGCGCGCCATGTTATCGTAGTTTATCTCTACACGAATCGTATCCCATAGCATGAAAACTAATTTATATAATGCTTTGTTCGGAGTTAAAATATGCATTAAATTTTGTATTGTTATCGACATTCGTCTGTGTTAGACCACTTATAATATTTAAGGGCGTTCCTTACGGAGATTCCATAATTTACTGTATTTCAAGCCTTATAAACTCATAATTTGAAAGCTACAAAGTTATAATAAAAACACAGCAACAATCTTCAGTGTATCAACATTCCTTTCCCCGTTTTAAATTTTCTATTTTTGTTTATTATACTTATGATATCAGCTTCCAAAGTAAACCCAATTTATTAAAATTCAAGCATACATTCAGCATCTCCTTAGGATTTACAAATTACTGTTATTTGAAACACACGCCAATAGATCGACAATATCATAAGCTACATATTCCCCGTTTTGAATTTTTTAGGACAATTTTGAACTAAGATAATTAAAAAAAATTGGGTTTTGGTGCGATCTCGGCAACGCGGCAAATGTATGACCAAGGTCGTATGCTCGGGGGACGGCCTTAAATACTAAACAAACTACCAGATTTTGGGTTTATTATCAGAGTAGTTCTTAGGCAGAGGGCGGACCTCTGTATTTTTTTTTGCATTGCCAGCCTTTTAAGAGGGAATACGCTCTTTTTTTGAAGGTTCGCAAGTCGTATTGGCCCGGAAATATTTCTGGTGACAGTTCATTCTAGAGTTACTATGGGAGTTGAGGCCTCTAGTGGTAATTCTCTTAAGTATAAAGTTTTTAAATTGTTGTGTAAGAAAATTCATGACGTTGAGGCGTTTCTCATAGAAACATAATATAAAACAAAAGTAACTCTCACAGCGCTGCTTATTTCTTACTGCTGGTGAACTCTATTCAATCGAAATACACAATCTAAAATGTTATGATCATGTATAAGCGAGATATTTCAACATATTTTATTTCATGGCGTTCTCGCGCTTCTGTGTTCCAGTGTTTTAGCTTGGTTCTGAGGTCGTGAATGGCCTTGTATTTACATTACCATGAAAAAAATCTTTTTTCCTAATTTAGTTCCGAGATCCGACAATGCGGGCTAAGTGTCTGATAAGTAATCAAGTAAGTGAAATATGTTCTGCGCTTGATCTCTCGCTGGCTGTGACGCTCATTGTGTACTGTTATCTTGCGTGGCTCAATGCCTTTAGCTATCGTCACCGATATGGGATGCATTATTTAGATTTGTTTATTTCTCCAAATCTACAGAATACAAGAAGATGCCGGATTTATATTTTTATGAATGTCGCTACCACTTTATGAAATCTGCCGCCTCTAATACGCTACCGTCACCCTAGGACTCTGCCGCCACCCTAGGACGCTACCGCCCCCTCTAAGACGCTGTCGCCCCCTCTAAGACGCTGTCGCCCATAGGCCGCGGACTATACGGCCTTTTTATGAGTCCAGGGCAGTGAAGAAGGCGCGGTAAGAAAGCCAACAGCCACGCCACGGCCTGCATCGTACCTAGTATACTTATTTAAAATCGACTCGTCGGAGATTCTGCTTTTTTCAGGTGTCTACGCTATGAAATTACATTGGCAGAATTTACAGGTATTTTCTCGCCGATAAGGCACTCAACACGAGTGCTTGTTCAATCGATCCGCATCGCCATATTAAAATATATCGTCGAGTGCACAATATTTTATGCACTTTTCAACGTTTTATACAATATGGACGGCTCCGCTGGGAGTGTCATGATTTACGATACAAAGTACATTTCGCTTTGAGAGGTTCTCTTTTGTGGTAGATATCAAAAAGTGTAGAAACATCTGATAAAAAGTTGGTAACCCTATCAAGTGCGTTGTGACTTGCGAGGAACTAACCGACAAATCTACCTAGGGCCTGTGATATCCTTCTCTCTTGTGCTTACTTCTCGCAAGGAGCTACAGTTTGTGTTTCATTTAATTTTTAGATTATGTTAATAAATAAGAATTATTAGTAATAGTTAAGCTTTTGCTTTAAATAATTATTTTCACAAAATACCGTGAACTAAAAACTTTTCTTTGATTGACTTTCATTATTAAGTAGTTAAGTACTAATAACAAAAGTTTGAAAAACGGCAGTAATTGAAGGCCACAGAAAAACCACGAAATTGAAGATCTCATGCCGACGCACATTATCGAGGAATACATAATATCTCACCGACTTCGCTGGCTCGGTCACGAAGAAAAATTAATGAAAGAGAGAAGAGAAGAGTCCAGGCGGCAAAAATTAGCGTATGCGGGGCAAGTGACTGGCAGACGACTGGTGGGCCACCCCAGATACCGATGTGATGAGGTGGAATGGGACCTGCATTCGTAGCATGGATACAGTAGAAATACGAAAGTATCGACAAACAGCGGAGATAAACTGAAGGTCCGTCATAACGCTCGATCGCGCCTAGCCGCGGTAAAGATCGGAACGCCACCTTCAGTTTATCTCCGCTGTTTGTCTATACTTTCGTATTTCTACTGTAGCCATGCTACGGGTACTGATGGTGTTGCCAGCTAAATCATGGCAAGATGTCGCACAGGATCGGAAGAAACGGCGTGTGCTTGTGTCAGAGGCCAAGACTCAATTTGGGTCGCCGAAAAAACTGCGAAAATACATTTTTTTTTTAATTTAAAAAGTCACCAAATTTTCTATTTTCACAAGGAATCCTAAAATGTATTAACGGTTTTGTAGACATTGGCGTGTTAGACAGCGTTTTTAAGATAAGATAACGCTTTAAAGTTTTATTAATCAATACGTAGTCTATCTTTATAGTTGTTTTTAGTCAGTACAGTCGCAGACGTGGTAGACTCAGGTAGAAAAACTTAGATATCAGTGGAAGAATGTATAAATTTATATTTTTAGCGTTCTTATCGTCTGCGTATGCGCAGATAATTTTAAATGGAACTTGTGGAAATGAAACCATCAATACCGACTCTTTTAACTTGACGGTAAGTTCTAGAACTGGAACTTTTTAATGATGAAGAATATTATATTTCATGTAACCAGTTTTTAAAGTCATAAAATAATAAATCTATAGCAAAAGTAAAATGGTTATTATTAGCTAATTATTCATAATAACTAATTCAATCGTTTGTACGTATTTGGAAAATTTTTAAGAGCTAAACATTTGATTATAAAAAAAAATACGTTTATTTCAGGCTTTTTAACCTATATTAAGAAAGAAATAAATAAGTTAGTTTAAGTACTTGCTGCTTGCTTTTAATACCTTCTGGCGCTCCGGGCACATGCACATGTGTATGGATCCAGTGCCCCAGAAGGGGGCTGTTCAGCTTGACGCTGAGCACTTTCAGGATGCTGTTGGGGCTGCCCCGCGGGCGGAACATCAGCGATGCTATGCGACGTCGCAGTACGGCGTGACAACCGTCTGTACGAGCGTGCGCAAACATCGCTGATGAACTACACCAGCGAGGAAGCCCCACCAACGCCCTGAAAGCATTATTATATTGTACTCGGAGAGCGTTGATGGCCCGCTGCGTATAGTTGACCCACAGATTGCAGGTGTAGAGTGTTTGACAGAATGCTTTAAATAGTGTAATTTTAACGTCTGTACTACACCTTGCGAATCATTATTAACCTATAACTTAAAAAACCACGAATATATTATACAAATTAATACAAAATAATATGGCTAGGTGGATTACCCAGTCATATTTTTTTTATGACCATATTTATTATAACGTTATATTACAGTAGATGACACCCGCAACTCCGTTGCGCCAAAATTCGTTTATTCGTACATTTCTCCGGGATAAAAAGTATCCTATGTCCTTTCCCGGGACACAAAGTATCTCCATACCAAATTTCAGCAAAATTGGTACAGAGGTATGGACGTGAAGAGGTAACAAACAGACACTTTCGCATTTATAATATTACTAGCTTTTCCCGCGGCTTCGCTTGTGTTAAGAAGTATTATAATTATAATTATGTAGGTTCAAGTATCAAAGTCTCAGTCGATCGGTTTAAAATTGACAAAGTTTCATACAAACTTTCATCCTCTATTTTATCCCCTGGGAGTAGGATTGATCCAAATTCTTTCGTAGCGGCTGCCTACATCATAAGTCATAACATCTACCTGCATGCCAACTTTCAACTCGATCCGTCCAGTGGTTTGGGCTGTGCGTTGATAGATCACTATGTCAGCCAGTAGTCACCTTTGAGTTTTATGTATTTAGGAGTATGAATTTCAGGCACTAGCAACATGGCAGGAGGTCCAGCGGATTCCCAACCAGCTGGAAGTCGGCCAGTGTTCCTCCATCACCCCGCAGCAGCGCACCAACACTAGCTCGGACATGCTGATCATCAGGGAGGTGGTCAACGGGACCGCACGTTACGTCAACGGTAGCGTCTCTGCGTATTTGAATAAAAAGATTTCTGTCAACTTTACTGGTAAGTATTATAAATAGATTTTTTAGCTGCTATTGTATTTTATCGCGGGCTAATATATTTTTTCTTGTCTAAACGAAGATCTCTATACGCAAGAAGTAGAAGTTGTGCTAAGCCATTCCAGGTTTTACTACACCTCAAATAAAAACAACTACAAGTAACCTAAGCTCTTGTATAGATACATACATATAAACAGACCCACGTCATTTCGTTGGAACATGCAGAAATAGAAATTATTAACCCATCAAGCCCCGCAAGGCCCATATGGGCCGCGATAGCAAAAGGTTTCCAAGAATTGGCGATCGACGGATCGACAATCGACGGAATTGATCCATGTTAGTTTTGTTTGGTTTGACATAATGCGACCAAAATACGAAGGTCCCCCATCTGCCTGTGAATCAACTTCTCTGATAGTATAGATGATAACGATTGTAGGTTACTTATTTTTTAAATGTCTGTTTACAAAAATATAACATTTTTACTGTTTTACAGGTGTCGTAATTTATTTGAGCGTCCTGAAAACGGACTCCACAAACTACGCGCTGATCTATGGCTGTCGAAACGCAGAAAATAATACAAAAGCAGGTTAGTGATGTTTTAAACGATAGTAACGCGCCTAATGAATATGTAAAATATTCAATTGTAGCCAAATTTTCTTATCTATGACATAAAATTTTCCAATACTAAATGACGCCCGCAATTCCGTTGCACTAAAATCTTTATTTAATAATAATATTTAATTAGAATTGAAGATGTATTTGTGTCCAATAACTGCATCCCTATTTGAAGAAAACACCAAGTGAACAGAAATCAACTATCATGATAATATTTATCCCAAAAGTAACATGACTAGATGACAACTGCAACTCCGTTGCTTAGAAATTCGTTTATCGCACAAGAACCGTACATTTTTCTGGGATAAAAAGTATCCTATGTCCTTTCCCGGGACTCTAAGTATCTTCATACTAAATTTCAGCAAAATCGGTCCAGCGGTTTGTGCGTGAAGTGATAATAAACAGACAGACAGATAGACATACTTTCGCATTTATAATATTACGTTTTTAGTAACTATCGTACGGGTTTTTCATAGCGATAATTTTTTTGCACGTTACTTATACCTTTTATATGTATAACCATGCAAATTATTATTGCATATTAACTGAATTAACTATTTATTATTCAAAAACAATTTTCCGGTCTTACAGACCCCCACCTTACTAACTATGCAACATTTTCACCATCTCTAGTTTACGGTTGGAAGCTGTCACGGAGCACGACATTGTCATCCAGTGACCTCGCGACCATCAATGCGGCTGTCAACGGCACTGACCTGCAGGGCCTGCCCTGGACCACCATCTCCCACTCTGCAGAAGCCTGCAAGGTCAACTCTGCTGTGACCTCAAAAATGTCATTCCTACTGAGCATCCTAGCAGCGATTTTCGCTATGGTGAAATAATTGAAGAATAGGAGGTGAAGTTATATTTAGTAGGTATGTCGTGTATTATTTGGTAATAAATTATTTTATATTATATGCGATTTTTATTGTTAGATCTTTTATGGTGTCATAATATATAACTTTGTTCGTTCGTTACAAAAATTACCGTCCATCGTGTTTCCTACGGTCCAAACTATGGTCTGCCAAAACCTGTCTAGGAGTTTTACAACAATTAGGGCCTGTTTCACCGCTTCCTGATAAGGCTATCTATCACTTAACTTGAGAGATGGAGTATGGAGAATTTGTCAAATAAGCCTATCGGGCACCTTATCAGGAAGCGCTGAAACAAGCCCTAATAATAATAAATCTCTGACAATAATAATAATACTATTACCACAATATATATAATTCTGTCTACTCTTCTATTACTATTAATTGAGACCAATATAGAGTAGTTGCCAATTTTATCAAGTAGTGGATAAGTACTAAACTAGCTAAGATTAAAGATGATTAAAAATAACACCTATGTTTATTCCACTCATATTATATCCCACCCGGAAACAACTTTATTTTTTCAGGAGTAGAGACTCCTGACAATAAATCGCTTGAAAATAATTCATGACCATCTATCATAATAGTGTAGTAGAGATAAACTACGAAAACATGGCGCGCCCCTCCAAAATTCAAAACGTTTGAAGTGCGTTGTCAAAATGTTTGAAGTGCGTTGTCTTGCGCGGTAGGCTAGTTATGATTAGTTGACCAACAAATCTTGGTGATAAGTGGCATGAAATATTACGAGTACTGATTGATTGGTTGAATACTTACTACATACAAACTCTTTCAAATGGATGTTACTACACACATTGAAACAGTAATTTGGAGGGGCGCGCCATCTTGTCGTAGGTAGTTTGTCTCTGAGTAAATTATGTGTAGTATAGTTGTATGATATTATATAACTATACTATACATAATATACTATACTATACAGTGTACTATACAGTGTAACAAAGTGATTGTTGTAGATGAGTCCCATTTATAGAGTACAGAAAGAAGCGGCACTGAATGAACATTTTTGTACTAGCTGGCTTGTCGACTCAAAAGTCGCCACTGGTCAACGATACCCTCACTCACTTTCCACGTCGGTTTTCCGCGTGTCCTTGGCGTTGCTCGTGCGAGAAGTCATCCACTTTCACTAAGGAGTTTCATTGCTAATGGCACTCAAGTGGAAATATTTCGCAAAAGTGGCGGTCATCAAGGCCTTATCAGTTATCAGTTCATCATTAAAGTGTTAATAGAATTGTGAAAGGGACTGATCAAGTACTTAGCATATAAATAACATTGTGGCTGTAATAATGCAATAATTGATAATAAAATATAATTATTTTAACAATAATATAATAACTTTTATTATAAACTAGCTGTCTCGGTGAACTTCGTGTCACTTTAAAACATTCCCTGGACTTCTACGAATATTTTAAGACTAAAATGAGCCAAATCCGTATAGCCGTTTTCGAGTTTTAGCGCGACTAACACATTTGAAAATCCATTTTTATTTATAAGTAAATTTTTACATTATAGCTATATACTATCTGCTAACAATAATAAAAGATATTATTATTGTTAGCAGATTGTTGTTATTCATAGTAGGTAACAAGTACCTACAAGTTTTTCGTTTCTCACAAAAAGTACAGTTCACATGGGTGATGGGATTAATCAAGAAGACCGGAGCCGTTGTCCCCCGAGGCAACTAAAACATATTATTATCTAAATCTGTCCCTTGTGTAGGGAACACTGCGTTTACCCATGAAGCTGACATTAACACTTAGAGCCCCCGCAGACTACAGACTTTTAGTCGGCCGATAGTTTGATCGAAAGCTTAATCAGTACGAAGATGTATGAAGGTGCACACACTAAACGATTTGGTCAAACTATCGGCCGACTAAAAGTCTGTAGTCTGCGGGGGCTCTTAGGGTCTTTACTCGGTCAGCAAAATGATTCCCAAGTCAATTCACAGACTGCGACACTGACATCGACGACGCGGACGCAGTCATTATCCGAAGGGTGTATAACAGTGCACACTGCACAGATTGTCTTCCCGCAAGCGCATCCCGCTTGGTGACGCCCACTATCGTAATATAATTTCAAATATTTCATAATTTCCAAACCAAACGTCCAATTTTAATCATCCAAAAACCAAATTTTATCTACATAAACTGTACTTAGTGATGAAATAATTTATTTTGATAAGGATAAATGGCGTGAGTAAAATAAACGCGTTTAATAGTTGTCCAAAAAAATTCAAGATTTTTAAATAAAAAAATGGTTATTGTGCCTCACTCGACATAGATAAGTATAGTGTGTCGCAGACTTTTTTGTACATGTTTATAAGATCTACAATACTTAGAAGATTTTATGGTTCTATCTTTTATAGTTTCGGCAGCGTACGCAAAATAAGTAACTTTTCTGGTTGATTTTTTCACCTGGCGTCCGAAAAACCCAAATATTTTACGAAACCCTATTTTTTCCAAAATACAATTTAGCCTATGTTCAGCACAAATAATGTAGGATTTGCTTGGAGTAGTTTAAATAAAGCCAAAATCCTCAAACTTGTATCTATAAGGATTCAAAAGTTCTGTAGGGTACTTTTTGGTAGTATATGCCTGAAATACTTCAGAAAAAATCGAAATCACCATATGTTCCCATATAAATTTCAAGGAGTCTCCTCGATTCCTCATGGATTTCATCATCAGATCACCACTTTTGTGAACATGGTACCAACCTCGGATTCAACCCTGTACAACAACAAAAGAATCATGAAAATCGGTCCATAAACGGCGAAGTTATGGTTGAACATACAATAAAAAAATAAACAGACGAACGTATAACCTCCTCCTTTTTGGAAGTCGGTTAAAAATGTGCGGTCGCTCTTAGTGTTAAAAGCCTCAAATATATATATATATATATATATATATATATATATATATAATGAAGAAGACCAAATTAAACCAATAAAGGCAAAATAGCATCAGATATTAGCAGACAATCAAATATTCAGGTCTGTCACGACGCCAGTATCTCATTATAGCAAAAGTTGGATAAAACGGGAGCTCATCGCTTCGGGAATTGGCTATGACCTGAATTTTACAGTTAATTAATGAACGAAATTAGCTTGTTTTGTCTCAATGGATTCGATAAATAATTTCACAAGCTTTTAATAGAGTTCGGTTATAATATGTTGCTTATTTCGTTGCGCCAAAATTAATTTTAGTATAGTCTTTCGCAAATCAAAATTTTACAAGACTTTGCCTGAAAATTCGTTGAATTACGTTGTCCCGTTTCATAAAATATGAATTAAAAGTATTTCCATTTTATTCAGGAGATTTAGAGTATGTCTCTATAAAATTTTATTTAAGTTGGTTCAGACGTTTGTGCGTGAAGAGGTTACGACAGATATACACACTTTCGTACTTATAAAGCTCCACTAGAGGCAGCCTCGGGCCGAGCGGGCGTCTCGATCCGAGGCTGCGCTTATGGAGACGTTGTATCGAGTCGAGGCTGCCGCGACTCTGAGGCAAAATGTGCGGCCGCGGCGCGAGCCAAACTTTGTCGGTAAACGGGTAAGCTAAAAGGAGCCTCAGCGCAGCAGCGCGCGGCGTGCGTTTAGTGGAGACGATCGTGCGCATGCTCGGACCGCGGCAAGATGGACAATTATATTTATATAGAAAAATATTGTGTTCAATTCATTAAGTTGTACGAAAAGCATAGAGAATTGTGGGATCCTACTTCACCAAATTATTATAACAATAATTTCAAGGAAGATTCTTGGAAATTAATAAGCGAAGAAATGAAACTACCGGTGCCAGAATTAAAAAAGAAAATGATTTTACTTTGTGGTTTCTTACATTTTTTCCTTCTGTGTCGCCATATAGCTACCAATGCTGCGTTACGTCTGTCGCACATGTGGTAGAAGAAAACTGAGGAAATTTCGGCTCAGGTTCGAGGCTTGACCCTCAAAGGTGTTTTCGTGAGCTCAAGTGGAGATGCATTAACTTTCAGCGTGTCGCGGCAGGCTCAGGGTGAGGCTGCTCAGCCCGAGGCTGCCTCCAGTGGATACCCAGCTTAGTAATTATTATATTATTATTATAAACATTATCATACAAGCATCGCGATGTTATTGGAAAGTTTTAGGGATGGTTTGTTATTATTTTTACACGACGTCGATGCAATGAAGCTACTCTACTATAACACGGTCAACTTACCTAGACGCACGGTCATTATGGAGCGGGCATGTTAATGCATTCCAGCGGTGCGTCAAGCTAATGTGACCGTGTTGTACACCGCTTTCCAATTTTTTTGTACAAAACTTGTACTAATTTATGTATTCTGTGTCAAAACGTAAAAATTAAACTCTTGAAAACTACACCACTGTATTTACATAACGTATGGTTAACATCTTTATATCGGCAGCATTACACCAGTCTAGCCTTTATTTACTAAAATCCAAATTAAATGTAAGGAAGTACACAAGTTACAGGATGTTACAAAACATTCGAGTAGCAGCTGCCGTGAATTCCAAACATTACGTTATTTTCCGTACATTGAATGGTAATGCGAAGAAAGCACGAAAGCTTCGCACAGCCTTACAGAGCTTTTCAATACCAGACGGTACGGTGCGCAGAAAAAATCTTAATTTTCAGGATTTTCAATCATTTTGGAAATTGAGTATTTCTTCATTATTATTTTATCAGTTTTTTTTTTTGTATTTTCGAAAATGTAATATTGTTCAAATATTCACTTTAGCTGAAACTTTAGGAGTTGTTTTTTTCTACTATATTATCAGTGTGCTCAACTGCTCACACTGTCTGTCTGTCTGTATCTGTCTTTGACCTATTCACGCTTAAACTGCTGAATAGATTTAGATCGTGGAGATACCAAACTGTCCGAGTTGAGATAGTTTTGATTGCTAAAAAATAATGGGAGCCGTTATTTTTTAGCAATCAAAACTAAAACCCATGATAATCAGCAGCTTAAGAGGGCGACTAACCCAAAAAATCAAACATTGTTCTTTTCTCTTCCCACTCACGACCGTCTTTCATATGCCAGGTGAAAAAGGACGACGCGGATTCATCGCCAAATTAGTTTTTTCTCAATAACTCGATAAATATACAACATTTTAAAAATCTGCAACGTCGGTTTCTCAATCATAGAATTTTATACACAAATTGTATAAAATATTAACTTAATTCAATGCACGGCTATGGCAATAAATGAAAAAATCGTGAAAATTAGATGCATCTTTGTGATTTTTTTCTATCAAGAAAATTTTAAGATATATTTAAGTTTTTGCTCAGATCAAATTCTTGGAATTATAATGTAGTATCCTATGTTTAAAAAATTAAACAATTCGGGGCAATTTTTAATAATGAAAATTAAAAATGAATTATAAAATCGAAAATTTTTGCATGCATGCTACGAAGCTGCGGGCAACATAACATTGGGAATAAAACTTTTTTTTAATTTCTTGCTGTCCCTACCCTGGAAGTTCGTTAACCTGTCGCCGGCGTAATCCCAGCAGGGTAGTATACGCACGTGGATGTATTTTAGGGTTATAACCCCAGGGGGTGATTAGCATTGAACAGGGATAGTCATGAATTAGTTCATCAGGGCACTTAGACAAAGTGTTAGAATATAGGTAGTCCCTTAATTAGGGCTAAATAAGGTCAAG
Source organism: Lysandra bellargus (assembly GCA_905333045.1). NCBI lineage: Eukaryota > Metazoa > Arthropoda > Insecta > Lepidoptera > Lycaenidae > Lysandra > Lysandra bellargus. Next base: position 6,328,106 of record HG995363.1, on the reverse strand, counting down.
AATTCCTTAATCTATTCCTAAACGTGTTAGTAATCTAATCTGGGCCGTCAAACCGAAAGTGTTTTAGAAAAATGACAAAACTATTACAAAGTATTACACTAGTCAGGGAGCCGTCCGTTTTAGGGTACCGTAGTCAACCAAGTTTTGTTGATTACAGAACCCTAAAACGGAACCCTAACCAGCTGATTTTTTGTATATTGGTTTGTTAATAGTTATATAATTTAAGAGTAATATTGTCCTACAAATAGAACAATCCATATTTTAGGACCATCAAATCAAAGTATGAAATCCTTTATATCTCTATTAGCTACCACTTTCAAGATTTTTCGCAGATAAAAATGTTATGTCTTATCAAAATGAAGCTACTCACAAAAAATTAGCTTGATAGTAATTTTAAAAAAATCTTCTAGGGCTCCCCGACTATTTCTCTTGAGGGTGAAAAGTAATTTCTGTGGGTGTTATAATATATCGAATTGTGCTAAAATCGGTTCAGGTCAATTTTGGTACTGCAGGCAACAATTAAAAATTTACCTGAACAGAAAATTAAGAATGACATTCTAAAACTCTATCATTATTTTTGTCGCTCTATTGACTATTTCCTTACTGCTAAGTATGTCTGACTCTCTGTGTCAACACCCATATCTCTGTAACTGCCCGCTGTAAAGACGCGTCACTTGCCCAATTACCTAATAATCGTGTAGAAATGACATAAGGCCCGGATTTATATGTAAATACCATAGACATAAGAAACTATATGGATACGAAATGACCACGAAAGACACGCGCCTGCCTTCAAAATTTATAGAAAAACTTAATATCGATATCGATTTTTTATTATTATTCAGTGACATTTTAGCTTACAAATTTTGAAGGCAGGCGCGTGTCTTTCGTGGTCATTTCGTATCCATATAGTTTCTTATGTCTATGGTATTTACATATTATAAATCCGGGCCCTAAACATCTACTTATAGAAGCAAATATTTCAAAATTCAGGGAATTTGGCGGAAAAATCCTCAGGCAAGAAAAGCCACAAACCTTCTTTCAGATCATGTGGCAGTTGAATTATAGATGACATTTTCATTGTGGCGTGGATGCTAAGTAGGTCACTCAAAATGATCTCAGGCCTCAGCATTGGTTTTCGGTTTTCATTTCCGTCAGATACAAAATAATACTTTAAACACATAAACGCATGCCTTTGAGAGTAAAAAAGCTGTCTCTTGGATAAAATTTTCAGAATATTAACTCGTCGTTGGTTTCTTGCCAAATCATCCTTGTAGGACGTCGTGGTTTTAGGGAATCGACCACTGTTTAATTCTGTAGTTAAAGTGCTGAACTAATTTCAGTATAATAATATTAGTGTTGTGTTTGAATAGATTAAAAAACTTTTCCAGCTTATATTTTTTAACTAACAATTTAAAAAATTTATGGAAGAACCATCTTCATAATTTTAAGTCTTAAATGAAGGTTTTAATAACTCAAACAAACCCGTGAAAGTCATACAATATAAATCCGTAGCATGGCGTAGAATTTATGCAGGCTCACGACTCGGTTTTGGAGTTGAGTTTGTTTTGTGGAATGACGAAAATTACCAACCGTGAACAAATATTATACAAATAATCAAATATTCTGTAGACAGAAAAATATCCTTTTTAGAAAAAAATATTAAGTACTATACTATATCTTTATAAATTACAGTCTAAAGTTCTAAGCCGTACCCAATGAAATATAAATATAAATATACTACATCTATGTAAATATTTTTACGTGGTAAAAATATTTACGTAGATGTCGCCCGCAACTCTTTGCGCCAAGATTTGTTCATCGCGCAGGAACCGTACATTTTTCCGGGATAAAAAATATCATAATATGTCATTTCTTGGGGTTCAAATTCCATAACAAATTTCATCAAAATCGGTCAAATTAGAAAAGCAACAACCAGATAGACACAAAACTAGGCATATTTTTTAATATTAAGTAAGGGTGTACGTGCACTCTTGATTTTAATATAGACCTGCGGGGCTAGAATGGTCGCTTTGGAGAGGCATATTATGAATCATGATATGATTCATTTAAAAAAAATTGCGACACTCTATTTGCGATTCAGATGTCTAAATTCGCACTAATTTGAAATTCGTGAATTTCACAGTGTTGACAATTCATTTTGTGAATTGATTGAGAGGAATTGCTAAAATATGTGACCATTTTAGCCCTGCAGGCTGCAATATCAAACTTTTCGTACCCGAGTTTCCACATGAGGCGTGCAAAAATTGTACCGAAATATGAATTCGCAAGGTCACTGTGACACGGTGATCAAAAGTGAGGAGGGTCGTTTCGTCCCACGCCCCCCTTGTGGGACAAAACGGACCGAGTTTATAAATAGGTCACTTCCACGGACCCTATATTTAGTTCATTACACATTTTTAGATGGTGGTGAATGCGTGATAATTTTAGGCTCGGCCTGAAAATGTTGTTTATAGAGCAAGTTGCAACTTAGTTGCCGTTTGTTAGTGCTGCACTCAAAGATGGAATATTAATGACTTAACTGTTATTAAACGAAGAAATTAGCTGATAAAGTATGCGGCTTACGGCTGTGTGCGTCAAGTGTCGAAAAATATAATTTTATATAACATAATAATATTCTTGAGGCTCCCATACATAGGTCAATCGAATCCGGTTGGACTGATTCGTTTTTCTCAATCTATGTGTGCAGTTTATGTCTTTCCACGTAGCCCAATTATATCAGTGCCGTTAAATCACATAAAAATCGGTAAAATAGTTCGCGATAGTAGCTCCTTCAAACAGTCAAACTCTTCAGCTGTAAAAAGTACAGACAATGAAATTCATAATTCAATTTAGTGCGTAGCAAGTAGTTGTCAAGCGGAATATACAGTAAGAGATAAACTACGATAGCATGGCGCGCCCCTCCAAAATTCAAAACGTTTGAAGTGAGTACAAGACAACGGTCTTGCGCGGTCGGCTAGTTATGATAATAGTTGACAATGACATATTAAGAAACAGTGAAATATTACGATTACTGGTTCATTGTTTGAATACTCACTACATACAAACTCTTTCATAAGGATGTGACTACATACACTGAAACAGTTATTTGGAGGGGCGCGCCATGTTATCGTAGTTTATCTCTAATTCCAATTCAATCTAATTTGTATACGTTTAAAACTAATTACGGTTCAAACTTTAAAACGTATTAAACACCAACTTAATTTCCATACAATGTACGTATTACTTAAACATTCAATCCAAGTTAATTTGACTGCAGTGAGACGCAGAGCAATTTCATTTACTTACTTCGATTGATTGACTCTGCTTGAAGGCTTATTGCTGTAATTACTGAAATTTATTATGTAGCTAACTGTTATCAATTGGTTATATCTAAGCAATTTTTCGTGCATATTTCTTAAGTGGAGTGTACTGTACGCTATTCAACGCCTCCGTGGCCCGGTGGTTTAGAGCGTGGCTCTTGACTTGGAGGTCGTGGGTTCAATTCCCCTGGAAGCGTCTTATTTCCAAGTTTGGTTAGGTCTTAGGAGTAAGGAAAATGCAGGCTTGATCAGCCGATTGTCTGACAAGTAAGATGATCCATGCGTCGGATGGGCATGTAAAACGTCGGTCCTGCGTCTGATCTCTCGCCAGTCGTGTCGGTCGTCCATCCCACTGTGAGAATAAAGGAATAAAGAGTGCTCTTGTGTACTGCGCACACACTTGGGAACTATAAAAATACTCCTGCGTAACTGGCCTGGTTTTAATGAAACCTGTCACAGTCACCAAAACCAGTGTAGGGGTATATTATACTTATAGTGTTATTAAACTTAACCTAAATCAGCTGAAGGTACATGTACATAATAGTTAGTACAACCGTCGAGTTAGCCCTTCTCACCTCATTTATTAAGGGTAGATGTAAATTGGTAAGCCCTTAAATAATTACCTACTGTCAGCTACGTGCTTAGCCGTGAGATTTAATATTGTCGGGACGTTCCCTTTGTCAAACAAGATTTAAGGGATTGTTTTACCATCCATACTAATTAATATTCTAAATGCGAAAGTTTCGCTGTCTGTCTGTTACGTCTTCACGCCTAAAACGCTGAAACGATTTTGCTGTTTCATATGGAGATATTTTGAGTCCCGGGAAAGGACAAAGGATATTTTTTATCTCAGAAAATTCTGCAGTTCGGTACGGTACGTACAGTACGGCGACAAAAGAATTTTGAGCATTGGTGGTGTTGCGAGGCGGACGTCATTTTGTTTTAATTATTTTTAGGGGCCTCATGTACCATTTTCAATGGTTTTAGTAATTCCAAAGACTTAAAAAATATATTTTACTGAATAACTACACCACTGAAAATGATTAGTAAAAATGTTTCAATTCCTAAATTATTTCAGCTCCTAAATATTTTTAGAAGCAATCTCAATTAAGAATGTTGCTATTATGATTTTATTTGACTTTGAAATTATAAAACATCATGCTTTTAATAGCTTGCGGAGGATGAAAGTAATATTTAGAAAATGTGTTATTATATTTCATGATTTCTGTCGACTTGTAATGTTATTTCTTATCAAAAGATTACTTTGTCATAATAATTAAACATTAATTTTTGTTTCTTTCAAAAAGCCAAAATAACAGTTTGATAAAATAAAATCTTATATATAAGTCAGTCCTCGTAAGTATAAATCATCCCAAAAAATTTTTATAGAAAAATAATATTATATTTTCACACTTTTATAATTTTCAATCCGTTAACCATAAACCATCATCACAAATCCCTAAGAAAAACGCATAACACAAAATATTTGGAGCTTCATAAAATATTTAAAGCGTTTTTATCGTCAAGCGAAATAAACGGAAAATATTTTGTTTCCTACGTTTATTTCGCTAAAACCATTTAACTAATGCTGTGAGGTGTGTTAAACATGAAATACGATTCATTACTAGCTAATGTTGATCCTCGAGCTACCTCGTGTGTTGGTGCGTCGTTACCCTAAGCTGTACAGTCCGGGCTTACATTCGGTTCATTTTATCCCACTGGAATCCAACTTTGGTGTATCCTACCGAGCTTAGCGTGTTTGTGTGTCGTCACTTTAATAAAGTTGTGTAGAGAATGAGGAGAGAATTGTAATTTACAAATCATTTTGAAGTGGCTCTATCTTCTTCTTCGTCTTATATATAAAATTCTCGTGTCACAATGTTAGTCAGCGAACTCCTCCGAAACGGCTTTACTGATTTTTACCAAATTTTATATGCATATTCAGCAGTGGCGAGGGGTGAATATTTTGAGAAGGGAAGCCGGAGTAAAAAATCTACTTACCAATTTTGGTAATTTATAATTGAATGACATGCTTTTAATTTTCAAAACTAAGTTTGGAAAACAAAGTTTCCTTCGACAGCAAAATATAATCTGTCAGACAACAGTCTTTCTGAATTAATGCCATATTTTCCGAACTACACGATTACGTCGTACGACTCACAATTCACAAGTCACAATATAAATTAATTTAATTCACGACACTCTTCTAAGTTCTAACGCTAAAACAAAATTTAAATTCGACAAAACAAAACAAACGACATGTTGTTTATAAACACACTATCCGCCATATTAATATGTCAATCTAAAAACCAGCAAAATAAAAATGTATTACGCGCCTGTCATATTTAGTACCGCTAAAGGCATTCTTAATAAAGTCGTATTACAAAAAATCCTACCAAAATAAAATGTATTACGCGCCAGCAAAAGTATAATGTCGCTACATTCATTCTTAAATTCGAATCATAACAATTTTACTTCATGACTCATCTATCTCGCTTGCACTTGTGCGTTGCTAATTAACCTTTCTCCGTAATAACTCGTCGGGCATCGAGTTATTTCCAAGTATATATCGCGCGTGCTAGAACGAGACAGAACATGACGACCAGTTCACAGGAATGAAAAGGACAGATGCTTACTATGAACTGTCGTTGTATGGAGAAATAAGCCGCTAATCCTGCGGCTTATTTGATTCTCTGCGCCCGCACATTGCATTGCCTTTTAAAATTTGTAGGCGATAGTTATTAATTCAAACTATGTATTTCAAGTGAGAGAAAAATTTATTGCATATAACATTGTGAATTCAAAGTTTTTTAAGTAGGTATGTAAAATATTTATTAGATAAATATGTCGTTGGCCCATATATTCGATTTTTCTAAGCCCTAAGGGAAGCCGATGGGAATCGGGTTATATGGACGCTTCGCCACTGATATTCAGTAGGTTGACGACCTCTGTGGCTCAATTGGTTGAGTGTGTGGCACAAGCCGGGGGTCGCGGGTTCGAATCCCGCCGACGGGACAAAAAGTTTTTCAATGTTCCCGGGTCTGGATGTGTATTAAATATAATATGTGTAATATAATAAAAATCTTAAATATATGTATAGTATAAAAGTATTAAATATATTTCCGTTGTCTGGTACCTGTAACACAAGTCCTTCAGGTACTTAGCACGGAGCCAGACTGACGTGGTGTGAAGCGTCCATAGATATTATATTATATTATTATTATTATTATTAGGTCTGAGAATCGGCTACTGGCTACTTTATATTATATTGATAAGTGCATTTGTTGAATAAATAATAGTAAATTATTACAACCTACATATAAGACTGACGGCGGCGACCATTGTTTGTGCGACGGGATAGCGATCGACGTTGCCATGGCGACATAGATACTTATTTAGTCACTTCAATAAAATAATATGGGCGAAATACTTTATATTATGGCAAAGCAACGTTTGCCATAATACCTAGCTGTCCCGCAGCTAGGTATTAATATATTAGTGCAAAATTTTCAGGCTAGACAGCAGTACCTACCAGTACAGAAAAGAATATATTTTTTAAAAGATTAATATTCTAATATAACAGGTGCAGCATGTTGGATTTCGGTCGGATTATACTGTATGTGCTAGTAACGCCCTCCACTCCGTTTGCGTCAGCGTAACATCCCCATTGAACTATGTTGCGTAAAAAATAATAATTAATCCTTATGTTCGTTGTCATTTACTTGTATGGAGTTTAGATGTAGAGTGGGGGATATCTTCGATAATATGGTCAAATATATTAGACACTAGAAACTCTCTTAAGAAAATAATTTCAATTATTAGGTCTATGACCTAAAAAGTATACTTACAATAGTTGTGTAATAGATCGTAGTTATGTACCTACAGTACTTACTAGGAATCTCCTAGTTCAAGCTCGAAGAACTAGCGGGCAGTGCCCTTGTGACAGGAACCATATTTTGGCTGTATTAATTTACTTACATCTTACAAGATCTGGAAGTTATCAGCTGTTTAGTCTAATATCAGATCCCATACTTCATTTTCCTCTTTAATACTTCAGTCGGAATTTCCAGGAATTGCTATTGTATTCTATTGTTGTCGCGATCACCGGTGCTCGCGCGGGGCCTGAAGGATTAATTCAACTTATTTCCCTTCAAGTGATATGCTGTCTTAACTAAAAAAAAAAGACTGGTTGCACTCCGGGAGTGCCGGCAGAAGTAAAAACTTGATTATTAACGTTGTGCATTTTTTTAACCCATTTTTTATGAAAATCGATTTTTAAAAAATCGTCAATCAAGTTGTTTCGATCAAGTTTCGATCAAGGTTTCGATCAAGGTTTCGATCAAGTTTCGATCAAGTTTCGATCAAGTTTCGATCAAGGTTTCGATCGAGGTTTCGATCAAGTTTCGATCAAGGTTTCGATCAAATTTCTATCAAGTTTCGATCAAGGTTTCGATCAAGTTTCGATCAAGGTTTCGATCAAGTTTCGATCAAGTTTCGATCAAGGTTTCGATCAAGTTTCGATCAAGTTTCGATCATGTTTCGATCAAGTTTCGATCAAGTTTCGATCAAGTTTCGATCAAGTTTCGATCAAGGTTTCGATCAAGTTTCGATCAAGTTTCGATCAAGTTTCGATCAAGTTTCGATCTATCGCGAGTTTCACAGTTTTTACCCATTTCACAAGTGCTCAACGCCGCTAAAGAAGTTTTCACTTCAAAAATATATCAGAATAAGAAAAGTTTTCATCAGAATTAGAAATTACTTAAATTTTAAATTTGCCATTTGATATCAACCATGCTGCTGATGTTGTTTTTCGTTAATACCTTAATTGCTTTGATACTTATACCTAATTTATATCTTTTACTAGCTTTTCCCTCGGCTTCGCTAGACGTATTATTAATTATTATTTATCAGGTATCAATGTCTCAGCCCGATCGGTTTAAAATTGACAAAGTTTCAAACAAACTTTCATCCCCTATTTTATCCTCTTGGGGTTAGAATTGATCAAAATCCTTTCTTAGCGGATGCCTACGTTATAACATCTACCTGCACGCCCAGCCCGATCCGTCCAGTGGTTTGGGTTGTGCGTTGATAGATCTCTATGTCAGTCAGTCAGTCACCTTTGATCTGCATAATATATTTAATTTTAGACTAGTAATATTTTAAGAAGCAAAACACATGTAGTTTCTGATCTTATGTATGATAGTCTGTAGTCTGATCTATTGGCAACAGTAAATCAACTTCTTTGCCATATATAATATTATCATTAAGTATGTAAAATGTATATCATTAACATCTACAATCATAACAAGGGTAAATAAAACAGAGCAATAAAGTTTTTCAATTTATTTCAGTGATACTGATTACATATTATTAATAACATATCCTTAGCCTATTGATCCTAAAAAAATCATTTCCAATATCACCTTACCTAGTTATTATTTGGAATATTCCATTAATTAGTGATTAAGTTAACCGTTTAATAAAATGTAAATAAATTAAACAAAAATTAATTATAAATCTTTGGTTTCTAAGGTAATGAAACGGACGAAAACAACGTGAACAACAATGAAGAGCCTTGACGAGTTGGAATGTTTGAAAATAACGTTTGCCGTCGCGCACGTAATACGAACTCCTTAATTTATCCACTAGTTTAAATAAACTCGTTAATATTTCATTTTATTAGAACTAAGGTTAATCCTCTGAATTGCATTTTTATCATATAAGTTAACAAACAACTTTTGATTTTCGCTTTTAAGTTATCGCTAAACTACGAAATACGCTAAATTCCTATCGTAAGACTATTCACGACTAAGAGGAGGACAATTCTGATGGAGTCGATGAAGGGGAGACCTCGGGAGACGAAGGGAGATGGGACGCTAACGACTCTGTGGGAGCGGACAGCGCGCCCAGCTGCAGTGGTGCGAGCGGACGCCACCACCCGCCGGATGGGATGAACATCGGCGATTTTATTGTCGGTATTAGCAAAATTGTGACTAATCATAGGGAGCTTCTAAACAAAGAGGAAATACTCACAGCCAGAATGATTTTCCATAGTTCGTGTCTAGATATGGTAGGGGACATACGTTTAAATTTTAAGTTTATAGTTTAGTTTTTTACGTTTAATCTAACATTACCTACGGTGCGTAAGTTTAATTTTTCTATTTTAATCGAAACTCGGGCCTCGGGCCCGTTTAGTACATTAGAAGCTACCGATAACGACGCGAGCGAAACTCTTATTTAAATAGACCTCGGCGGTGTCGATTTCGATAAGAATCTTCAGCGTCTCAAATCCAATAATCCTTAAATATAATTTAGAAGAAGTTTACTTCGGAACTACGATAGATCGACTCGGCGATCTCCTGGGGAGTTTACTTCGATTTCAATTCAGAATTATTACTAGGCTAATCGTGCTAGATTTATAGTCGATAGTTTAATTATATTAGAGGTTAATGGGCATGGCGAAGTAAGCGGGTCCTGACGACGACGTGACGCGGGGGGACGCGGCGCGAGCGAGAACATACTTAAGATAATTATCAATAGAAGCATTACTATATAACGGCACTGCGGAATGTACCAGTTTATAAAAACGTACCCTAAGTCGACTTACGATTACATTTGTTCTGAACGAGAATACAACTCACGAGAATGATCCTTACATTACGATATTATTCATTCACTACGTTTAACATTTCCTCGTTTTACTTCCCTGACTCCATTGCTGGCGTCACCTAATTTAATTCCTGAGAAGCCTTATCTGTGAACCGGCAAATAGTTAAGTTGTGATGTGTGATTATACCCTATATTTTAATTATCATTATTTAGTCGCTCGAGGACAGGGAGTCACGAGCTCGATGGTTCCCTGCGCTCGAGGTAACTTTAACACCTAGCTGCGGCGGCAAAGCGCGTTTCCGACGGCGGCCGGCCGGAGCACTGCGGGCGCTGCGACCGGCGGCGGGAATCCGCCCAGCGTCTATGCAAATGTCTTAGAGGAAGTTGCGATACTCTGCATAGATACTCCCGGGTTCCCTCGCACTCTCAAGGCGGTCTTCACTGTCCCAAATCATAAGCTAAGGTCGAACCGAACGCTAACATTTACTCGTCCGACTTTTATCCGTTCATTTTATCTCTATCGATAATCTCCGCACGTTACCTCACTAGAAATACAAAATTTAACGTATTTACAACCATTTTTAATTCCTCTAACGAAACATTCATAAGTACATGCTTGCGTCTCGCACAGTCGAAATGTACATTTACAAGTAGGAATTGGACTAGATTATCTCGGGGACTGGAAACCATACTATGAATTTTCGGATCGATCGAAAAGTTTCGGCCGTATGCGTGGAGCGCGGAGTTGTATGTGGAAGTTCGTGTCGTCTGGCAGGCGCCGATCGAGCCCCTGATGATGCACCAGACCTCCCGCCGAAACGTCTTTAGAATGTGGTGATATTTGCATACTTAGCGATTACATGATAATGCATTTCCCTTTTTCGGCCCAGGGGTTGTTCTTCTTGTCGGGCGCATGTATGAGAGGATCGTTTTTTTCATTTTCCTCTACGTACTCCCTCATCCTGTAACAAAAGAGAGAATTTTAATTAGTATTTAAATTCAGTCTTGCCGGGATTGTTTGTGTTTTTGTGAAATGCTTTGACATGCTGACTTTTGTGTAAAGAGCCGTGAGCCCGCGTTGTTGCGACTTGACAAAAACATATTTTTGTGTTCTTCTAAATGTGGCTTTTTGGTTATTCAGGTACGTACTAGTTATGTTGGGAGTAATTGTACACGTTTTTAAATTTAATTTTTTGTTTTCTTTAATAAACAATGAATTCATTATCAGCATTAATGACATTGAATATAACAAGGATAATAAAGTCATACAATATAGTTAATAAGACAGAGAGCTGATATTCAATGTGTTAGTTTAGCCCGGTCTAATTAGACGCAAAAAATCGTAACCTCGGAATAATTCGCATAGAGCTGAAAATTGGTAGAGACGTTAAATACACCACTATAAATAAAACCTCAAAAGTCCCCGGCGATCCTCCTTGTGCTAAAAAAATATTCAAGGTCAAAGGTATGAAAATGAGTTTTTTCCCGTTTTTTTTCTAAACTATACATTTTATCACAAAAATAGGTAGGACAAGAGTGTAGATCATAGAATTCTCTATAAAAATATTCAGACACTTTTTTCATCCGACTTGCCATTCTTATAAATAGCGGGTTGAAAGTTTGGGAAACATCATTTCTATACTTATATTATAAAGCCAAAGAATTTGTGGTACTACTGCTTTGGATTGAAGAATTCGTTTTTTGTTGAATAGTCTTATTTATCGAGGAAGACTTGAGCTATATAACATCACGTTAGCACCAACAGGAGCAAAGAAACAGAGGGAAATGGGGAAAAACGGGGAAAATTATTTGAAAGAGCTTATCTCACGAACTGCTGAAGCCATTTTTATGTTATTTGGCGCGATATAGAATAGACCACGTGGAGGGACACAGGCTATTTAGTTTTTCAGGAAAATTCACGGTTTCTATGAAATTTATAATAAACGCGGGCGGAGCCACGCCATATTGGTGCCAACGTAATGTTATGTAGCTCAAGTCGTCCTTGATAAATAAGCCTATCCAACAAAAAACGAATCCTTCAATTCGAAGCAGTAGTTCCACAAATATTTTAGCTTTATAATATAAGTTTAGATATGATTTTCCCAAACTTTAAGCCCGCCGCTTATAAGGAATGGTAAGACGTATGAAAAGTGTCTGAATATTTTTTGTAGAGAATTCTATGATCTACACTCTTGTCCTACCTATTTTTGTGATAAAATGTACAGTTTGGGAAAAAAACGAGAAAAACCTCATTTTCATACCTTTGACTTTGAATAAAAATTTTTGCACAAGGAGGATCGCCAGGGACTTTTGAGGTTTTATTTATAATGGTATATTTAACGTCTCTACCAATTTTCAGCTCTATGCGAGTTATTCCGAGGTCGAATGTTTAATTTTCCTGGGGTAGTTGTGACGTTATTTAACTAATTAATGATATTAATATTTTGAATAACTACAACTAAAACTACATACTAGAAACATTATTACCTATCTGTAAAATATCTTCTTTGACCGTTGCGATTATTTTTCCGAGCAGTAAGTAACTTTACTATTACTTCTTAATAATAAAAATGCGAAAGTATGTTTGTCTGTCTTTCTGCCTGTTTGTCTGTCTATCTGTCTGTTTGTCTGTCTATCTGTCTGTCTGTCTGTCTGTTTTGTTCACGTGTTGTCACCTTAAGCGCAGAACGGATTTTGATGTTTGGTATGGAGATACTTTGAGTCCCGGTATAGGACATAACTCATAAGATACTTTATCTCTAAAAATGATTTCCCGAATTCCTGTGCAACGGAGTTGTGGGAATCAACTAGTACATTTTATGTGTGTTTTTTGAATTTTTTGAATACCGAGCGAAGCTCGGTCATATCTAAGCTAGTATTCTATCAATTGTAGAAATAATAGTTATTATAATATATTTTATCGATAGATAGTAACAGAGTAATAAACTCAAGATATTCTCTTGACGATTTAATTTTACTAAAATAATATAATCTTATTGTTAAGTTCACCCCACGAGTATTTTCATTATGAAAACTATACACAGACGAAGCCTTCCAAGTGTCGTAATCTTTATTGATTCTGTACAATATTCTACAGAACTTGATAGAACGTTTCAAATATTCTGTTATTCCTGGTTAATTATATCAGACAGCAAAAAATAGGGTGGAATATTAAAGAGAATTTAACATGGGTAATGGGTATCGAAATAATAATATAGTGATACCGAAATGGTCATATTATAAGGGGCACATTAGTAATTAATTCGTGAGATTTTCTAAATTTAAGGCCTGTTTCACCACTTTGTGATAAAGTACCGAATAGGCTATTCACAAGTTTTTTGACAGATTCTCTATACTTGATCTGTCAAGTTAACTGGTGTATAGCCTATTCGTTACTTATCAGGAAGTTGTGAAACAGGCACTCAGACATATTAAGTGACTCTATTCTGATAATAATATACGAATATACTTCTGATTGGCTAACGTCAAATAAATCAATCAACAACTCGGTTGTAAAAGTCGGAAACTGACCATAGAAAAAGTCAGTAAAAAGTTTACAAACGCCTTCTACTCCGGATTGATATTCCTACAAAAACCGAATAATGCTCCGACTTGCATAATATTCCCTATCTATACTTATAAAGTGGAAGAGTTTGTGTGTTTGTTTGTTTGAACGCGCTTATCTCAGGAACTACTTCCCGATTCCCCTAGTCCGATTTGAAAAAATCTTTCAGTGTTAGATAGCCCATTTATCGAGGAAGGCTATATTCTTTTATCGTTAGGTTTAAAACATTTATTTGTTATTGAAACGGTTTTTAACGTTCGAAATACGTGTTGAAATATTTCAGCGCTCTTTACGTCAAAATGGCGTCCTCACTAAGATGTCAGCGTACGTAACAAAAGTAATAAAGAAACTCATATTTTATTTCCCCCGAGTGTTAAATATTCAAACAGTTTTGTGCTATCTCATTCGTGTGCCGCAGCTTTTATAGGAGAGATTTATACTAAAACTTTCTTCAGTAATGTGTGGTTTAAAGGCAAAAGAGCGTATAAATCGCCTAATAGAAGCATTGCCCACAGTTGCAGGATGAGTCATCATGACTATATTTATTATCGTATGCAGTATGCACAGTTGCACACACTTAGACGCCAGACGTCCGAATAAAGCCGGACACAGTCAGGCTTTTTGCTTGCGTGTCCGGCCAAAATCAAAAGGAGTCCGGCCTTTGTAGAGCTTCAAAACACTAGACGGTTTTACACCCAATGAGATGTAAAATTGTATGGCTATTAGATGTTAAACTGTTTTAATTAAACAGAAAATTTGTACGGTGTACACGAGCTGCCAAACGTATTTTCTAATAAAAGTTTAGATTCTAGGTACTCGATAGCAACTCCTTTTTGTACTTATGTCCGGCCAAGCAGACTGCTTTGTCCGGCTTTTCGGTTTAGCGACCTAGAAACCCTACACACACTATCATGACTAAAGACGAAACCACTCTAAAGAAATACGCCACGACGAATTCAATTTTCATATATAAAAGCGCACATAGAAATTAGAATTTGACAACGTTTCTGTAAATATTTTGAGTCCAAAATGTAACAATTTGGTCGGATTATTTATATGTGCCAGTAACGACCCTTCGCTCCGACCATAGCGTAATATTCTCTATTGCAACGATGATGTCTAAAAATCGATAGTCGTATGTAGAGATACGCTACGACAACATGGCGCGCCCCTCCAAAATTCAGAACGTTTGAAGTGCGTTGTCAAAACGTTTGAAGTGCGTTGTCTTACGCAGTCGGCTAGTTATGAATTATGATTAGTTGACCAACAAATCTTGGTAATAAGTGACATATTACGTGTATTGGTTGATTGGTTACTATAAATACTTACTACATACAAACTCTTTCATGAGGATGTGACTACACACATTGAAACAGTCATTTGGAGGGGCGCGCCATGTTGTCATAGTTTATCTTCTACCTTTACAAATATCACGAGTTTCGATTAAAAACGATACAAACGATTCACGTGCGATCTGAATCCGGGCGAATATTGAATTTGTGATTGCGTGATTGGCAACCGTACTACACGTGACGTGGCCGTGACGTAGTCGTAACGTTTGTTGAACCGCAATCTATCTTCGTATTACCGGCTTCAATGAGAGTTTTTGATTTTCCAGTTACGACCAGGTGCCGCTATGTAGCCTTAGGTCTATCGTATCAAATCGCTGTCATAATATGTCGTGACGTGTCACGATATAGCTGTCATAATATGCCTATTTGCTACGAAATACCCTACAGTTACATAACTCCATCTGGTGGCAATTGAATTACCGAAAACCCTCACTGGAGCTGTTATGGTATTAAGGGTTTTTGATATTTCTTTTGCCGCTATGGGACCCAAGACATATTATTACGAAGCGCCGCCTGACAATTTTATTGAAAAATATAACCCTTCTTCAGAAACAGTCGGATAAAACTGAGCTAAGTAAAACTTAAAACAAGTGACGGTGTAATTTTTATATATTTTTTATACATCCCAAAATTAGTGTTTTCCTGTCATGCGTGTTGTCACCCGCACGCGGATATTTGGTCTGGACAACATGCTGCGTGTGTGTGCGGGCAACATGCTGCGCGTGTTGCCCGCGTGACAGGAATAACATGTGGGCAAAAAATGGGATAGGATGCGGGCAACTTTCGTGCAGACCAGATCCGCGCGTGGCCGATGACACGCATAAAATGAAAGGGCCCAAAAAGTAACCAACAAACTCAAAAAGATTAAGGCGTTTACAAATACATGTTATAATGTTCTGTCCACGTAAACGGCTGTATGTTGTATAACTTGTATATTGTATAAGTATACAGACTTCCGGAACTTCAAAGCCCCGCTGACCGGAGGCGTTTGGAACTCAAGGACTTGGGGATATTGAAGGAATAAAAGAATTTTTCACGGAGTAAGTGATATACATCGATACAATAGCGCCTGGGCTTTTAGCCAAGTGATAAACTTTGGTCAAACACAGCTAGCCTACGATCCATACTAATAACATAAAAATGTGAAATTGTCTGTCTGCCTGAAGGTGAACACACCTTCACGTCCAAACAGCTGAACCAATTTTGCTTTTTTTTTTTTTTTTTTTTCGAAAGGGTCTAAGCTACTGGTCTGGTTAAGACCATGGTAGTTTAATCGTGGCTATAACTAGTCTGTTGCTAGTTGGTTTGGAGATAAACAATGAGGGGGCCTGGCCCCCTCCCCTAAAGGAAAAAAATTTGCTAAAATGGAGATAAGTATACAATGTACATATTATATTACAAAGTGTAACAAAACTAAGTTTTAATACTTTAGGGTGCGTATGTGTTCCTTGTAAAGAGTTCACTATGAAAGTAGCAGCGCTGAAAGACCTTTTTTTTTCACTTTTGTATGGGGAAATTCGTATCGCCGCTCTGGGCCGCATGCCCATTGCCCATACAAAAGTGAATAAAAAATTTGGTCTTTCAGGGCTGCTGCTTTCAAAATGAAGCCTCTAAAAGGAACACATACGCATCCTAAAGTATTATCACTTAGTTTTGTTTACACTCTGTATATATGTTATATTCCGTGAAAATTTGCGATTCCCGTGCGATAAACAAATTGGCGTAAGCGAGTTGCGGGCGTTATCTAGCCGCTTATTTATACTAATATTATAATTGGGAAGAGTTTGTTTGTTTGTTTAAGCACGCTAATCTCAGGAACTACTTACTGGTCTGATTAGAAAAATTATTTCAGTGTTAGTCCATTTATCGAGAGGAAGGCTATACGCTATATTTTATCACGCTAAGACTAATAGGAGCGAAGAAATAGAGGAAAATGTGTAAAAAACGGAGGGAAACTATTTGAAAGGGCTTATTTGAACGTGCTAATCTCAGGAACTACTAGTTCAATTTTAAAAATTATTTCAGTGATAGATAGTCCATTTATCGAGAAAGGCTATAGGCTATATTTTAACACGCTAAGACTAATAGGAGCGAAGAAATAGAGGAAAATATGGAAATAACGGGGGAAATTATTTGAAAGGGCTTATCTCACGAACTAGTAGAGCAATTTTTCTGTTATTTTGGTCAGATAGGAAGTAGTGCACGTGAAGGATCATTTTTGTCTGTGAAATATCTAATTTACGCGGGCGAAGCCGCGCGGCACGTCTAGTAAATTATAATTAATCGTGCTTACTAGGTACGTTAATGATTTATGTGATTTTATGTTATGGATCAGAAGTGACTCATCCAATATTGTAAACAAGGAAATGATTCAAGCTTTTCTCATAACATGAATTAAATAGGCGTAAACGTGTGTTATTTATATATTAGTACAATGTATTGTTTGAGTATTATAACCACAGATATCAGAAACAAATATCTCTATGATTATAACAGTACCTAAAACTATCAGTGATAGATCTAGTGTGATGCTACCTTTTCCTTCCGTAGTTCAAATTGCCAAACAAAAACTAAAATGTTTTTAATTAACCTAGCCTAGCACAGATATATCATGTTTTTTTTATTGTCACAAAATCTCCTGAGGAACATCAATCCTTACAAATTATGAGATTGTCAAATCGAATAGGTACTTACACTAATTTACAAAATAAAATTGGCGGATTTTGAATTAATTTATGTTGCGTCATGAATTTTTATGGCCCATCCGAATGATCCAGATTTACAATCTGTTTTACAGCCGCCGTTTAAAGGATTACAATGTTTTATATCGTTTTGATACCACCACTAAGGGGCGATTTCACCAAAGAAATCGAACGCGTTCAAAGCACTCTGAACCGGCTCAAAACGTATAAACGCGATTATAACATCGAAATGCATTTCACCAGCGTAAACGGAACGCGTTCACAGCAAATCCGAGTTTTATCTTCTGAACGCCCAAAGTCCGAAGTTCAACGTCATAAAACCCGTTCAAGCCCTGTCATGGCGGAACGAAAAACATAGACAAAAGAAATGTCAATATGACAGTTTTGACACATGCGTTTGTAAGTTTGAGTATTGTTTATTTCTATTTTGAAGTTAAATTAACGTGAAAAGGCTTTAAAATACTGAAAACATGTAAAATAATTGCGTGACGTCACGTAAACTTAGATTTAATAATCGCGATCAAAAGAAGGTAGTGAAATCCAATCGAAACAAAACGAGATTTACGTCGCAGAATGAACGCGTTCAATGGAAACTAAGTTTTATAAAGCTAAGTTTTATGTGTATTTGGTGAAATCCCACCTTAGAGTTTAGACCGTCTGTTTGTATGATCGCCGAATTCGGTGTCTCTCTCGATTTTATTGGGTGCTATGGGTACTACTAATAATATATATTCTGTGACTATGAGAAGATCCAAAGTAGATGTGGGCGAGTTTCTTACGCCGGACCTTTTCGCCTTTACCGAAACTTATGTGGGTGCTAAGTCCTAACACCTATAATAACATTGAAGAACTATGACATTGTGGGACAATCCGAAAATACTTGTTATCATCACTTCTACTTTATGACAGCAACTTTCCTACTCTAAATAAATCATATGTCTTTATAAATTAGCGCCTCAGTTCCATTTAGAATTTTTCAAAATCGATATTTATTAAATATGATATTGCCTGATATTGCTCATATAATAAATAAAATTTAATTTCGAAAGAAAAATCTCCTTAGTACAATAGGATAGCACACACACAAAACTGCACAACCCCGTCGGACTGTAAAGAGTCTTTGTTTATTTTTCCAATAATTAGTATGTTATAGAAAATATTGCAATAACCATTCACAATTAATAGACAATATTATATCTTCCAATTCGACAATCGATGTTCGGTAGAGCGAGACTTCAAATGTGTCTCAACTATCCCGGAAAATTAAGCCTCCCGGGAAAAGATTTTTATTTAAACTTTATTCTCGCTAAGTGTCTTTTCCGGAAAAATGAAACTGTTGATTCCAAACTGTTGCGAGTTGCCTAAGGGTCTATGTATTCTTTTTACATTGACGATAGTTCTTTGCTGTAGAAAGTTCATATTATTTTGAATACCTTTTTTGTTTCTGTAGATTTTGTGTGATTAAAGATTCCTTCGTTTCTGTGAGTGTCTGATTCCTTGTTATCGTTTTACGCTCAAACTTGATGAAATTTATTATGCGGTTACTTTTAGTAATTATATTATTAGAAGTTTCATGAAATTAATCACAACCTAAGTCTGTAAGTAAATAAGTGAATATCGTACTACGTTCCGCAAAGCAACACTTGAAACTATTACTTACTACTAGATATGCTTGTAATTCCTTCAACGCGCGGGAATCTTACATTTTCACCAAGAAAAACTATCCTCGTGTCCTTTCCCGTCTCGCATAATATTAGCAAGGATGAAGATTAATCATTAAAATAAACTCTACCTGTAGATTTAGGGCAATTTCACCAATGACTGTTAAGATGAATAATGTAAGAGAAGACATGACATTTTAACAAGCTGTCACAGACAGAGCAGGTAATGTAAAGATGTATATTATAGCACGATACATCTCGATACATCTTTCTATAGAAATCGTCAGGAGACCACACACAACATCTATAATGTATATTTTTACATTATAGCTGTTCTGTACGATTTCTATAGAAAGATGTATCGTGCTATAATATACATCTTTATATTACCTGCTCTGTCTGTGATAGCCTTAACACTAACAGACGTTGGTGAAATTGGGCCTTAAGCTACCAAACAACTTGTTGTGACTAACCCAACATTTGCATGAACGTGTCAGTTTGCGGCGATCGATATAATGAAGCAATCCAATTACTATGGCGTGTCGGGGCTGGGGGTCGAACCCCGATCCCTCAGTGACATCCACTTGATAGCTTACGACTTATTTATGAGGACAAAAAACGCTATTATACATTTTAATTTTGGAGTTTACTCCTTAAGAATCGATTTTCATATATAAGGCGCCCGGTATGAGAAAAATCCGAGGGGTAAAACCTACTAACAAGTAACGAAAATGTGTCACGTTTTTGGTGCGCACCTTTAGTGCGCAACTTTCTAATTTGGCTGTGAGTGTATTAAGACCATAAAGGTAATATACCTATCGGAATATTATATTACATTATTATATAATTATATTATTATATAATATTATATTCCGATAGGTATATTAACTTTATGATTAAGACGTACATATGGTATGCTGTATAGGCATATAGGCATATATCGCCGTTATACCGCGAAAACCAATTATCTCGAGATTTTGTAAAAAATAACTAAACATTACAATCCTACTCCTTTTTTCGTGCTATTTCGTCTGCGAAAACCCATTAAGACGTATGTCGCATACTTTTTCAGATAGTCCGTAAGAAGACCAATTATTTCGAACACTTCCGAGAGTACTTCTCATGCAGAAAAAAGTAACCAGACGTAATTATGACTCCCAAAAATTTTTCTCCGATGACACTAACTTACATCGATATAGCTGGTTTTACCCCATGACCGCTTTTATATTATTAGTTTTTTTTCTCAGTAACAATCATTTAGAACCACATAATTCAGTTAGATTATTATGCAGACTACAGATACAAACAATTATTATGATTTGATTGTTTTTACCCGACGGACTCAAGTAACGCTAAACAAAACACTTCATTTACGAAAAAAGTGTATATCTAAATAAATGGTTTTCTTTGAAAATAATAACGATATTAAAACTTTAGATTTCTACTGAGAAAAACAATTATACCAGTTTAAATCATGTTACTGCGAAATGGCACTAGTATGAAAAAAATGTATATCTAAATAATTGGTTTTCCCTGTGAATATTACACGCCAGTTCAACTCGTAACCACTACAGCGAAAAACGATTAAACGAGTTTACAAACGCGTCCCGCGTAGTGGCGCTAGCGTCTTCTTGTAAAAACTTGTTTGTCTCTCGCGCACGTGTACCTCGCCGGTAGACAAATTGTGGTTTTAATTTGTATTTAATTGAGTAAGTGATATAATATCTGTGAAATGTGTTCAAATAAGGTCGATTTTGATCGTACAAAACGAGGAAAACAGACAGGTAAGAAATAATTACAATTTCATTCAAAGCCGCCAATTTGAGGTTATACAAACTATTTTGCAATACGTATACCTATATTTCAATTGTAGTAGCGAGGCTATGCATTAATTGTGTTTTTTGGTGGTGTTAAGTACCTATGCCTTGCTAGTTAACGGTGAAAGTTCCTTTGAGGGCTGTTTGGCGGGTTTTGAAATAGGTATTTTTAGGGTTCCGTACCCAAAGGGTAAAAACGGCACCCTATTACTGAGACTTCGATGTCTGTCCGTCTGTCCGTCTGTCTCCAGGCTGTAACGCAAGAACGGTACTAGCTAGAGAGTTGAAATTTTCACAGATGATGTATTTCCGTTGCCGCTATAACAACAAACACTAAAAACAAAATAAATTAGCTATTTAAGGGGGGCTCCCATACAACAAACGTGATTTTTTAAACATTTTTTGCTCAGTATCAATGATGACAACAGGTAGGTAATTGAAATGTACACAAAATACTCATCTGTAATAATGTAATTAATAATAAAATTTAAGTAAATCAAATAATTAAGGGGGGCTCCCAGACAAAAAAAAAACACATTTTTTACTAATTTTGCTCTATATGGTACGGAACCCTTCGTGCGCGAGTCTAACTCGCACTTGGCTGATTTTTATTTTAATAACTTAATATTTTTCAGAATGTTTAATCGACGACGATGGCGACGATCTTATCTCTCAAGCATACGAAAACTTTATATTAGAAGATCATAATAATGAAACTGAAACTTTAGGTATGTACCTACGCTTTTATAAATTTTAAGATGAATTTCATTAAAATTTTACCTAAATAAATAATGTTATGTATTGTTATAATGTAATGTTAGCTTTCGCCAACTTCAAAGAATCGCAGCGATTTGAAGTTGATTTAATTTATGTTCTGTGGTCTGAGATTTCGCAATCAATATAAATAAATCTATACTAATAATATTATAAAGCTGAAGAGTGTTTGTTTGTTGGTTTGAACGCGCTAATCTCAGGAACCGCGGGGAACAGCTAGTAATAAATAAAATTAAAGTGTAGGTATGTTTTAAATATCTTAAAGATTTTAATTGCTATTTTTTTCCACAGTTTTAACCCATAAACCAGACTCTACCTGCTACGGAAATATGGACACAGAAGATTTAATTACGCTTGATGATTTGATTGGGCATCCCTCTAGATCTGTAAAACCATTGCGAGAACTTGCTTTGATCGCTTTAGGTAAAGCTGATAATATGAAAAAAGTAGATAATGATGAGGATAATGATCTCAAAGATTCGTCTACCATTGCAACAATCATTTTGATGGAAATTTTTAATCTGGCATGCAAAAGAGCAAAACATGTTAAGCGCTGGAAAAAAGCTAATCCTTCTTCATGGAAAGTAAATGTTGCAAAGAAAAGACGCGCAGAAGGCTCAGTTTATCTCATAAAAAACAAAATTAGACCTGCTAAAACCCCAAAACAGATAGACTGCTCGAAGTGCAGGTTTGATTGCTCTAATAAAATAAACGAAGAAGCTAGAATGTTTATCTGTAGAAAGTATTGGAGCTTAGACTACGTTGGACAAAAAAATTTACTATTGGCTAACATGGAAGTTAAAATAACCAAAACGTTATTAATTGAAAGAAAACGAGCAAAACAAAGGGCTTACACGACGCAATGCTTTTTTAAAATAGACGATAACAGATTTAATGTCTGTCAAAAGTTTTTCTGCAAAACCTTGTGCATTGCCCAAAGCGTGATACATAATGCCATTAAGAATAGAGATATCATCGGTCACTTTAAACAAGACAGCGATCCCCGAGGACGGCGTGAGCCAACTAATAAAACACCCCCTGAAAAAGTTGAAGAAGTTCATAAACACATTGAGTCGTTCCCGTCAATGGAAAGTCATTATATAAGGAAAGATTCCAAGCGCAAGTATTTAGATTGTAAATTGTCCATTGGGAAAATGTACTCTCTTTATGTTGAAGAGCTTAAAAAACTTAATAGCAAACCTGTGTCCGAAATAACATATCGACGAATTTTTGGAACCGATTTCAATTTGGGATTCTTTAAACCAAAAAAAGACCAATGTCTGATATGCACTAAATATGCTCGTGGAGATACAAATAATAAACCGGATCTGGAAATAGAATACCAACAGCACATAGCTAGAAAAGAAGCTTGTAACAATGAAAAAGCAAAAGATAAAGAGAGGGCTAGTGAGGAAAGAGAGTTTGTGTCAGTATCGTTCGATTTACAATCAATTCTGCAGATTCCGAGTGGTGACGTTGGCCTTTTATATTATACAAGAAAATTAACTGTGTATAATTTGACAGTTTATGAAAGCGCGTTACCTAACAATGCTTATTGCTTCACATGGTCCGAAATAAACGGAAAAAAAGGAAGTTGTGAAATAGGGACCATCTTGTACAACTATTTATCCGAATACATGCCGAATTATGTGACTGAAGTAAGCATGTTCTCGGACACATGTGGCGGTCAAAATCGCAATAAAAACGTGGCTGCAATTTTACTATGGGCTGTACAAAAAATTGAAAATTTAAATATCATTGAACAAAAGTTCTTAGAAAGCGGACACTCGTACATGGAAGCAGACTCGATGCATAGCAGCATTGAAACAGCACAGAAAAATACAGCAATCTATTCAATGTCGGATTGGATTAACATATTCAAAAGAGCAAGATCTAAAAATATATACAAAAAAGATAACAAAAAAGTTGTGAAAGAGCCATATAAAGTCAAAGAATTTAAATATTTTGAATTTAAAGATTTGAAAGATCTAACGAACCAAATTCTGAAAAACACTATTAAAGATACAGAGGGAAAGCAAGTGAAATGGTTAAAAATAAAGCGATTGAGGTATATTAAAGGACAGTCAAAGATTTTTTACAATTACGACATGTCCGAGAAATTTTTCACGATTGACGTTACTAAAAAGTTCGGGCAAAAAGAAAATACTGATTGGGCAAATATAGAACCGGAAACACATAGAGATCATGGTTATGGCACGAGAAATAAAAGGAAAAAGACTCTCGAAAATACTTCATCAGTAACACCAGAAACCAGCACAACAAAATATTTTCCTGACGAACTTCTACAGCTTTACAAAACTCCTTTAAGCATCAGTGTAGCCAAAAAAAAAGACTTGCTGCAACTCTGCGAAAAAGGCGTTATACCGGAAGAATTTCATGCCTGGTTTCAAGGCTTGAATACCAATGTTGCATGCAGAGACATTTTACCAGATTGCACTGTCTCGGATGAAGATCCTGCAACGTCTTCTGATGAAGATTAAAGGATTTCTGTTACTATTATTAATTTGATTTCATGTTTTTTATTAAAATTTCATTTTACTAACTATAATGGTTTTATTATTATTATTATTATATATTTTTTAAATTATTATGTTAATTTATAATTTATTTAATTTCCTAAAATCCTAAAAACAACAAAACTAAGTTTTTTGTTATTAATTCATTAGGGATAAATTCATTTAAAACCATTTTTGGGACAGGTAAAACCAAGTAAATTTTCTTATTTTTGTTATTATGTCAAATTTCATAGACAAATTTAATTTCATCTCAATTTACTATTGGTAACCACTATATATAGAATTTGTATATAACATTTATGATAACATTAACCAAGTTGTTTCTCGGTAAAATACAATAAATTAAAATTCTACATATTCAGGGAAAACCAATTAATTAGACTACCTTGTGAACGTTTTGATGTTTTTTTATTTAAAACTATATAAAAAAATACAATAATTTAGATGCGATTATATAAGAAATAAAATAACCATCGTCTTATTACCTAAAGAATCAAGATAATCATGGTTTATAAAAGAAACTACACAAGTTGAAATTTCAATTGCATTTATTTCAAAACTAATGTTCGCGTAGTTAATTGGTTTTCGCGGTATAACGGCGATATACTATATGTTATTATATTTCTATATAATTATATAATTATATTTTTCAGATAAAAAAGTAGTAGTGTAGTAGATTAGTTCAAATTCGGGGAGGGGGTAGCCGAGGTGTAGCCTTTGATGTTAGAAGAAACCCTGTTCCTCTAGGCCTATTGGAAGCTGAGTTATGGCCGCTTTTGTTCGACGTTTGACAGTTGCCGAGCTGTCAATGTCAAAGTTTGAATGCTTGTAACTCGGCAACTATTTGTCCTGGATATAAGTTTCTTCGGCTTGATCTTCCTGGACTTTTCTCCTCTATTCGATTCTGATCTTAGAATTGAGAAAAAGAAATGATGTAAACTCCAGTCGTGCGTCGGAGCTGACACACTTTTTTTTTCCGCCCCCTAATAAGTAATAAAAGTAAAGAAAGGTGTCTATATTTTTATATTCATTATAAGAGAGAAGAATCTAGTAAAAACAGGTTTTTTCGAAATTTGTCCCTTTCTAGGTGTTGAAATTGCACGGTGAGATAGGCTAACAGTTTATAAAAATACTCCAATAGATCGAAATTAGTACTTTCCGATTTTCCAATGAAAATCATTTGTGAGCTATGCCTATCAATGGTAGATAGAAAATCTACCTGCACATAGGCAACTATTGATCTATCCATACTAATATTATAAATGTGAAAATGTGTCTGTCTGTCTGCCTGTCTGTTACCTCTTCACGGCCAAACCTCTGAACCGATTTCGCTTAAACTTGGTATGGAGATACTTTGAGTCCCGGGAAAGAACATAGACTACTTTTTATCCCGGAAAAATGTACGGCTCCGTCGCGATAAACAAGTTTTGGCGCAATGGAGTTGCGGGCATCGTCTAGTATTCTATAAGTTTATTTTTCGTTCCAAAACCGACGTGGCTGCGACGTAAGCGAGTCGATGATGATGAATTTAGATATTGTATATTTAACATCATTGACTTGTTTGACGATTCTAGAATTTTTAAGGCAGATACTTAATAAAATGTAAATTGTTTCAGTAAAACTTTTTCCTATTATAAATATTGAAATAACTATTATCTCAAGTAATATTTTTCACATTAAAGTGAGCATAATAGATATATTCGTTCCCTACAGCCTTTCTTCTTATCCTTTAAGTAAATTCAACAAAGGATCCTCATAATCCCCATTGTTAAAGATTCATGCAGCCCGAGCATAAATTACATTCCTTTCTTCAATCATCAAAAACATCATCAACATACAAATCTGCAGAAAGATGAAAGTAAATTTTGCAGCTTGGACAGATGCTGAGTTGGACAGATGCTCACTTCGGATCTATAATTAGCTGTTTGATAGCTTTTACGCTTTATGAATAATATCAATGATGGATGCACTGGATGAGTTAAAATATTATAAAACGTAGCATAAAGCAGTTAAACACTAAATAATGCACAACAAAATGTATTGTATTTTAAAATAAATTGATTTATAGGCAAAATGCGGACCTACTAGTATGTCATTTGGTCGGGTTCTCTCAACTTAATCTTAGTCGGGTTTTATTGGCTGGGTTTGACATAATACAAACTAATGATGAAGGTCCACCGTCTGCATATAAGTCAACTTTTCTGATAGTGCAACAAATAAAAAAGATGATTTAGCACTATTAAATAATACAAAACAAAGTGTACAATCCGAGAGTAGTATAAAAGGACTGAAAGCAGCAAATAGTGGCGTAACTCCAAAAAACACCGCAGTAACAGCTAATATAGATCCCCCGGTCCAAGTGGTTGAGCCAATTTGGCAGACATCATGTTGTGCAAAGGGTTTTATTGCTGGTCTACGGTTTACTGGAAATACGTTTACGTTACGAGCTCTTTACGATTGTCATTGGTGCCTATATAAAAGCTGGAGGTATATAAAATCGCAACTATGTGAACCCAGAATCCCGAATACCTTACTTCTACATAATTTGCCACATAAACGCCGAAAGAAGTGACTGAAATATTTTGATATCTCTTTTGAAAGTCGTACTGGAAAGAACTGATAATTGAAATGTAAGAGTTGAATGAAAGCTTACCTGAGGAGCGAAAAATAAGTACCATTTTATTGAGACTGCAAAAATTTATACTTTAATATGAAAATACAAAAATGTTTCGTTCAAGTGAATATATAAGTAATAAATGAAGTCATACCATTTTCTGTAGAAAATTCTTTAAATGATCATTACAATAATTATGATGTATGGGGCGAAGTAAACAATGATATGTCTGAACTCTGAGTTCTACTGAAACTCGAAGACAAAGAACTATTTGCGAGAGATATAAGGGGAAGTTTGATAGCTACAACTCAGAATGTAAAGTATAATGTTTTACTTTGCGTGGAGTTGGAGATGAATACCAGTGAAGGAAATATAACTAGTTCTGAGAAAAGTTTCACTGTGAAATATGTGCTTAATTTCGTACAAAATGCAGTTTTGTTTAATATTTTCGTTATAAAAATTAAACGCTTCTTGAGACTTCGTTCATGGTAAATGCCAAGACGTCTTTTGTACAATTATTAACACCGCAGTAAGCGCGGGCGCTGCCATAGTATACCAGGGTCAATTTTTCGGCAATATTTTTTCAAAGGGCGCTAGGATGTTTGAACTATGACTTTACAGGACAGTATCCTCGCTTGATATGCTTTACAAAACCTCAGTACCACCATACCAGTAGACCGATAGAAACAACAGCTATTTGACATCAAAAACGCCAGACTATCATAGTAGTCCGTGCGAGGAATTTCCGAGTATTGGTGTACTAAATTCAAACACATAAAAATCGGTGCTAAGTGATGCAAACTAAAGCACAGTCAAATCTTTAACAGTATTAAAGTCCGTATAAAATATAAATCCATACTACTATTATAAATATGAAAGTGTGTCTGTCTATTACCTCTTCACGCCTAAGCCGATGAACCGATTTTGCTGAAATTTGGTAAAGAGATACTTTGAACCCCGTAAGGACGTATGATACTTTTTATCCCGGAAAAATTATTAAATGGATTTCGGCGCAACTGAGTTGCGGTGTCATCTAGTAAAAGATAAATAGATCAAGAAATAAAAGAGAATTATCAGTTGAAAACTGGCAAATATACGGAGTATGAACCATACGAATTCAATGGGGCATGGAGAAAAATTGTTATAATACTTGGCACTACATGATGTTACGTCATGCCAGGAACTGCAACTAGGGCACATAAACCCAGGAAAGGTGGATCTATTTTATCCACATCTTACTGGAATTTATAATATTATGTATTTGCTACATTGTAGCTAACACCATTAATCTTTTTTAAACAGTATTCAAATTTGAATGAGTGAATATACTCGTCGAAATAAGGAACTGTTAGTATGCACTAAACTTTTTTAGATGGAAAAAGAATTAAATCATCTGTTGCACCCCAAAACACCTCCTTCAATCGTGAATTCTTGGAATTCTATTGTTATTCTATTCTTGTCGCGATCACCGGTGATCTTATGGGGCTTGATAGGTTAAAGATAAAGAAAGCATCAACAGTTTTGTATGGACAGCAGATTTTTTATAATTTAGAAAGTTGCTTGATTGCATCAGTACATAAATTACTCATAAAAGTTTGGTATAGTGTTTAAAAAAGCATCCATTATACTAATGTTATAAATGCAAAAGCTTGTCTGTCTGTCTGTTACCTCTTCACCCAGACCGTGGGACCGATTTTGCTGAAATGTGGTATGGAGGGGCAAAGGCCAAAGGACATAGGATTTTTTCATTCGTTTAATCCAGCCGACTAAATTGTATACCCTACTCCGAATTGGGAGTAATAGAAATGACCTTCATTTAATATTTTGTTTATTTTTTCAGGTACAATTTTATGCTTGTACCTAAAGTGGCTGGTTTCCAATTTTTGTAATATGAAAGCAACGGAGCAGAAGGTAGCTGAGAGAATTCCGAAATTAATATTGTAATAACGTGCATAAAAAGGGTTGAGAATTCAGACGTTATGTACGAAGGTATGTTAGGATCGCACGAAAAATATCTATAACTAGACGTTTCGCGCGGCTTCGCTCGCGTAAATTAGATATTTCATAGATAAATTATTCCACAAAAAATAGCCTATGATGTTTCACGTGGTCTACTTCTTATCTGTGCCAAGTAACAGAAAAATTGCTCCAGTAGTTTGTACTTCGTGAGATCAGCCCTTTCAAATGATTTCCCCCATTTTTTCCACATTTTCCTCTATATCTGTGCTCGTCTTAGCGTGATAAAATATAGCTTATAGCCTTTCTCGATAAATGCACTATCTAACACTGAAAGAAATCAAATCAGTCCGGTAGTACCTGAGATTAGCGCGTTCAAACAAACAAACAATCAAACAAACAAACTTTTCCGCTTTATAATATTATGTAGACTAGATGACGCCCGAAATTCCATCTCACCGAAATTCATTTATCGCGCGGGCACTCTACATTTTTTCGGAATAAATAGTACTCTATGTCCTTTCCTGCAGGCGTAGCATGTTCACCATAGAAACGGTTTCTTTCTACGGAAGAATAGACAAAGTGACAGTTAGACAAGGCAAAGTGACAGTTACACAATGGAAATCCGCCATTTTGACGATAAAATCTGTCAGTACGTCGATTCTTTCCCATGTCTACTTGTTATGCTAGCCCTGCTGGGACTCACAGTATCTCTATTAACTATACCAAATTAAAGCAAAATCGGTTCAGCAGTTTGGGTGTGAAGAGATAACAGACAGACAGACACACTCTTGCATTTATAATATTAGTATGGATATGGATAATATATTCAGAATCAATCATCAAGTTATAGGGTTTGTCGCTAAGGTCCTATGAGGCTAGACCGATTTTGTTGAAAAATAGTCCACTATCTCCGTTTTACGAATATTCGTTGAGTTTACGTGAGCTGATGCTATTTTAACATTTAGGATGAAGCCAAACGAGCGTAATTTGTGAGTTGTGAGTCGCAGAATTTCGGTCGCGTAAATATCTTTTCATACATGATTTGTATGAAAAGATATTTACGAACTCCGACTCACATAGTTACGCTCGTGTGAATCAAACAGGACTTTTATATGAAACTGAATGCAGCAGAATTTCGACCAGACGATATTCTGCGCCTCATAACTCACAAATCACGCTCGTTTGGCTTCACCACGTGGGAGAGCCATGCTTCGGCACAAATGGGCCGGCTTGACCGGGAAATACCACGGGCTCACAGAAAACCGGCGTGAAACAGCGCTTGCGCTGTGTTTCGCCGAGTGAGTGAGTTCACCGGAGGCCCGATCCCCTACTTAAAAGGCCGTCAACGCACATGCAACTCTTTTGATGCTGCGAGTATCTTTGGGCGACGGAAGTTGCTTTCCATCAGGTGACCCATTTGCTCGTCTGCCCCCTTATTTCATAAAAAAAACCCTTACCCATTCCAAAAAAGTTAAAAAATGCCGCTAAATAAGTTTTCACTTCCATAAAGACTTAATACACTAGGCACTCATCTGTTGTAACAAAATCATAATCGAAACTCTAAAATATAAACTGTGAAACAACGCCATTCCCAATTGCATACTTCTCGAAGCATTGTTATGTTTCGAGTTGTTACCAATTCGGAATAACAATTTCTATATAAATAAACAAAGCTTTTGTTTCTGTGGATTATTCTATTATCACTTTTATTTATCTACTAGTTGACGCCCTCATCTTAGTCGTGCCAAAATTCGTTTATCGCGTGGGAACCGTACATTTTTTCGGGATAAATAGTAACTTTATCGACGACGCCACCGTGGACGGCCTCGAAAAAGATGGCGAGATAAACTGGATGCCTACAAGCCAGGCTGGCCAGCGGTGGGGTTGGAGCGAGACAGATAGAAGACCTTGGGGGAGGCCTTTGCCCAGCAGTGGGATAGTATAGGCTCGTTAAAAAAAAACCTTTCCCGGGACTCAAGGTATCTCCATTCCTATAACCATTAACGCCTCCGTGGTCCAGTGGTCCAGAGCTTCGCTCTTGACTCGGAGGTCGTGGGTTCGATTCCCGCGTTGGAAACATGTTATTTCCAAGTTTGGTTAGGACAATGCAGGCCGATCACCTGATTGTCTGACAAGTAAGATGATCCATGCGTCGGATGTTCATGTAAAAAGTCAGTTCTGCGCCTGATCTCTCGCCAGTCGTGTGGGTCTTCCGTCCCACTGGGTTATGAGAGTAAACGAATAGAGAGTGCTCTTGTGTACTGCGCACACACTTGGGCACTATAAAATTACTCTTGCGTACTTGGCCTGCTTTCAATGAAACCGGCCACCGTCATCAAAACCAGTGTGCGGAGTAATTAGTATTATTATTATTCCTGTAAAAATCCGTTCAGATGTGTAAGCGTGACAAGGTAACAGACACACACACTTTTGTTTTTATAATATAACTAGCAGTGCCCCGCAGTGTTGCTCGCGGTTTAAGGAAAATGAATTGTTGTATTTTCCCATAGTAAAAAGGAGCTTTTGTGTTAATCCAGGATATGAACTAACTCCATACTAAACTTTATTTAAATCGGTCCAGCCGTTTAGAAGTGAAGAAGTAAAAAACATACAAACTCACAAACTTTGGCCTTTTTAATAATAAACTAGCAATTTGACCGAGCTTTGCTCGGTATTCGATGAAACACGAATAAAATGACATTTTCTGAAAATGATTTCTAGCTAGATCGATTTATCGCCCCCGAAACCCCCTATGTACTAAATTTCATGAAAATCGTTGGAGCCGATTCCGAGATTCCAATTATATTATATTTATATAAACATTAGCGACCCGCCCCGGCGTCGCACGGGTATAAAATATATAGCCACTGAAAAAATGATTAAAATCGATAGCCTATGATCCTTCACGTGGTCTACTTCTTATCTGTGCCAAATACCATAAAAATTGCTCCAGTAGTTCGCGAGATAAGCCTTTTCAAATAATTTCCCCCATTTTTTCCACATTCTCCTATTAGTCTTAGCGTGATAAAATATAGCCTATAGCCTTCCTCAACAAATGGGCTATCTAACACTGAAAGAATTTTTCAAATCGGATCAGTAGTTCCTGAGATTAGCGCGTTTAAGTTAGCCCTTTCAAATATTATTCCCCGTTTTTTCCACATTTTCCTCTATTTCTTCGCTCCTATTAGTCTTAGCGTGATAAAATATAGCCTATAGCCTTCCTCGATAAATGGGCTATCTAACACTGAAAGAATCATCAAAATCCGTTGCGTAGTTATAAAGATTAAAGTGAACAAAGGGACACGAGGAAAAAAAAGCGACTGTTTTATATAGAAGAATAGCTCGTTTAAAGATATAAGATATTATACATGATGGATTAGAAAATTATTAGATGTATATTCCAAGTAAAGATTAATGAATACACCAATAATGTGCTAAGTGTAACTCAGGGCGTCAGCTGCAGACGATGCGAGCTGCGGCACAATGCGGTGGTCTGCAGGACTAATATTGAATTCGTCTTCAGAATTTACTTACCTCGTGACAGAGCAAATGTATGCTATGGTTTATCGTTTTTGCCAGCTGTTTCGTAGTTTACATGGCCATTTACTATGTAAATCTATGTACATGTTAAGAATACAATATAATGGGCCTGTTTCACTACTTCCTGATAACTGATAAGGCTATCCACCACTTATCTTGACAGATAAAGTATGGAGAATCTGTCAAATAAGCCTATCAGGCACCTTATCAGGAAGTGGTGAAACAGGCCCTATGTGTTTTCATTAATCATACATACATACATCTTTCTGTTTTATAAGAAGAAATGAATTCTATACTTGTTGTTGTTAAATTCTATGTTAAAAAGCTGATGAGATTGTTTGTTTGTATGCGCTAATCTCACGAACTACTGGACCTTTTTTCATGTAACTTGGCACAGATGTACAGGGGACCACGAGGAAGGACATAGGCTCTTCTTGCAGGAAAATGTTAGGTTTCCGTCGAATCCTTTATTCTAGCGGACGGATCCGCGCGAAACAACTTAATAATAATATTATAATGGAAAAAGATGTAAGCTTACAGAAGTCCTAGCGACGTCGAATTGAAAATGTGAGAAAATAATATAAGGAAAATATTTCGGTAGAAAGTTAAGGCTGAAGCGGTCTAACAAAACCAAGAAAATATAATAATAGTAGATGACGCCCGCAAAATTTCTTTTATCGTCCAAGAACCGCACATTTTTTCAATATTAAAAGTATCCTATGTCTTTTCTGGGTATTCAAAGTATCCTCACACCACATTTCAGCAAAATCAGTTCAGCGGTTTGGGCGTGAAGAGGTAGCAGACAACACTTTCGCATTTATAATATTAAGGTGACGCCGCATTAAAGTAAAAAACCATGTTGAATATGTTTTAGATTGCTTGTTTTCTATGAGAGGCTGGCCCGGCCTCTCATAGAAAACAAGCAACGGAACAGCAAAAAATGGAAAGGGCGTAGCGACAAATAGGTTTTTGTTGCGTAATTTAAAAACCATAAATACATTTCATATAAGCTATGGGCAAAGTAAAGCGTACGCTTGAAGCAATTTATGTACAAATTTTGGAAGCTTAAATAACTCTCCTTTGTTGGCAAAATAGGAATCCCTGTTTTTATAGAGGTCTTTTTGATTGATTATTCTGTGTTATAAAAGTTGACCAATCGTGTTATGCTATGGGCAATTCAAAGACAAAGACATGATGAATACTGACAATGAACTTTAATTTCTTAGCTTTAGTCATTGCTGAGAAAAATCGATGTCTTTGCTAAGTGTCCCTTAAAAGTTAAAACTCTCGCGCTACTAAGAGGGATTTGAAAAGCTTTTTGCTCACCCCAAAATGAAAAACCTTTACTTTTTACCAGATAACTTTTTAGTTTTTAGCGGCATGTCTGCACTATTAACAACGTTATCCTAGCCTACATCAGATAGAGACTAGAGTTTTTGTACAGATTTCTAGCCTTTAATTTAAGGTGACGCCGCGTTAAAGTAAGAAACCGTGTTGTATATGTTTTAGATTGCTTGTTTTCTATGAGAGGCCGGGCCGGCCTCTCATAGAAAACAAGCAATGGAACAGCAAAAAATAGAAAGGGCGTAAGCGACAAAATGGTTTTTGTCGCGTAATTTAAAAACCATAAATACATTTCATATAAGCTATGCACATATTAAAGTGTATGCTTCAACCAATTTATGTACAAATTTTGGAACCTTAAATCACTCTCCTCTGTTGGAAAAATAGGAATCCCTTTTTTTACAGAGGTCTTTTCGATTGATAATTCTGTGTTATAAAAGTTGTCCAATCGTGTTATGCTATGGGCAATTCAAAGACAAATACATGATGAATACTGACAATGAACTTTAATTTCTTAGCTTTAGTCATTGCTGAGAAAAATCGATGTCACTACAACCAAATTATCAAGGCGTCGCCTTAATATGGATTATTATAAACTATAAAGTACCTAATGTGTTTGTTACCTCTTCAGGATAAAGCCGCTGTACCGAATTTGGTCTGAAAATACTTAAATCCTGGGGGTTGGGAGATAAGAGGTTTAGTTCACTACTAAATGTAGTCCATGTAGACTCCATTTAGTTCGCCGACTGAATATTAGGTATTACATTTTCAATGTATCAACTTCAGTCTAAGTAAGTTTGTGATATTCACAAACAAAACAAAATACTATGTAACATAACATATTATATCCATCCATCCATCACATCCATCTGTTCACTCGCCATGATAGAGTGTAAATGATAAATCAATACACAAAATATATGAGACGTTATCACATAAACGATGTGAAAGAAACCCCAGACGCGTAGACGGTTCAGTCGTATTGTTGAACCTTTTTCATGGGCGATATAATATTATACCCTTATCTTATTTACTATAGCATATTCTTATGGTGTTTTATTTATACTGACTAGTTTGTGAGAATTGTATCGTATTAAGAGAATAGATATTGTGAAATCATAATAAAATTATTGTTGCATTTAGGGTACCGTAGTCAACCAAGTTTTATTGATTACATAACCCTAAAACGGAACCCATACCAGCAGATTTTTCGTATATTGGTAGGTTAATAGTTAATATATAATTTAAAAGTAACATTGTCCTACAAATAGATAGAGCAATCCATATTTTGGGACCATCAAATCAAAGTATGAAATCCTTCCTATCTCTGTTAGCTACCACTTTCAAGATTTTTCGCAGATAAATGTTGTTTGTGTTATCAAAATGAAGCTCACAAAAATTAGCTTGTTAGTAATCACAAAATAATTTGTTCTAGGGCTCCCGTACTAATTTACTTAGATAGATAGACTCTTTATTGCTCACATTAAATTAACTACTACTACTTAACTAGACTTTTGATTGTACTTAACATGTATTCTGTGTTTTTGATTTACAAAAACTGTTTTACACAAATATCAGCTCTTTTAGAGTAAGAGCCCGCGACGGTCAGACCTTCCTCAGTTTCGTCAAGCTAAAAGTTTACCTGTTGGTGGCCTTTACAGAGGTAAGAGCGACCAGCAACTATGGAGTTTCGATCCTGGTTTCTTATGGAATCAGCAGTTCCAAAAGTTTACCTGACCTTCGAGAAAGTGAAGCTCAATTTCATAGCTTATATTCTTCGCAGTAAGTGGCAGAATCTCGTCTTCCAGTGCCGGGCATTTTCGGCACTTGCTTCCCACTATCAGACACCCTTTAACTTTCAAGTAATAGACTTTGAGAGATAACTTTCAGCTGTCCTAAACTGATATTAGAGCCACCTCAAATATTGCAAATATAATCCATAATGCCCGGGACACACGAGGCTAGTTTTTCAAGCTAGGTTAGTGAGCTAGTGTTTGTAAGTTAGCAAGCTAGTACTTCAGGCTTCGTGTAGACAAAACTATCTTCATTTGTAAAACAGAACTAGCATGCTCCAAGCTAGGTCAGCAAGCCAGGACAGTTTGGTAAGAAACTAGCTTGCTATCCTAGCTTGCAAACTAGCCTCGTATGTCCCGGGCATTAAATAATGTCAAATTTTACATAAAAATTTAAAATTAATAATAAAAGATTATATTTTATTATACATAAAGTAAAAACCAATAAACTAAATAAGGACAGGCGTACGAGGGTAAGCGATAGGGTACAATATTTCAAACTCAATAATGGGGTTTGAAACAAATGGTCCAATTTCAGAGCTAAATCTTGTACGAGGCTGATTTAAATTATTTACAGTTGCCATTATTAATCATTGCCATTATTAATCACTAGATGATGCCCGTAACTCCGTTGCGCCAAAACTCATTTATCTTGCGGGAACCGTACATTTTTCCGTGATAAAAAGTATCCTATGTCCTTTCCCGGGACTCAAAGTATCTCCATACCAAATTTCATCAAAATCGGTTCAGCGGTTTGGGCATGAGGTACCTACCAGACAAATTGATAGACAGACACTTTCGCATTTATGATATTAGTATGGATAGCAATTATGTAATGTAAATAATATTGTAACTTTGTAATTCCAAAGAGTAATATTATAAAAATTTCGGAGATTTGCAAAACGATACACATTTAAATGAATTGTAATTGTATTGTCATTAGAATCTCATATTATTTTAGTTTTGCATAATAATAATATAGAAATTTTATTAGATGTGTTTTAGCCAAAACTCATACCTATTATAGGTATAGTAAGACTAACTGGGCTTATAAATGGCTTATAATAAGCCTAGTTATTCTTAAGATTTAGCAAATAAAATAATACAAGCAAATCAACTCTACATTATAATTTACTAGATGACGCCCGCAACTCCGTTGCGCCAAAACTTGTTTATCGCGTGGGAACCGTACATTTTTCCGGGATAAAAAGTATCCTATGTCCTTTCCCGGGACTCAAAGTATCTCCATGCCAAATTTCAGCAAAATCGGTTCAGCGGTTGGGGCGTGAAGAGGTAATAGACAGACACACTTTCGCATTTATAATATTAGTATGGATAACTAAGTGAATAAAAGAAAGGCTCTTTACTTATCCACGAAATTAACATGAAAACTGAAAACTTCCTAAAAGATATTATAAACAGTGGTTTCGCAGTTTACTCTGTTATTAACATGTAGCATATTGTTGGACTTATCTTCGTTGAATAAAAATTCATATATCGCGCTGAAACTGTACATTTTTCTGATAAAAACTATCTTATGTCCTTTTCCATAAAGGCTGTCACAGACAGAGCAGGTAATGTAAAGATGTATATTATAGCACGATACATCTCGATACATCCTTCTATAGAAATCGTCAGGAGACCACACACAACAGCTATAATGTATATTTTACATTATAGCTGTTGTGTACTATTTCTATTGAAAAATGTATCGTGCTATAATATACATCCTTACGTTACCTGCTCTGTCTGTGATTTCCTGTCCCTAATTTCCTACAGGGTGTAACAAAACTAAGTGATAATATTTTAGGGTGTGTATGTGTTCCTTGTAGAGAGTTGACTGTGAAAGTTGCAGCGCTGTAAGACCAAGTTTTTTTAACTTTTGAATAGGGAAACTTAAGACGCTCGGGCCCTTGCCCATACAAAAGTGAAAAAAATTGGTCTTTCAGCGCTGCTACTTTCACAGTGAACTCTCTACAAGGAACACGTACACACCCTAAAGTATTATCACTTAATTTTGTTACTTCGGTCTTTACACTAGGTTACATTATTTTGACGCGTTTTTTTAATACCTGGAGTAATTTATAAGAAAGGTTTATACATGCCACAAAATTTATGCTTTGTCTAACGTTAAATACGCAGCAATATAATATAAAAAACTCAGAAGAACGAAGAAGAAAATTATTGAACATGAAGGAAAATATCATAACAAATAATTAAATTATACAAGAAAGGGAAAACGCTTATATACTTGAAGTAACCATGAATATTGATATACTACATAGTTTAAGGAAATTAAATTTTGTATTATAAAGTAGCATTTCCAGCAACTACAGACATATCACAAAAACATGAACTTTGAAACACATAATATTACATCAAAAGCAAAAACGACTTACAATGCTTTGAAATATATACTGTTACCTACCTAAAGACTAGTAGATAAAGAACAATAAAATTTAGTACGTATGTGTTCATAGTACACAAAAAACAATATACTAGACTTTACACTGGTACATCGCGGAAACCGTTTTATGCAATAAGATATTCTTAATCCACTCCCACTCTATCATAATCGAAATTTCATTAAAATCGGTATGGCGGTATCATTTTGAAGAGGTTACAGAACATTATGAAAATTTCATTAAAATCGGTCAGGTGGTTTAAGCATAAAGACACAGATAGAATCACTTTTGCAATATTGTATGGATTACATTAAGTAGGACATTTTGAGTAGATAATGAAAATGTAGAGTTACTTATCAAGGGCCATAAAAGACATGAACTTATCACAAATTTAATTTAAAGGGACGCTTAGGGCGGAACTTCAGCCCTTCAGCGACTCGTCATAATCATATAAACTAGCTGATTTAAACATTGGGCACGGGAACCCGCCACGGGATTGTAAAACTTACAATATACGAAACAAGCACCATAACCGCATGCATACCACTCCCGATTGTACTAATTCTACGATGTCACTTCACATGTTTAATGTAAGATGTACTCACGCTGCGATGCTTTTCGATAGCGGCCAGCGCTCCATTGAAGCCTGATACTTCATGTTCTCGATCTGCTTCTTCAGTGCCTCCTTGTCCATGGTCGCGAGAATACTGGGATCCATGGCGCAGAATCTGTGGTATAAGCACACACACACATTAGACCCGTGTACGGACACGCGCCGCTGTGGGCGCAGTACTGTCGCACACAAAACAACTCGGATACGACGTCACGATTACACTCTATGTTAGTCATATTTGAGTAATTAAAAGTAGTGGATTATATAAAGCTAGTCGCGATGAGTAATATGTGTGGTGTTTACGAGGAAACATTGAGGGGGATCGCTGTAAGCGCTTTAGTTATCGACTGTATCTCGCCCGCCTCACTCACACAGCGACACGCGCTAGTGTGGGTGCCTGCGCGCGCACGCTGTTACAGTTTCTATGACAACCCCGCACACGCGCGCCATGCGCAAATTTAGTTAATGGCCGTGTTCGTCGGCGTAATTTTTAGCGCATTCGCTGCAAAACTTAGTTATAGTAATAACTAAGTTTTGCAGCGAATGCAATAAAATAAATAAATAAAATAAATAAAAATTGTTTTATTTCTGAATAGATTTTAAAAAAATACTTTCAGAACGTTGATACTACTGGTGCCTACCACCGGTTCGGGAACTATCCCGGCGAGAAGAACCGGCGTAAGAAACTCGCACGGGGTTCCACTTTTTACCAAAAAAGGGAGAAAAAAATTAATCTTTTTAAAATAAAATTTACAAAATTTGTAACTTAAAAACAATGTCAATTAATAATTAAATTACATAATTATTGTAAGTCATATAATAATGTAGAAGTAGCCTTGCAAGCAGCCATCCTACTCCCAAGATGTGCCATCGTTTATGAAATCATTGACCTTATAATAGGCTTTGGCACACAAACGCTCTTTGACTACTTTCTTAAATTTATTAATGGAAAGATTTTGAACGTTTTCTGGGATTTTATTGAAAAGGCGTATACATTGACCTTTAAAAGATTTACTGACTTTACTAAGTCTGATCACTGGCAAATCTAGCTTGTGCTTATTTCTGGTGTTTCTACAATGAATGTCACCTTTGGCTTTAAATTTACATATATTTTTTCTAACATATAATACATTATCCAAATTGAGAAGCTACTGTCATAATACCAATTTCTTTAAACTTTTCTCTCAAAGATTCAAATGTAGACATTTTGTAAATCGAACGTATAGCTCGCTTCTGCAGTACAAAAATAGTATTTAAATCGGCAGCGTTTCCCCATAATAGGATACCATATGCCATTCTACTGTGAAAATAGCTAAAATATACTAATCGTGCAGTGTCTTCGTCAGAAATTTCCCTAATCTTTCTGACTGCATATGCTGCAGAACTGAGTCTATCTGCGAGTTTAGCAATATGAGGACCCCACTGTAATTTGCTATCTAGTGTAATACCTAAAAACACAGTAGTGTCCACCAAATTCATTTTCTCATCATTTAATAGTACATTGGTTTGAGCTTGCCGTACATTGGGCAAAGTAAACTTTAAACATTTAGTTTCAGTAGAATTCAAAAGTAAATTATTAACATTAAACCAATGTACTATTTTTGAAAGAGTACTGTTTACCTCGTCGTAATTAGACTGTTGTCTCTTCACTTTAAAAATAAGTGAAGTGTCATCAGCAAAAAGTACTATTAATAATATATAATAAAAGGTTTGTCCAAAAATACGCCAACGAACACGGCCTGAATGTTTTGTACGAATTTGGACTTATTGCGTCATATTTTAGGGTCGTCTTTTTGTTAGGTGAGAATATAAAATTAATGAATTATGCGTAATGCCCGGTAGTCTTGTGTTTTGTATGCCATTACTCTTCGTCTCGCGCCCCGTGCCAGCGCGCGCCATCTGTTAAAATGTTGCACGCGTTTCTGAACGCTAATGTGTTAAGATAGGGGCGATATTCGCTTGGTCGTCTACTATAAATAATAGCGGTGCTATTATCCAAAGATGTCAGCACTTTGGGCGTGCATTCAGTGTATTAAAGTGCGTGAGTTTCATAGTTATTCATATTGGTATTTATTGTAATGGTGTTTCGCCGATATTATAGATGGATAACCAATATGATAAAGAAGAATGATTTAAATTTTATCCATTAGCCTCACTGATCTCTATTGTATAATGGAGGAGTGATTAGCCTTCATAAAATTATTCTAATTTGGAAGAGCCTGCTTCGGCTTTACAGGATAAGCGCCGCCCGCGCTGTCTGCTGTAGCAGACGTAAGGGTCAGAAATCATAATATTTTAAAAGTGCATCGCAATTCGCATCGTCTCGTCATGTTGAAATGTGAATTGACCCTTTGTTGTATTATCTACACCGAGTAATTATTCGATTGAGTTAAGTTGTGGTTAAGTCTCGAGAGTCCTAAGGGTCAATTTATAATAGCGCAGAGACAAAGCGAAGCGAAGCGAATTCCCAAAAACTAAACACAGAAAATTCAACCTTAACTCCTGAGCGTAACGTATATATTACTTCTGCGAGGCCAATCAGCGTTGGTCGGGCGCATTCACGCAAATTTGCGCAGATGCGCGCGCCTTTTTAAATTCACAGAAGTAATAAAGTGCGTTAACGCTTTGGAGTTAAGGTTGAATTTGTTATGTTCAGTTTTATTAATTCGTTTCGATGCGCTTCGACTTGCGCTAGTATAAATTGACCCTATGAGTTCGCAACACCCAAGTTATTACTCCTATAACTATTTAATATTCCTCTTCTGCTATCGCTCACCATCTGGTGATCCGTCTGCTAGTTCAATGTTCCGCAAACTTTTTGTGTTCAAGGTGCATCTAGAAAAAATAAATTTTTGGAGGTACACCACAAATTAATCACGGTGTACAGGAGTGCTCTGAGGTCGACGATCGTCTTAAAAGTTCCCTTTTTTGATCCTTATAAACAGGAATATACACGATGACATCCTTTGAGGCACACGGCACACCAACTACTGGCCACGGTACACCAGTATGCCGTGGAACACCTTTTGCGGAACATTGTCAATTCAATTCAATTCGTTTATTTGTTATAAAATTGTGCTATACTGTACTCGGTGAAACATAGCGGTAGCGGTCATTAATGACTCCCTCCGTATCAAAAACATGTCATTTTCTATATAAACTGCGACTGAAAATGAAGTGTCAGATGTTGTCTATCACGGCTTTCTATAGAAAATGACAAGTTTTTGACAGGGAGTCAATGACCGCTACCGCCATGTTTCGCCGAGTACAGTATAGTTCATCATATTATTCGCAAATTCCACATTATCGCAGTACGAATTATTGATTATGAACTCGGTATCATGTAGATACCGGGGCCATGATCCCTATTAGCATACGGTTTAATCTGCATACCTTATTGGAGTCACGTGACATGTCTATTGTTGAAAATTTCGTTAGTTAGAAAAGCGGTGCCGTTATAATATTAAGAGGGCGACTAACCCAAATAATCAAACATCTTCCTTCTCTCTTCACACTCACGCCCGTCTTACATATTATGCCAGGTGAAAAAGGACGACGCCAAGTTAGTTTTTTCTCAATAACTCGATAAATATACAACATTTTAAAAATCCGCTAGGTCGGTTTTATACAATGTGTTAAAATATTAACTTAGTTCAATGCACGTATGGCAATAATATTTTGCTCAGATTGAATTCCTGGAAATATAATGTAGTATCTAATTTTAAAAAATGAAACAATTCGGGGCTTATTAATCAAGTATAAAAATGAATTATAAAATCGTGGGTTAGTTAGCCCCCTTAAGCGGTAATAATACCCACAGTCAAAGAAGTTAGTTCAAGAACGGACGAAATTCAACCAACTTACCGCCGATCTTCGATATGAAGATGGCACTAGAATCTAGTCTCTAGCTAGATGATGATGAATACAGCAGCGAATAGTCATATGATGATACTAGATGTTTCTGTTAAATTCCTAGATTCCAAAACAGAACGTTTCTTCATTCTTGGTATAAAAACTATCCAATTATTTCCCGGGGCTCGAAGTACCTCCATAGTCTATAGAAAATTTCATCAAAATCGGTTGGTGTGAAAAGATAACGAACAGAAACACAGTAAATCGTTTTTCTACTTAAAACCAACGCAAAAAGTAAGTTGTTCTTGTATTAATATAAAAATGAAATCAATTTGTTACAAAGAGACGGTCTACTCTGTAGGTAACAAAAAAGCAAAGAATTGCAATAAATCACACTACCAAGGTTACTTGTACACGCAAGATGTTATATCATAAATCATAATAATATTTTGTTAAATTATAGTGAGCATGGGTGTTAATAACTATAATGTAGTGGCGTTACGTGAGGTTGGAATAGTTAGGAGTAGCCTAAAAAATGTAAACCTTGTTGTTCTTGTCTTTTATGTGACTTTTCCGATGTGCCAGAGCAAGAAAAGCAGAGTTCGCTCAGTAAAATACATTTACCTATTAATGAAATTAGTTTATTAGTGACGAAATCCGAGTAGGTATCTAGTATTTTCTAAATCCGGGGTGCTCCTTTCGCGAGCGCAAAGTAACTCCATTCCTTAATCACACTCAATCAGGGGCCTAAACTTGAGGGGATAATGGACATACCGATATAATGTGGCATTCATAATATTAGTATAGGTTGGTATCCTGTAATAATACATATTATGCGCAAAATGTTTGTCTATCAGAGAACCAAGTTTAAACTAAGTTTAAATCTCCCTTTGACTATACCTAATTATGAAATTAGTAATAAAATAACAAATTTACCTTATAATATAAAATATAGCTCGACAACACTCGATAAAACCACTTGTGGCTATGTCGAACAAAAACTCACAAGTGAATAGAGAATTTCGTAAGTGTAAATATACTTTAGCGAGCGTTCATAATAGTGCAAATTTTGCTTGCTTTTTGTCATAACGTCGTGATTATCTATAAGTTGATTTTTTTCTTAAATTTTATAAAAAATAGCCAAGTAGCTTTTATATCACAGCTTCGCCCGCATGAATAGGAGTCCTGGGAAGCAAACATTGATGATTGATCCCTATTTTGCCTCCTTATGGGTGGAATTTTGGAAAATCTGTAGTGAATCCGAAATAAGTAATTTTCTGGTGTGAGTGTACCAAACAAATTTATATTATATATCACAAAATTTATGAGGAATTTTTAAAGTCGTTGATGTAAAATGTATTCGAAAAGTGTCACTTTTCCATTTAGATTTAACCAAATAAGTTTTTCCTCCAAAATATTTAGGTTGCAGCAATTCCGAGGCAACAGCGACAAAGGCAGACTCAGTACAATTCTGTGGGACGTAATTTACTAATTATTTCGCCGGCACAATAGAACTGGTCTATTTTGTGTGATGACACAATTCGAATTAATTAAACTCTCTTTGGGTTATTTTATTAGAATAATAAGATAAAAATTGGTATTTCAGTAAAATAACAAGTGGCACTTTATTGTTTGTTAAATTAATAAGTTTGAAGCTACTGCTTTTATTTGCGAATAATATAGAGTAGATCACACGAAGGTGTACTTACTGACGGCAGTAAAATTGTATGGAGAACCGTACCGTAGCATATAGAGGAATGCGAGTTTTTGAGTGTCCGAAATTGGCTCTTCCATCTTGGATCTAACTTACAACAACTTTGGTATTTAAAACGGCCTGGTTCGATATCATGGTCTCATCAAACAAAGTCGTTAAGTATTGATTAATTTTTTTTTCTTCACCCAAATTAAGTCATCTAAGGTAAGAAAGTCCTGATAATGTCAACGTCAATAATGTAACGTCACGTCCAAACCGCTGAACCGATTTTGCTGATATTGGTAGGTATGGATATAGGTTGAGCTCCGGGAAAGGACATAGGATACTTTTTATCCCGGAAAATGTACGGTTACTGCGGTAAAGGAGTTGTGGCGCAACGGTGTTCCGGGCGTAGTCTAGTGGCCATATAACGCAGCCTTACTTTAGTCTACGAGAAAATGAGCGTGGAAAAAACTTGTAAACTGTCCATTGTTAGTGCGTCTATGTTTCTCACGAACGTCCATTATACCCGAATACTTTAATTTATTCATGGGGAATGTGGATACTAATTTTAGTTGTGTCTTTGTTAATCATTTTACAATGACGCAAGGAGGGTTATGCTTATCATAATCTTTGCTTTAATCCATACTAATATTATAAATGCGAAAGTGTGTCTGTTTGTTTCCTCTTCACGACCAATTCACTGAACTGATTTGGTTGGGTATGGACTATGGAGATAGGTACTTGATCGACTCCCGGAAAAGTACATGGGATATTTTTTATACCGGAAA
Source organism: Lysandra bellargus (assembly GCA_905333045.1). Taxonomy (NCBI): domain Eukaryota; kingdom Metazoa; phylum Arthropoda; class Insecta; order Lepidoptera; family Lycaenidae; genus Lysandra; species Lysandra bellargus. Next base: position 6,283,162 of record HG995363.1, on the reverse strand, counting down.
AATGTACGGTTCCCGCGCGATAAACGAATTCTTGCGCAACGGAGTTGCGGAAAAGAACTAGCAATATTAATATTATTATACTAATTCCGTTGCGCCAAAATTCGTTTATCGTGGAGAAACCGTACATTTTTTCGGGATAAAAAGTACCTACTTATCCTATGTCCTTTCCCGGGACTTAAACTATCTCCATGCCACATTTCAGCAAAATCGGTTCAGCGGTTTGAGCGTTAAGAGGTAACAGACAGATATACACACTTTCGCATTTATAATATCAGTATGGAAGTATGGATATTCATTACTGTACGTGCGTACATCACTGAACTCGTCCTAAACGGCTGGACTGATTTGAATGTTTTTTTTTTTAAATATAATGTATTTGGGTGGTGCTCCATAATACGGTGATTCACAAATCAGTGGCGTTGCAGTCAGTATGCAATCTGTAAGTTTATGCAAGTCAACGTCTATCGGGACAAGCATGTTCTTTTGCATGTGTGAGGTACGACCCACTTTACTCAAAATATAGATGAATATAAATGACTATTATTTCAATAATAGTCATAAATAACATGATGTATAATGGTAACAATGGTTTTGTCTTATTGTTTTTTGTTATTTAACTTGAAATTCTTATGCGAAGTACATATTTCAATAATTCATGTGAGTTGAACTAATTATTATTAATAATTAATTCATGATATTTGGACAACAAATTATAACATTATTTTTGAACACGTCAATTAATCTTTTTGACAATAATTATTGTTGTTTCCGGTTATGATACTTTTGTTACAAAAGATAGTACAGTTAATAAATTAATATAAAAGTGTTATAATTAAATACTTGATTTATAATGATTTTCAGGATGATTGTAACTATGAATCATTGTATTTATGATATTAGATGCAAATCTTGGTAGTCAGACGTGGGGTGGAGTGATGGCGGTGGGGTTGTTTTGATATGGCAGTATTTAAGGCGGGCTGTCTGATGGAAGGGACTCACTCTCTCTATCTTGCCGTAAGCCGTCACTCTGCCTCCTGTCAATGTGAATTGGCTCTGAGTACTTCGAACAAAGATCGTTATAAGATAAGTATTTATTTGGTTAAAACGCTTCTTGGCCTTTTGTGTAATATCAGTTCTTTCAGCTTAATAATTGGAAATGAAGAAAAGCTAAATGAATAATAATTGTATTACGTATTTACAATACGTATAAACTACGTTTTATTTATTGGTGTTTATGATTTATACAATACTTTTATTTATCAAGCCTAAGCTATTTCTGACATCAGAATTGGGTCTGGCCCTTACGCCGTTGGATTTTAATGCATTTTTTTCCTTCCAGTAAAAACAAAATGGACGCCAAGTGGTTAAAAATATTCTGAACCCAACAATAAGCGAGAACAAAATGGATGTCAACTGGTTAACATGTATTTTCGAACCCAACATTGAGGCAGTTACATCAAATCTAAATCTAATAACGATGCCAAGTACCAACGAAAGAAACAAGACGGCTGAGCTAAAGTATAGTGCAAAATATTGAGGTGTAGATTTTGAATTTACTTGTTGAAAAGGCAGGTAAGGCCCTGAAGGGCTCTTATTTAACGTGGTTTGAAAAACGGAGACTAGATAACTTTTAAATCGTATTTGCAAATCTTTGTTCTGCTTAGAAATATATAATTTTGTTTTATATTGAGAGAGAACTAAAGCTGTAATGTACCACTCTGGTTCCGTTGAATCGTACTTTGAATTTTATTTTCGTGAAACGATTTTGTTTTGTAACGGACAAGGATGTCATTAACGGAAGCTAAAGTTTATTTTAACTTGTGTACTGTGTAGTGCGGAATATGCGATATAAATCATGGTTTGGCCATTTAATAATAGATCTGTCATTGGTGTTAATAAGCTGCTTACATTCTCGTCAATTGAGAATATTCTTCACGAAAATTTATTTTTACAACTTACAAGATTTCTAAGAATATAGCCATAGACCATTTATAAAGTATTTGTATAATATAAAATATGTACTTACATATTGTATTGTCCAAGAATATTTTGTTTTCTTTCCTTTCACAAATGACACAATAATTCACTACTTAATATGAGAGAACTCACAATTGCTGGCGAGTGGAGTACTGTTTGTATGAGCTTGCGGATAGTATATTATGTAATAAACTTAGCACAGTTATTATACACTTCACAAATAATAATGTAATAAATAATTATAAGTACAAATAACTTATGTTCCAACAAGAATAAAAAAAAATTACAAGTACTGAGGGTAGTTTGTAAAAATTTGCGTAAAAAATAGAATGCCATAGATGTCGTATTACTAGATGTGGCAATCTTGTTGTACGATCTAATATTATTACGTTGTTGTACGTAATACTTTAGTGGTATTCGTTTTGTTTAATTTGTTTAGTTTATCAAAAGGCGTAAAAAAAATGTTGAGAAAGCTATGGAAAATGAATAATATTTAAACAGGAAAGAGTAATTCATGGATTAAGTCAAAATAATTGTCGTGATGATATGAGTAGTTGAGAATCTGATAAAAACTTGTGAATAAAAAGTTTTTCTTTACTATTGTTTTGCTTGTTACTGAATAAGCCAATATTTTAATTGTCACTGAAATTATTCATTTTAGCAGTTCTGATAGAGTTATTTTTACAATAATTGAGTAAACAGGCTGATATATTTATTTTATTTGCATTTGTTGGTAGAAAACATTAGTATTATAGACAAGGATAAAAAGAATTTATTACAATTCTGTTCTATTTTATCCAGGTACACATAATTTATTATGTAACGTATAGATTGAAGGGACATAGATAAATTTGAACAGACACAGTTAAAGGCATGTTAGGTATATTGTGGTGTTTCACAATAATTGTTCACCTTATAGGTTTTTGTTTAGTGTTAAAACTTGATAGATATTTTTGAATAAATGAGATTATAACTATAATATGTGTTGTATAGGTGCCACACAATGGAAGTATATTATACTGGAATAAGTGCTAAAATATTACACGAGGGAGCAATGTCAGAATATTAGTACTGTAATGTGTTGTGAAGGAGCTAGATCTTAGGACGAATCCTAACATTTTATGGGCCTTATAGTGTTAACAATTTTATAGTTATTTAGTGCCATGATTGCGGATTGTATTAGACAACGTTCAGACAAAGCGGATTGTATTTAGATACCCATCTTCTAAAGTATAGTTGAATCAGTTTACCCACAAAAGTAAATGTAAAGAGAAAAAGAGACTGATAATTCCTTCATAATAATACAATTTTATTGCTAGTAATGAACATTCTTTCTGGTGAGATCAGGTGTAGTAAGGAAACTAGAAAACCAGTATTGTCAAAAATAGAGAAAATAATTTTGAACAATAGAATATCCAACATAATACTATTTGTGCTTCTCTAAGGTTATGGGGGAACATCTAGAGCCACGCTATGGCACTTGTTTTATATATTGTGGGCTGGAGGTTGGGAAGGCCGTGAGAGCAACTCTAGTCCATATAATGTTCTTCCAATGGGTTGTTGGTGTTTAGGCGTCTCTGTGTGATCCGTGGAAGGTGTAAATCGGTACTCCACCCGGTGGGGCGGCGCAGTAGCCATCTGTATCCCAATACTGGGTTGGTCTTCTCTTCATTATGGTTATAGGGGTTAAATCTAACTTAAGGTTTGGTTTGGGTTAGGTTTTGGTTAGGTTTAGGTTAGGTAAGGTTTGGGTCAGGTTAACCTAACCTGATTTTCAGATTTTCTTCATAATGTTTATGAGATTGAGGATTGTTGAACCCAAATTTTCATCGAATGTAGAATCCCAAAAAAAAAAAAAGTTTCGAGTGGTTTCCAACTTCCAGGTTTTTAGGAAATAAGACCATGGGTTTGTATTTGTATATCCATTGTAAAGAAAATATACTTTGGTGAGAAAACTGTTGTGAAGTAATTAATATGGGTACATTTAAAATTGATGTTGTTTTGCAAAGCGATATTATTATTCATCGTATTGCGAATTTACAAGTTAGATAGGAGCCATAATTGAAATGGAGAACAACATACATTTTAAAAATATATATATATAATTTGAATATCAGTTTTGATAAGGGCTTCAATGATTGAAAATAAGTTTTTCTGACATTATAATATGGTCGGCAAGAAGCCTTCGACAAACAAAAATTTCATTTCAGGATTGTAATTTTCAATAGGTACAATTAATGGAAATATAATAAATAATTGGCGATATACAAATAATCTCGCAATTATTGGGGTAAAAGATGCAAATTTTACACTTCGAATAATTAAAGTTGTGAAAAGGAGTATGATATAGCTTGCTGGCTATTATAATAATAATTGAGTTAAAAACCTTTTACAGGTCGGTGAGTACAATCGACTGGTTTTACATGGGTTTTACTTTGTTTTATTATAGATTAATTAGTAAAGAGATATTATCCATGGATTTGTTATGGCACAATTTTCAGAATTTTCAGAAGTTATAAAACCTATTTAATTAAAAGTGAATTTTCAATTCTGTAAGACTGTTGAAACTCGAGAGGCACTAAACCGATTTGGCTAATTTTAGCCTTGAAGTATTTGTGGAAGTCTAGGAGTAAGTTGACAAAATATCTTTGAAAGGAAGTGATACGAAGGTTACCAGGTTTAACTACTTTTATATTGGTATTAAAGTCTAGACAGAGATGGTGTTGATAGATAAAACAAATTGATAATAATCACACAGTAATAAATACAGTATCAATAAGTTGTGGTAATGAGGCAGAATGACCGAGCTGTTTTTGTAAAGTCAAGTGAAGTTATATTTTGATGAGTTATTTTAAAATTTGCATTTAGTTGTGTGATAAACTTAATTATTTGTTTAGAATTTGATAAATGAGTTGCTAATGATGGTATTCCTCAGTATTTTGACTATAGTCTGTTTTGGGTGACCAATCTTTTAGGTCTGAGCTCTGGCTACATAAATTAATATTTTCTTAGAGGAATAATTTAATTTCCTTGAGGTGTCAACCTGGTGTAAGATTCTAATGATGGATCTATCACGACAGGTGTGACTGGCCGTGTGAGGTATGTTAATGCCGTGAAGCTGGTGTGATGTCTGGACACTATGTAGTGGGACAAAACACGACAGTTTCTGAGAGACGTAAATGCTGTGCTGGTTAGCCTACTGTGATGATGATGAAACATGAGTTTGACAAAAATGGTACTGCCTAATCGGACTGATGAATCAATTTGGACATTACATGGCAGTAGGTAATGGGATTGATCATGACAGCCCGATGACTAATTGGACTTTGACTTTTACTTTCCAGAACTTAGATTTTTCCTTTTCAGAAAGGTTATTAAAACACTTCGAGAACGAAGTGTCTGTCAGAATGGCCGTGTGAGGTACGACCCACTTTACTCAAAATATAGATGAATATAAATGACTATTATTTCAATAATAGTCATAAATAACATGATGTATAATGGTAACAATGGTTTTGTCTTATTGTTTTTTGTTATTTAACTTGAAATTCTTATGCGAAGTACATATTTCAATAATTCATGTGAGTTGAACTAATTATTATTAATAATTAATTCATGATATTTGGACAACAAATTATAACATTATTTTTGAACACGTCAATTAATCTTTTTGACAATAATTATTGTTGTTTCCGGTTATGATACTTTTGTTACAAAAGATAGTACAGTTAATAAATTAATATAAAAGTGTTATAATTAAATACTTGATTTATAATGATTTTCAGGATGATTGTAACTATGAATCATTGTATTTATGATATTAGATGCAAATCTTGGTAGTCAGACGTGGGGTGGAGTGATGGCGGTGGGGTTGTTTTGATATGGCAGTATTTAAGGCGGGCTGTCTGATGGAAGGGACTCACTCTCTCTATCTTGCCGTAAGCCGTCACTCTGCCTCCTGTCAATGTGAATTGGCTCTGAGTACTTCGAACAAAGATCGTTATAAGATAAGTATTTATTTGGTTAAAACGCTTCTTGGCCTTTTGTGTAATATCAGTTCTTTCAGCTTAATAATTGGAAATGAAGAAAAGCTAAATGAATAATAATTGTATTACGTATTTACAATACGTATAAACTACGTTTTATTTATTGGTGTTTATGATTTATACAATACTTTTATTTATCAAGCCTAAGCTATTTCTGACACATGCTTGAACGGATTGTTGGATTTTAGCTTCAGAGAACTATGTCAATTCAAATCAATTATTTTACTGTGAGAATGCTACTCATTTAAAAACGTAACGGCCCATCACGTTGCAATGTGAACCGACCCTTGGGGTTAATTCAGACCGCAACGCGAGTCGCGACTCGTGACGCGTAGATGTATTAAGATTTGAGCTGCCAAAATTGCAATATCTAAAATTCAGTAGTTTAAAGTTCACTGCTTAAATTGGTAAAAATTTGGCAGCTCATATCACTGAAATGTGACACTTTACGTGGTTTTGTCCAAGATTATTTTTTGTTTGTATTGATGTTAGCTGTCCATTTTTGAAAAAAATATTCGTGAACGCGAAAAAATGCAATAGCGCACAGTAGGTCGGCCAAAATCTTCATACCCCTTTGCATCTACACGTCGCGTTGCGGTCTAAACTGACCCTTATGATAAATCGATCGTACCCGAGTCGTGGAGCTAAAGTCTTAAATTTCAACAAATTGAATAATTCAAGCTGCTCGGTGGTAATTGAGTGTAATTGTATGCAGCGGCTCCCGCGCTCGACCTGACAAGCTCTAGCGCTCTAGCTTCATTACTGCCGCAGTTTATATCTTGAAACGATAGGATATTGCTAAGACGAATATATTTTAACTCCCTTATTTAAGTTAAGAAATTAAAAACAACAAAAATGTCAAGTAGACCAAACTCAATTTTTTCGGTACCGAACGGGCTGATGATGATGAACTATAACTAAGAACAAGCTCGATAATGTCAGCTTTCAAACAAAAAAAAGCTAGACCGAAATCGGTCCACCCGTTTGGATGCTACGATGCCACGGACAGATACACACACAGACAGACAGACAGACAGACAGACAGACAGACAGACAGACAGACACGTCAAACTTAATATAACACCCCTCTTTTTTGTCACATTTCGGCACTATAAGATTACTCCTGCTTTCAATGAATCTGGCTACTGTAACCGAAAACGATGTTTCCACATTTATTAATTTCTTGACATATTCTACTTTACATAGAGTTTTAGATTCGTCTTGGCTCGTTGATAGTACGGTGCCTTAGTTAAATACTAGATGACGCCCGCAACTCCGTTGCGCCAAAATTCGTTTTTAGCGCGGGAACCGTGCATTTTCCGGGATAAAACTATCCTATGTCCTTTCTCGGGACTCAAAGTATCTCCATGCCAAATTTCAGCAAAATCGGTTCAGCGGTTCAAGCGTGAAGAGGTAACAGATAGACAGACAGACAGACAGACAGACAGACAGACAGACAGACAGACAGACAGACAGACAGACAGACAGACAGACAGACAGACGGACAGACAGACAGACAGACACACTTTCGCATTTATAATATTAGTATGGAAGTATGGATTGCTATTATAACCGTATTTTAACCAGTTACGTTAGACAAGTATTTTTAATTTGAATGCCCAACTAACAAAAATTGATCTTGTAGTGGCTTATATAGCCAAAAGTAATATTCTTATAGAAGTCGTATTATCGCTAATAAGGGTGCATTTGGGCACAATTTATAGGGATAATAACCCTCCATATAGTTGCTTTATTGTCCGCTTATTTCCTTATACGTGTTATATAATGACCAATAACAAGGTACTTCAACTTATAAGAAACATCTATATGTTTCTTATAAGTTGAAGCACCTTAATACGGGCGTTAATACGGGCGATCACCATTCACCCTTATACGTGTTATATTATTGTCCGATACAAGGGAGTTAAACTCCGTTTGCCCCTTTTGCCGTCATAATGATTTACATTTTCGCAACAGCTTGAAGAAGAAATAGTACTATCTAGTAAACGATAAGTTATTATTTTATGCATAGTTTATTTACCTGATTTAGTGCTCGTTTATAGTGAAAAGTGTATGGGAATTAAAATGCATGATAAAATGTGATACGCTGTGTGTTTTGGTATCAACTCGCCCTTGAATTTAAGCTGTTTTTGTGCTAACAACGTCATTAATTATTTAGTCAAGTTATATACAGTGCTTTTAAAAGAACAACAAGATTCACACATCGTCTATAAGGAGTCTATGAGAGTAAAGACTTTATAACGGCATCAATTGTTTCTTATGATATCGCCATTTTACATATCGTTAAGGTTCCTTTTACAATAACAAAATCGCACCTAGCTAGTGTTATTCCCGTTTATTATAAAAAAAAATTATTATTTTTTTCCACTGTAGTTGGGTTGGCCGAAAGAGACCTCTTTATAAGGATTTTAGCTCACTTTTGCGCACTTATTTTAAGTTTGAAATATTATTAAAAATCCGTGATTATCAAATTAATTGTTTTATTTTTTACTTTTCTTTAACCATCGCTCTCTCTTTCTGTAACCATCGCTCCTTTTCAACTTCTTCCACAGTTTTGAATCCCTTTTTAGGGTTCCGTACACAAAGGGTAAAACGGGACCATATTACTAAGACTTCGTTATCTGTTCGCCTGTCTGTCTGTCTGTCTCCAGGCTGTATTTTAAGAACCGGAATAGCTATAATTTTGAGATTTGTCGGGACTGTATGCATTTATTGCCACTATAACAACAAATATATAAAACAAAATAAAATTAATACATATGATATCTAAGGGGGCTCCTATACAGCAAACATGTTTTTTTCGCTTTTATTGCTTGTTAATAATGGTAATAGGTAGGCACCTGAAATTTACACAAAGGCCTAAAAACTTTAAAAAAAAATTGGCCTTTTTTTGTTCTATGAAAGTACGGAACCCTTCGTGCACAGGTCCGACTCGCACTTGGCCGATCATTCCGCTCCTCAAGAAATTCACACAATCTGTTGTACGTTTAAAATGGCGAATTTAGTTATGCAAAGCATTTTAATGTAACCTTAAAGAGCAAATATCTTTATAATCACTGTTTAAGGGAATGTGGATTGCTTTTATCCTTGTTAAGGTCATATAAAATATTAGCATTCGTTTGTTGGATAGATGTCTTATTAAATGCCCCTATAAGTTAAAAGCATTATTAGTTACCTTGTGCATTACTTTTATAAGAATAATTGACCATATTAAAAGCTTTTATATGTCTTTGAATATTATAAGGCTAAAAAGCAATGTAAATAGCCACTATAAGATGAACATATTTCGAAGCCTTATAGTTGCCGTATAAATTGGAGTTATTAACGTTTACCCAACCAAATTATAAGAATAAAGGTAATATTAGCCAAATCTCCTAATAGTGTGCCATTATAAGTAACATTGGCATAATGAATGCTCTTTTATAACAAGTATAAGATTTTAGACCTTATTGAGTTAATTTTATAAGGTTAGTTTGTTTGTTGGGTGACGTCTCTGTCTCTACTCTCTACTCTTAGGTATATAATATGCTAAATTATGATTGTTATATATATTTCATTTTTTACCAAGCCAAACTCTTTTGAATGTTTGATTGTGTTTGTCTGTCTCTATATGTATATCTGGTATGGATGTTAGTTAGTCAGTTAGCTGGAGAGCCCTCTGAGCCACAAGTTGTAATCTGAATGGAACGTGTCTACACGAGGTCAAGTGAAAACACTCCACATGATTTAATCAGCGACCACTGACACTACGGACTTGGGGATTAGGGGTTAGTATCACTCGACTTCGGTGTAGATCACTACGCCGAAATTTAGTAATATAATTTTTCCTTCAGATACCTACTGAAAATACAAGATGCTAAATTTAGCATCTTGCATTTTCGGTGGAAAGTCGAAGGTAAAAGATGTTTTATCTGTAGTCAGTTATAAAAATATAATATAATATATTATGAAAATGGTACTTCTTAATTAATACAATTCAAGACGTGAGTGGAAGAATAAGGTGAGTAAAAAGAAAAAACCTCCCGTTTTTTTGCTTAAATGGAGGCTTTAGGACTAGAAAAAATATTTTAAATAGAAAAACTGTGGATTATTTGTGTAGCCGGATATATTAGCTAGGTTATGAAGTAGATAAGTTACAAGTTTTATGAAAATAATAAGGGAAAAAATGAGTTACCGTCCGTATGTTACGACATCTTACTTGTTCGATTCTTCCACTCACATCTTCATTATTTATCCATACTACTTATTAAGTTTTCTGTTGCAGCCAGCAGGTAAGTAATCATTCCTCCTAATCAAATAAAAAAAATTACCTGCACCGGGTACAACTTAGGTTATTAAAAATAAAATAAATTTTAAGTAACCTAAAAGTATCCCTGATATTTTATACCACCAAAGTAGAATCATATCTATTTCAACTACTACGTGAATTACTTATCACAGGCATACTTTTATAATTTGTGTGTTATAATATTTCAGAAAATTTAATATTGTTCTCAAGTCTACAGTGTACGTGGTTACCCAGCCGAAAGGTTAAACGAACACATGACAAGAGGTATCGCGCAGCGCACACTACGGACAAAGCTAATTGTCAGCTAACTGGCTATACAGACTTTAACGCCTAACGAAACCTAATTAATGATTCGTGGGAAGCTTGGATAAGGGAAATGTTTGTGTCTTTGTGTTTAATTTGCGCAAATAATAATAATATCTATGGACGCTTCACACCACGTCAGTGTGGCCCCGTGCTAAGTACCTGAAGGACTTGTGATACGGATACCAGACAACGAAAATATATTTAATACTTTTATACTATACATATATTTCAGATTTTTATTATAATATGATGCACATATCTTACACATCCATGATCCAGGAACATTGAAAACTTTTTGTTCCGTCGGCGGGATTCGAACCCGCGACCTCCGGCATGAGCGTTGCCAACACGCTCAACCACTGAGCCACGGAGGTCGTCATTACCATATAGTCTAATAACTAAGATACCCAAAAACCTACCATTTAAAAAAATTGGAGTTCTTCGCAAGTCTTATAATTATTATATCTTTCTAAATTAGTCTCATTTGATAATTCTACTAGATATTAGGAGTAGTGTGTTTTCGCGGATTCTGGATCACGATTGTGGGTCCCCCCGCTCGCGGTTCGCAAACTTTCTCGATCACTTTTTGTCGGTTCGAGCGGCGACGTCGCCTAAAAAATAAAAAAAAGAGTTTGGTGTCAAAATAAGGGTTTTCGACCATGCCCGTTCGATATATGCCATCCGTTTCTGCGTATTTGCACTAGTTTCAAAGTTAGCTTTTGTGTTTAACCCTCATTATCTACTATCACCACGCTCCATTGTTTCTTCATAATTACAATCGCTACTTATTGCATTGTTATGCTCGCCTGGCCTCGGTGTCCTATTGTTCTTAATGACTACCTGGGCTTATCGCTTACGTCACCTTAGTTTCTTACAAGATTTTAAATAAATATGAATGATAATTAACTAATGAATTATTGCAAATTAAAAGTACCTAATAATTATGTGGGTCACCCGATCATTCAATGGACTTCGTAAACATACGAGGACGCGGCGCGCAAACTGAGTATTTTAGATTTTAAATGAATATGAATGATAATTAACTAATGAATTATTAAATGCAATTTATTTCTTCGTCATCACAAGATTTCAAAGGGCCTTTAATATATTTTGGTTTCTACAAATTGATTTTGTGCTTTATAAAGTTTGATATATTTTGAGATTCTGATAAACGTGTTTTATTTATTTTTTGAGTGAAAATTCTATGTTTGATTGATTTCAACATTGAGCATAATTGAACATTTTCATAAAAATAAAAAACACGTTTTATAATTTTCTAAAAGATTTTTTAAATAATGAAACAAGCTTTAATAAATTTGAAGTACACTAAATTTAAAAAACACGTTTTTTAATTTTCTCAAAAGCTTTTGAAAATAATGAAACAAGCTTTAATTTTGAAATATATTTTACAAAAAAAAAAACGTTTTGTAATTTTCTCGAAAGCTTTTGAAAATAATGAAACAAGCTTTAATAAATTTGAAATATATTAAATTAAAAAAACACGTTTTTTAATTTTCTCCAAAGCTTTTGAAAATAATGAAACAAGCTTTAATAAATTTGAAATATATTTAAATATAAAAAAACACGTTTTATAATTTTCTAAAAGGTTTTCGAAAGTAATGAAAAAGGCTTCAATAAATTTGAAATATATTATATACTTATTCAAAAAACACATTTTGTAATTTTCTAAAAAGTTTTTGAAAATAATGAAAAAAGCTTTAATTTTGAAATATATTTTACAAAAAAAAAAAAACGTTTTGTAATTTTCTAAAAGATTTTTGAAAATAATGAAACAAACTTTAATAAATTTGAAGTTTGATTTGAAAAAATTGAGTTTGATTTTTAAAGTTTCATTGTACTACAACATTGCAAAATTATATAATATTTAATCAAGATTTTCTTAAAAACATAAAATTTTAAATTATGTTTTCTTAAATGAGTTTCAAATTAAAATTTGAATAATATAATATTTCATTAAAGCTTTTTTCATTATTTTCAAAAACTTTTTAGAAAATTACAAAACGTGTTTTTGAATATAATGTATGTCAAATTTATTAAAGCTTTTTTCATTATTTTCAAAAAGTTTTTAGAAAATTAAAAAAACGTGTTTTTTGAATTTAGTGTACTTCAAATTTATTAAAGCTTGTTTCATTATTTTAAAAAATCTTTTAGAAAATTATAAAACGTGTTTTTTATTTTTATAAAATTTTTTAATTATGCTCAATGTTGAAATCAATCAAACATAGAATTTTCACTCAAAAAATAAATAAAACACGTTTATCAGAATCTCAAAATATATCAAACTTTATAAAGCACAAAATCAATTTGTAGAAACCAAAATATATTAAAGGCCCTTTGAAATCTTGTGATGACGAAGAAATAAATTGCATTTAATAATTCATTAGTTAATTATCATTCATATTCATTTAAAATCTAAAATACTCAGTTTGCGCGCCGCGTCCTCGTATGTTTACGAAGTCCATTGAATGATCGGGTGACCTACATAATTAATTATTAGGTACTTTTAATTTGCAATAATTCATTAGTTAATTATCATTCATATTTATTTAAAATCTTGTAAGAAACTAAGGTGACGTAAGCGATAAGCCCAGGTAGTCATTACAAACAATAGGACACCGAGGCCAGGCGAGCATAACAATGCAATAAGTAGCGATTGTAATTATGAAGAAACAATGGAGCGTGGTGATAGTAGATAATGAGGGTTAAGCACAAAAGCTAACTTTGAAACTAGTGCAAATACGCAGAAACGGATGGCATATATCGAACGGGCATGGTCGAAATCCCTTATTTTGACACCAAACGTTTTTTTTATTTTTTAGGCGACGTCGCCGCTCGAACCGACAAAAATTGATCGAGAAAGTTTGCGAACCGCGAGCGGAGGAGGGGTGGACCCACAATCGTGATCCAGAACCCGCGAAAACACACTACTATTAGGAGAGTTAGTAATAGATTTGCTGGTACATTACTTGTTCATCAACCTACTAAACATTGTTTTGTCATAGCTTTTATTAAGGACTAGCTGTCCCGGTGAACTTCGTGTTCCTTAAAAACCTTCCCTGGACTTCAAGGATTATTTTAAGACTAAAATTAGCAGAATCGGTTTAGCTGTTATCGAGTTATAGCGTTATATAGATACGAAAATTAGATGTTGGCCGATTCTCAGACTCATCCAATAAACACACAAAGTTTCATTAAAAAAGGGAGCTTCGAGGAGTTTCGCAACAAAAGGCTCTGCTAAAACTTTAAATTAACTTTTTTTAATTCATGTCCACACTGACTAGTTTAATAATTGCGGCTATCAAAAGAATAAATATTATAGTGTGTGCAGACCCCAAACATCTGCGTTGGGCAGGACACATTGCTACACAAATATGGCTGCAGAGCTTTTGGATTTATTTTTAACCAGCGATGCATTACGTCGGCAAACTACTTAAGATCTTTATTCTTGAGATGCTCAGAGGATATGAAACGTGGTCTTGAGACTTCAAGCGATTGGAAGCGTAGACGAGTGTTGCAAAATATTTTACAAAATACTTAGCACCGTCTATTTTGCTCCCTTTCCTGTGGTCTGCTCTAAATCCATAATTATTATCTATAAGTACCTAATATAAAAATTACATAATATGCAAAAGTGAATCTATCAGACGAACAGATAGTCAGACACACTGGCATATAATCTGTTTGTTACCTCTGGCTAAAATCGCTGAACCGATTTTGTATCATTTTTGACCGACTTCCAAAAAGAAGGAGGTAATACATTCGGCTGTATTTTTTTTATGTATGTTCAACGATTACTCAGTCGTTTGTGGTCCGATTTTCAATTTTCTTTTTGTGTTTTATAGGGTTTAACTCGAATTTGGTACCATGTTCACAAAAGTCGTGATCTGATGATGGGATCCTTGAGGAATCGAGGGGACTCCTTGAAATTTGTATGAAAACATAATATAGTGATTTTGATGTTTTCTGAATCATTCAAGGTAAATGCTACTAAAAAGTAAGACTTCGCACCAGGTTATACCCTGGATCCGAAAGTACTGAACAGAACTTTTGAATACTTATAGGTACAGGTTCGGGGATTTCGGCACTGTTTAAACTACTGAAAGCATAAGCCAACACATCAATTTGATTGATCATCATCATCACAACCATAATTATACCATGGGTCATCACACTATGACCCAATTATTGGTACTTTTCGTAATATTTTGCATCGAAGCAAATATTTTTGATAATGATTTCGCTATTTGTGGACCGATTTTCAAAATTCTCATGTTTTTGTATAGGATATAATCTTAATATTGTATAAGAATTACGAAAGTGGTGAGCTGATGATGGGATCTATGAGCAATCGAGGGAAATCCTTGAAATTTATCAAAACACTCATAGTGGTTAAAATGTTGTTTTTAGTAAGTTAAACATATGTTATGAATAAGAAAAATTTCATACGAAGGTGTCTCTTGTTCCAAAGGCACTGATCAGAACTCCTGAACCTTTAAAGATAAAAGTTTGGAAATTGCAGTATCGCTTAGATAACTGCAAGCATTTACCACAATTTCGCTTACAGTAACATAATGTGAATAGTTAACATTCGTATTGGTTATTTACGCGCAAAGCCTTATTTTGTACATAACTAAAAAGAGTGAAATTATTATTTTTAACAAAAATTAAAACCGACTTCGAAGGTAAAAACAATAGTAATATGAACTAAAAAGTATTAAATAACCCTTACTCTTTAAGATTGCCTTTATCAGAATTCGTCTAAATCTCAACTATTTCTGTACATACTACAGTCTTCATTACTTTGAAGTCGGTACCAGTCCCAAAAGTTTCAGATATTCTGACATTAATGAACTCACGATTAAATTAGCTGGTACCGACTTCAAAATGTAGTATGTACAGAAATAGTTGAGATTTAGACGAATTTTGAAAAAGGCACTATTAAAGAGTAAGAGTTATTTAATACTTTTTAGTTCATATTACTATTGTTTTTACCTTGTCGGTTTTAATTTTTTGTTAAAAATAATAATCTACTGACATTTGCGTGGCGACCTACGCTGCCGCCGGCGGCGGCGTAAAAGCTAGTAGGTAGAGTTAAATGAAACCTATCGCCTATGTCATAAAGTGGCATTTCGTTTGAATTTTTGTCGGTCGCAGTCGCTCGCGGCAAAGATCCGAAAGCTACCTTAAGGATTCTACCCAAAGTAAACACACTGGACTTAAGGCTCCCAAAAAAGGACATAGATTTCTTTTTAAAGAGTCCAGGGTCCTAGAGGGTTTCCTTTGACCCAAGTATATTCCGTTTTTAGCTTTAAGTTCACGAAACACTAGAGTACCCACAATATAAATAGTAATACAGTAGAACCATATTATAATCTAAGTCATAAAATTTCACAAAGTCAGGTAGGTAGTCATAAAATTTCACACATTTTCTGCTGTAACGTTTGGGAAAACACGTGACGCTGAAACCACGCGCAGAAAACGCGCACGTCTGCACCCGCCCTGAATATTGTCTAATGCCCGGGTTCTGTTAATTAAATATATTATATTTGTTAATTTAACCAATTAATATCGCTGCTTAGCAGGTAAACTCCTGTCAAAAAACCATAAAAAACGGTCATAAGCACCAAGTTTGATTTCAAGGACACGTAGAGTTACTCTACTGTGTATTTCTTATACTGTGGTGTGGGTACATGAATTTTATAGCTTTTAACAAAGTTACCCGTTCACACGTGCTACAACACAACTCACGCCTGACGTTTTTATCGCTTTGGGAATTCTTTGGAGGACGGGAAGGGGACTGATACGCTTATCCGATCTGATTTTCACATTATTCGCAGGTATTGCCTTTCACGCCAAAAACACTGATAAAGACCGCAAAGATGCCAAACGGAAGTGTTGATAAAATGATGTTAACTTTGTCAAGAGTGTATCAAAACAAAGACTATAATTATTATACTGTACTCGGCGAAACATGGCGGTAGCAGTCATTGATTCCCTGTCAAAAACTTGTCATTTTCTATACAAAGCCGCGATTGACAACATCTGACACTTCATTGTCAATCACGGTTTATATAGAAAATTACAAGTTTTTAACAGGGAGTCAACGACCGCTACCGACATATTTCGCCGAGTACAGTATAATACTTAAGACTTTAGTGTGTTTTTTTGGGATTTATATGGGCAAGTGCCCAGCGTGGCGTCAAGAATTTGCCCATAGGAAAATTTAAAACGATGTACCTCTTGCAGCACTCCTACTTTCATAGATAACTCTATTTAAGAGACACATATACACTCTAAAGTATTATCATTTTTTGTTTTGTTACGCGGTATACCGACACCTGTATAATATTATTATTATTATTTTCTTAACATGCATGTAAAGATCGAAGCAGTGGGCGCTACTAGCACGTACAGTAAATAATCCGACCAAAATCCGACAATTGCACACGTCATAGTATGACATAATAAAAAAAACTTTTTTTATTGTCTATGCTGGTGCTGCACTCTAGCGTCGATAAATTGCAGTATTATATTATTTTACCTATATGTATCTGTTACCGATGTCTCTATTCTCCACCGTATTCTCTAGATAGAGCTGATGTCTGAAGATGATTATATCTGTGATTGTTTAGATACGCGTTGCCAAAAATAACCAAATTTTGGGGGTGCGATGAGGAGGGCTTCATACTGGTGGAGAAGAGGAAGAAGAAGCCCACGTATGACAGGAAAATTGCCCTAAGTAACTATTTAAAAAAAGAAGAAGAAGCAGAAGTGGAAAAATTTTTAATTTTTGAAAACGGAATAATCGGGTATGGAACATGTTAATCTCGTTAATACCAAATCCCATTATTCCCAAAGCACTTATACAAATATCTTACCTTAATCGTTTTCCCTTGAAAAAACAAATTAAGCCTCGTCCCGGGGATCTGAAACAGAATTGATAGCTAAAACGACTTTATTCTGAAGGTTATTAAGTTTCACCACTTGCTGATAAGTGCCTGATTCGCTACCCACAATTTATTTAACAGATAGAGTATGGTGCATCCGGCACTTATCAGGAAGTGGTAAAACAGCCCTTCAGCACGTTGGGCCAAAATTCGTTTTTCGCCCGGGTACCGCACATTTTTCCGGAATAAAAAGTATCCCATGTCCTTTTCCGAAACTCTAAGTATATCCATTATCCATACCGAATTTCCGCAATGTCGGCTCAGCGGTTTTGACAGACAGGAACACTTATGGATGTAATATTCTGCTTCTTACTCTATCAGTATTAAAATGAGACAAAAATTAATCACCTATAGTAGGAGAGCAGCCGGCTAGTGATGATGAGTACTCGTTACGAGAGTATTATAGCTGGTGATTATGCGACTAATTTAGTCAGCGCGCCTCGCTTCCAAACATTGACTATAATTTATTATATGTCGGGATAAAAAGGCATATATAATCATACTAATTTTGACAAATTTTATCAATTATCATACTAATCTATACTAATAATAAATATAGTGAAAGTAAAAATAATAACAGAAAGTGTATGTCTGTCTGTTACCTCCTCTTCACGCTCATACCGCTGAACCGATTTTGCTGAAATTTGATATGAGGATGGGGAAACGATATAGAATACTTTTTATCTCGAAAAATTTAATTTCTTAAATTCCTGCGCGATAAAAGAATTTTGGCGCAACGATGTTGCGGGCGTCATCTATAGTATCTTGTCCCACATTGTTTCCCATAAAAGTATAACAATCATTATTATACAATACATTTATACAATAAGGGACAGTATTATACATTGTCTAGAGTCTGATATGCAAACGATCTGACGGAACACCTGATGTCCAGCTCAGATACGCTTGTCACAATACTGATATTCATGTGTTTATGCTGCATGTGATTTAGGTTTAGCCAAACACTAAGTATTCTAGTGAATAAACACTAATTGTAGCACTTAGAGTAAATCTTAATAATGACTTACGGCCGTACTCAGATACATTTAATGGTGGTTAACTTTAATTTAATAAAGAGTTTGTCAGATAATATATGGGGCTCATGTCAAAATCTTTATTTAATTATTTTTTTAGCTATAGTCATTAATCATTCATAATCTTATTTGAGTGCGGCAGTTAGAGGAGGTTTTGAATTTTCGATATTTTTGAAATCAAAGACATCATAATATAACTAGATACGTAACTAGGTAAGTAATTATTAAATTATGACTCTGAGCGGTTGTTAACTATATAATAGGTTGATCAATTTTATTGATTGATCAATTTAAGTGGTTAAATGGTAGTCTGGCAGTAAATCGTTGGTATTGGACATTTTGCTGGACATTGGACGGTCTGCTCCTCTCTACGAATTTGTGGTATAGGAGACTCATAAATGGATATAATAAATACAAAAAGTTTAATTTTTAGGGTTCCGTACCTCAAAAGGAAAAAACGGAACCCTTATAGGATCACTTTGTTGTCCGTCTGTCCGTCCGTCCGTCTGTCAAGACCCTTTTTCTCAGGAACGCGTGGAGGTATGAAGCTGAAATTTATATCAATTACTCAGGTCTACTGTCCCTTGAAGCTGTGAAAAAATCAAACTTCTAAGCCAACGCAATCAAAAGATACAGCCGTTTATGCCGCAAATTTTCGACATTTGCAAGGGAATCAAAACCTACAGGGTGCTTCCCGTGAACTCAGAATCTTGAAATTTGGTACGAAGCAACGTCTTATAGCATAGATAAAGGAAAAATTACGAAAACTATTAATTTTTAGTTACATCACATAATATATATTTTTTTAATAATTTTAAACTTACTACCCATTTCCTCATAAACGCGTAGAGGTATTAAATTGAAATTCATACCAAATACTCAGGTCTATAATACCTTTAAGCTGTAACAAAATCAAACTTCTATGTCAACGCAATCAAAAGAAACAGCAATTTAAGCTGCATATTTCGAAACTCGCAAGTACTCGCAAGGGAATCAAAACCTAAAGGGTACTTCCAGTCGACCTAGAATCTTGAAATTTGGCATGAAGCAACGTTTTATAGCACACATAAAGGAAAAATTCCGAAAACCTTAAATTTTTAGTTACATTACAAAATATATATTTTTTAATAAATATAAACTTATTACTTTTTTCCTCATGAACAGATATTGTAATGTTATGAATTTCATTTTGCAATAAAAATACCATAGTTATGACTCGATTGTCGTAATAAACGAACTTTGTAAACCTTGCAGGTTTGTACGGAACCCTCGGTGCGCGAGTCCGACTCGCACTTGGCCGGTTTTTTTATTTTGTTAGTCTCGCTAAAACTCAAAAACAGCTGAACCGATTGGGCTAATTTTAATCTTGAAATATTCGTGAAAATTCCGGTAAGGTTTATGCTTACGGTAAGAACATTTTGGAGGTTATGCCCGGGACACACGAGGCTAGTTTTTCAAGTTAGGATAGCAAGCTAGATTTTTACCAAACTGTCCTGGCTTGCTGACCTAGCTTGGAGCATGCTAGTTCTGTTTTACAAATGAAGATAGTTTTGTCTACACGAAGTCAGAAGTACTAGCTTGCTAGCTTATAAACACTAGCTCGCTATCCTAGCTTGAAAAACTAGCCTCGTGTGTCCCGGGCATAAGTGATACGAAGTTAAGGCGTCAACTAAATGATGATTTGGAACTAAAATCTATCAGTACGTGATGTTATTATTCTACATTTAACTACTCAAAATACATAAGAAAGTAAAAGTAACAATCGATAACGTTAATTTAATAAATATTTACTACTTACAGCTATTATATAAAATCGTTAGGTACTTACGTAAAATTGGATTTCTTGTTATTTCCTTGTTTTAACCTAAAAAGAACAAAAACTATTAGTGCCGCAAACCACCGACCTACATGGAGACCTATTACAGAGTTACACTAATTAAATTATAGCTAATTCTATTATATTAATTCTCAAGTGACGTAAAAATTAATTAATTTCACAAAAAACAAAACAACGAAAATGCGCCCGTCAAAATTTTGGCGCCCAAATTGAAATAGGAACGCCAAACGCGTTTTTTTTTTTTTTTTATTTATACCGTGTTTGTCGCACAGGCTTATGCAGCGCAGCCGTCGGTCTTGAATGCCAGTCCCACTATAACTAGTATGGTTTCGCTGTCCACGCTCCACTTGTGTAAGAATGTATCATACTCGGACAATACAACACTAACATACTTGCTGTGAATTTTTTCAATGCTCATTAGAAATTTCATTTGAATATCGCTCGCTATTGTTTGAAGGAATCCGTGATGAGGAATAGATGCAACTCAATTTTTTTTTATAAGTAGATAATTACTAATTGAAGAGGTGACTGGAAGAATCGAACAAGAAACATTTCGTAACATACGGACAATAACTCATTTTTTCCCTAATTATTTTAATAAAACTTGTAACTTATCTACTTCATAACCTAGCTAATATATCTGGCTACACATATAATCCATAGTTTTTCTATTTCAAATATTTTTTCCGGTCCTAAAGCCTCCATGTAAGCAAAAAAACGGGAAGTTTTTTCATCCTTCCACCTTATTATAAGTATAATTAAGTATACATTATTTTGCGTGGGATTCAGACTATTTTTAAACCTGAGGGTCTAGACAAGCGGCAAGCGATTATCGTAAACGCTAACGCTAACGACACAGAATGTATGGAATTTGACATTAGTGAGCGCTAGCTAAAGCTAAGCTAGCTAAGCCATGACTTATGTCAAATCGCATACATTTTGTGGCGTTAGCGTTAGCGTTTACGATAATCGCTTGCCACTCGTCTACTAGGGCAGAAAATAAATTAAGTATTGAACTGTCAAATGACGTCATAACAGGCAATAATATCTGCAGTTAGGTACA
The DNA here is from genome assembly GCA_905333045.1 of Lysandra bellargus. Lineage (NCBI taxonomy): Eukaryota > Metazoa > Arthropoda > Insecta > Lepidoptera > Lycaenidae > Lysandra > Lysandra bellargus. The sequence goes on along the minus strand of HG995363.1, from coordinate 6,261,622 downwards.
TAACGTATAGTAATTACTACCCTCAATACCAAATAGGTTATGTCATGTGGGGTGAACAGGTGGGGCTAATACCGGCGACCCCAATATGGAATTTATGATGCAGGTGGTACCAATATTAACTTTACTTCCGCACCAATAAAATACTTTCTCCGAATGAAAATATTAGTCCAACGTTATGGGTGAACATATGAAATTTTTATTGTCATGAATTATATTTTCATGTGGTAAGCACTACGGTAAGCATAAAGAAGGAGACAGGAAAAGATAGAGATTCGAAAATTAGTGCGATAAAACTAAAGTTAAAAAGGACTTTTAATTTCAAATATAACGGAAATATAATATTTCATCAAGGCAAAAATCCACTCTATATCTCTACCAAATCTCATCATAATCGGCGCAGTAGTCCGGTGCCTGTTCGATGCTAAATTTTCCTCTTTATAAGATTAATGTGTAATGAAGTAAAATATAAAACTGGAATAAATTTTACAACATGACAAAGAAACTCTACAATCTTCGGCGTACTTAAGTTTCAAAGATTTGAGTCAGCACTTTAACGTATGAACAAGAATTCTTCAAGTATTTCATGTATGAAATTTCGTATGCTTAAGTTTTCTTGCTTCTTTGAAACACTGAGAACTTACAAAAATACTTTTTACTCTGCATTTTTAACTTACAATTAGCATACTTAGAAGGTCGAGCTGTAAAATATTACCGTATTATCCATACTAATATTATAATTATGTCTGTCTGTCTATGTCCTCTTCACGCTTAAAATGTTAAACCGATTTTGATGAATTTTGGTATGGAGATACTGTCTTGGGAAAGGACAGAGGATACTTTTCATCCCAAAAATGTACGGTTCCCGCGCGATAAGCGAATTTGAATGTAAAACTTAATTTATCCTTAAAAAGTGTGTTGAATATTATTTCCCATCGTATAACCATAATAATTATAATTAAAATAACTTTCTTGATTGATGTGAGACTTAACTTTTAAAAATTGTGAGAAAGGAACCTATTGTTACTCGTATTAATATAAAATTATCATTATGCTGATGTTTTTTACATAAGAATATTATATTATTATACTGAAATATTTTCACGCTACAGGCAGCACAAGCATAGACAATAAACAAAAAAAAACGTTTTGTTCGACGCTTGACAACGTTACTGTCAATATTTTGATATCACCTCTGATAAAATATGTCGGATTTTGGTCGGCTTATTATGTACCAGCGGTATGTGCTACAGTCGGGGCATTTTAATAGGCCACATTTGACATCTGTCAGATTAATCTCCATAGTGAGGTGAGCTGCGTAAAAATATCGACCAACTACGAATAAATCGATACGGACTTGAAATTAATATTTGAATTTTATACGTTTGAAACAAACTCCTGTCCCACTATTACTTTTTCTTTTGCAAATTCAAGGAGCAAAATAAGACAAGTACATAATTTACAAAAAAAAAAAAATGCATTTATTCGCTTGAATTATAAAAACTGTTAAATGTAGTATTATCATTATTCATTTCACATAAATATGTGTTACTTTTCACAACGTGGTTATTAATTTATGGGGATATTTCGTTACAAGTAATTAATGCATCGATACTATTTATTCGCTTTCGATTTTTAGGGTAACTTCCCTAGAGTTTAAAAAGAAAAAAGGTCAGCTGACGTAACATTGTAACGACGTGCAATTATTAAGATCAGAATTTGTTTATTACGTTTAGAATTGTTTATCAGTAAAATAAAATCATTAAATAATTCGTATCGGTCATATTTACAATAAATATGTAATCGTAATTGAAAAAAGTTAATCAATTGTGCAGTTATAACAAAACGAAAATATTTATTTTTTATGTACGTCGCTATAAGGTTACCTGGTACAATTTTGATGAACTGTCAAATGTGGCCTATTAAAATGTCCCGACTATAGTAGCGCAATCTGCTCCGACTCCTCTGATCCCTCCTAGCACCTTCTGATCGTCCGATTTATTACCTATTCTTAAAAGCGGACTCTAAAAAATATTTTTTAGTATTTAAATATTTTGTAGTAAATTTACTATTTATTTATATATATTTTTAGTGTTTTACACAATTTTTTAGTGTTTAAATATTTTGAAGTTAATTTTTGTTCAGGAACCTAGGTAATTACTATTTTAAGCTGAAAAATAACTCAAACATGTTAAATACTTTCGTATGACAAAATGATTTTGGTATTACGTATGTATGAGAATTTCGAGGGTAGCCCGGGCTCTTAAGTACCACTTCTAAAATGCCGCATCTGTAAATAATAAAGTATTATAATATTCAATATTGTCTTATCTATTCTTGTATGACGCCGTCCATGGTAAGGGTGTGCGCACACTGCACACATCAGTTCATGCATATTGACCGTTTTATGTCCAGCATAAGGTAATAATGTGTGTTTCCATTGTCTGATGAATAATACGTCATATTATTAACAAATTGACCTAAATATATTTTTACTGATTAACTTTAGAAAAACATATTGTAAGCGACGTATGTTTTTACTATCTCTTATCTCTTATTTTATATAAATCAGGTAACTCAAGTATATTATATGAGTTCTTTTCAAGTTCTTTAGACCGTGGCAGAAGCACTTCTGGCAGTTTTATCTTTAACTTCTACGTTTCTATAAAAAAATTGCCCATACAAGGGACACATGCATTATGCATACCCTAAAGTATTATCATACTAGACGACGCCCGCAACTCCGTTGCGCCAAAATTAGTTTATAGCGTGGGAGCCGTACATTTTTTTGGGATAAAAGTATCCTATGTCCTTTTACGGGACTCAAAGTATATTTATACCAAATTTCAGCCCAATCGGTTCAGCCGTTTAGGCGTGAAGAGGTAACAGACAGACAGACATACAGACAGACAGACCACTTTCGCATTTATAATATTAGTATGGATTTATCACTCATTTATGCTAAGTACTCACATACGGTTTTGCTCGATCGAGCAATAACGTCGAGCAAAACCCGCAACTCGGGATTTCATTCAAACATTTAGCATTGCTCGATAATTTTACTCTAAATCGATGTATTTAATTCCATCGATGCGAGCCTTCGACTTATTATTTTCGAATTATTACTCGATTTGGAGTAAAACGAACAATACCGTATGTGAGTACTTTACCTTGTATAACGTTTGTTTGACGTACCGGATTGTACAATGGAAACCCCCAATACGCCACGCTAGCTGCCGCCCGCGGCTGTGCTCGCTCTGCCGGCTAATGCTGTTTATCTCCGCACACAGGTGGTGCATGTAATGTGGAATCTACTTAGGCTAGATTAGACTGGAATTAGTCTAGTAACTAGTTGCATTCTAGAAAAGTCATGCTCTTCAAAATACTTCTTACTTCTATTTGAGGTACGTGGCTACTGGATGTGGGTGTCTACTTTGATATTTTTTTTTAAAGTAGAGAATTATTTTCAAAGACATCTGAGATGAAGAATATATAGTATATACTCACGGATTTAAAAAAATACGGATGTAACCTTGTCTAATCCCGAGTGAAGCACAGTAATGGCCGCCCATGTAGGATGTGTGCGTGTCATTGGCGCCGTCACTCTAAGTACAATGACAGCGGGTTGTAGTACCTAGTTGCGTGTGTGAGTGTCGGTCACGTGTACAATAAACGAAATTGTGACGAAATTGTCGTACCTTGCATGCTTCACCTCTTTATAGTGTAATGCTCCATCCGTATTTTTTTTTAAATCCGTGGTATAGACTATAGACATTTCTGCTTTAAACTATGAGGAGCAGACTTTTTTTTCAAATAGAATTTAAAGACTATCCTAAAAAAACATAAACGATCTAAAACTTATAGTAGAGGAGGGGAGGGTGCTATTTTTGTAGTCACTCGAGCGACGGAGACCTAGTTTTGTGCATTAGGTAAATCTGATAAAAAAATAACAAGAGCGTTTTTATTTTTATTTTAGCGGTGCGTTCAGAAACTGCAGCCATTTTAAAGTTTTGAAAAAGAAAATATAATATTTAGAAAATTGCTTATTTAGGTAAATTATAAATATATTTTTGACAACAAGGACTAAATCATTTAGTTTAGAGCAAAATGAAATACCTATCTGCGAAGCTTAGTTAAGAAAATATGAAGCTTTATTTTTTATATTTTAAAATGTCTCTACAGGCTTACTTATTACTTACCTTTGAATCGTCAGTGCTTTATATGGAGGCTTTTTTGGGTTCTACTAAACATCACCTATCTTAATCTGACAGATCCGACGACATTTCAATATTAAAAAAAAATTTACACACCACGTAAGAAATCTGATTTATTTACCATACCATTTAAATACCATGATAACTAGACACATGTCGGAAGCCTATGCAAGCTTAATCTGACACGCTCGAGCTACTCCCGAAATCCCCTCTTCCCCTCCCTATTTAGTGTTTACCTTTTACTATTATATACCTTTAGCCTAGTAAATAATTAGGGTTACAGACAGGTTTTAAAATAACCCAGCGGAATGTAAACTGGAGTTAGTTCAGTTAGCAGAGTGAAGTTAGACAAAGAGCTAATGAACGGTTCGTTTGGCGTGAAGCGCTCGGCGCTCAGGCTCCTGCACTAGGGCTTTTAGTCCTTTGTGGGGTTTTTGTTATTACAGAGCTAGTTGAGAGAGATAGAGAGGCTTTAATGAACAAAAAAGTCGACTTTTTGGTGAATCAGTCTATGATTACTGTTTACAATCCCTAGGAAGTATCAACACAAGGAATTCGTTTATCGCACGGGAACCGTACATTTTCCAATTTAAAAAATATCCTATATAAAGAATATAGGATATTTTTTAAATTGGAATCGGGATTCAAAGTATATATTTCAGCAAAATCAGTTCAGTGGTTTGTACCTTTTATAACTCAACATTTTTTTTTGTGGGTTAATACACATATTTAACAACGACCATAATATAACCTATTACAAGGGATTCATACTCACCTGCAACTTGCAAGTATTATCACTTTGATTTGTTACACCCTGTATAAAACCTTGTCTTACCTTTTATATCAGTAGAGTCACGGGAACAGCTAGAGTAGTCCTGTTAATCAATACATTACGGTGACAGGGTAGTGACAGGCCTATTGTGTTACACCCTTGTCGGTGTGGGAACAATGATTGTCAGATCGCTAGGGCTGCCACACGCCATAATTAAACGTCTGATACGTTTGTCTCAGGGCTGACACTCGATTGCGGAAGTAACAGGTGAAAGCCTTGGTTTTGATTGCTTGTAGGATATTATACTAGATGACGCCTGCAACTTCGTTGCGCCAAAATCGCGAGGAAATCGCGGATTTGTCCGGGATAAAAAGTATCTTATGTCTTTTCCTGGGACTCAAAGCATCTCCATACCAAATTTCAGCAAAATCGGTTCAGCGGTTTGGGCGTAATAGATAGACAGATGGACAAAAATATTAAAGCTTCGTTTCAGGTTAAGATAATAATTATTATGATGATTATTGAGGACTAGAAAAAACTTACGCGCAGTATTATAAGCATTAGTCTAAGTTTAGTCATGCAATTAATGATGATAATAATATTATGATTCCCATGATTGAAAATCAGTCTATAGAATACACAATTTTTTTTTTTTTTTTTTAATCTATGGACGCTTCACACCACGTCAGTCTGGCCCCGTGCTAAGTACCCGAAGGACTTGTGTTACGGGTACCAGACAACGGAAATATATTTAATATTTTTTATACTATACATATATTTAAGATTTTTATTATATGATACACATATTTAATATACATCCATGACCCAGGAACTTTATAAACTCTTTTTTCCGTCGGCGGGACTCGAACCCGCGACCTCCGGCTTGAGCTCAACGCACTCACCACTGCGCCACGGAGGTCGTCATAATTATTATTATTGATGTCGATTATGGTATACTGTATACATAATATACAACTATGTCCCTTACACGTTCGTAATAAATAGTAGAAACTACGATGGGAAAGTCAAACAGACAAGCAAGGTTTATCGAATACCAGTCAATTTAAAAGTAGAATGGAGTTCAGGAACACTTTACAGACATTAGTCTCTGGGGAGCCGTGATCGCTCTGGAGACAGCTGGAGTATTATTCCCATCCAGCCTCCTACTCCGAATACAATCGAGAATCGTATCAACTCGATCCCAGTTCGCTATTCTCGACATCACACTATCGCTCGATCGTATGGTGGCTCAAATTATAATTAAACAATACAGGAGTATAAGTATAACATTTCAATTACGTCGATTTTTAATCACCGACGAAAAAAGAGTTAAGATTTGGTTTGAAGAGTCTGTCTGTGTGTGCTCTTCTGTCCGTGGAATTGTATAGCAATTTTGATTGAGTGTTTTGTTTGAAAGCTGACATTATCAAGGTTGTTTTTATGCTAGAAAATTGGTATTCATCTGTTTCATGAAAGGTTTTGAGCGAATCCCAATAATCTGATCGGTTCGATATTGACAATGATTAGTTTTGTTTCGATTTTTTTATTTATCCCTATTTCAATGTTAAGATTCAAGTTGTTTCAGAGTACTGATCGAAGATGAATCAAAAACGACATCGGATCAGACTCGAAATCGTATCAATTTCGGGAGTAAGGCCCTCGTTCTAACGATCGGAAATTATCGAATATGGACGTTGAATTTTCATGACTTTGATTTATATATTATTCAGCGCTCCATTTTTCGATTCTGATTGGCACATCTGCAATTAGTGGCGTATGCGGATTTTTTATCTCATTGTAATTTTAAATCCAAGAAAGCCGAGCTTCGGCTTGATACTGAAACGTTTTCGCGCTAGAGGCAGCACCAGCCTCCCTAGACAAGCGCAGGCGATTATCGAAACGCTAACGCTAATGCCACAAAATGTATGGGATTTGACATTAATATTCGCTAGCGAAGCGATGACTTATGTCAAGTCGCATACATTTTGTTAGCGTTTACGACAATCGCTTGTCACTTGTCTACTAGAGCAGCACAGACAGTAAACAAAAAGTTTAGTTCGACGTTTGACTCTGTATGATTAACCCTACGAATAATAAAACCTAAGGAAACTAACTCCCATACTAATACAGTTTTAAATTTGGTTCCATTCAAACTGTCATGTAACGTCAGCCTTTATACAGCTCAAGGCCACCTAAATATTGCAAAATGTATTGAAATGTGTACCTAAGGTACACTTTTTTGACAAGTATTTTGGAGCATGTTTTTTGACGGAGTTACTCTTCCTTAGTTTTTATTATTTGTAGGATTAACCTGATGTGACGTGTGCAACATGTCGGATTTTGGTCGGGTTTTTTACTATATGTGCTAGTAGCGCCTTCTGTTCTCTTTTAGGGTTCTGTAATCAACAAAACTTGACTTCGGTACCCTAAAACGGAACCCTAACCAGCTGATTTTTTATATATTGGTAGGTTAATAGTTATATAATTTAAGAGTAAAATTGTCTTACAAATAGAACAATCCGTATATTTTTAGGACTAAGGACCATCAAATCAAAGTATGAAATCCTTCCTATCACTGTTAACCACCACTTTTAAGATTTTTCGCAGATAAAAAAGTTATTTGTTTTATCAAAATGAAGCTACTCACAAAAATTAGCTTGTTAGTAATCACAAAAAAAAAAAAATTGTTCTAAGGCTCCCGTATTATAAGCAATCTTTTTTTTAGTTACTAGTTTATCTAAATACAGTAATTGGTTAAAATCCTACTCTTCAACTTCCATTTTGCAAAGTTCTCTAGACATTTCGAGTACTTATAGAGTTATTTATGTTCAAAAGTTATCAAAATGAATAAATCAAATTACAGCACAACGCTGCGAAGTAGCAGCGAAGAAATTTCATTAAAGCTGTCAGTCTGTATTGATAAAAGTTATAAACAAGTGAGCGCCCGCCTTTATTCTCACGTTGTTTTTAATCAAGCCCCGAGTTTACAGGATACCCTACATTATTGTGTTTTAAGGCAGCTTGTAACGAATGTTGGAAATAAAATTATTTTTAACAAAAAATTAAAACCGACTTCCAAGGTAAAAACAATAATAACATCCTTGTAATATGAACTAAAAAGTATTAAATAATTTTTTCCCATCTCATGGTGCCTTTTTCCGAATTCGGCTAAAACTCAACTATTTCTGTACTCAATCTTCATAATTTTGAAGTCGGTGCCAGTTACAAATGTTTCAAATATTCTGGCATCTGGATTCAGTTATATCTGGTACCGACTTCAAAATTATGAAGATTGAGCACTTACAGAAATAGTTGAGTTTTAGCCGAATTCGGAAAAAGGCACCATGAGATAGGAAAAATTATTTAATAATTTTTAGTTCATATTATAAGGATGTTATTATTGTTTTTAACTTGGAAGTCGGTTTTAATTTTTTGTTAAAAATAATAATTTCACTCTTTTTAGTTATCTATCTTAAAATCCTACCCACTTACTAAGTCCAAACCAAACCATATGTTTCCATATAAATTTCGAGGAGTTCCCTCGATTACTCATGGATCCCATCATCAGGTCACCACTTTTGTGAACATGGTAGCAAATACTAATACAACAAAACAAAAATTTCGAAAATCGGTTCACAAACGGCGGAGTAATCGTTGAACATACAAAAAAAAAATCCACAGCCGAACATATAACCTCCTCGTTTTTTGGAAGGATTGACTCACATGTCTTTGATATCAGTTCTTAAAACAGCGCCTAAACTCCCAAACTTGTATCTATAAGGAATCCGGAATTCTCTTAGTAGCTTCGGAACCATAGAATACCTCGGTGCAAAATCTTGCGTTTTGGTAGCATATGCTTAGGATGCTTCTCATAAAACCAAAATCACCATATGTTTCCATATAAATTTCGAGGAGTTCCCTTGATTACTCATGGATTCCATCATCAGGTCACCATTTTTGTTAACATGGTACTAAATTGGAGTGAAACCTAATACAACAAAATAAAAATTTCGAAAATCGGTTCACAAACGGCGGAGTAATCGTTGAACATACAAAAAAATAATAATAATAATAAAAAAAAAAAACTAGAACTAAATTTTGTCCCAATCAAGGAGTTTCCTACATACCTAGGATCTATGGATCCCATGATCAAATTACCAACTTGGTAACCACAACACCAAGTTTAAATCATTTACTTTGTAACAACATTAATACTATTTTCAAAATTACTCGACTAACTCGAGTATCGATCGAAAAGACTATGAAAAGTACCAATAATAGGGTCATAACTCATAACGATGCATCGTGTGATGGTACTGATAAGTGATAATCATGATGATGATGATGATGATGATGAATGTAATTTGCATAGTAGCATATGCTTTTAGTTCTTAAAACATCGCCGAAAGTCCCGAACTTGTATCTATAAGGTATCCGGAGTTCTCTTAGTATCTCCGGAACCATAGCATGCCTTGATGTAAAATCTTACTTTTTGGTAGCATATGCCTAGGATCCTTCACATAAAACCAAAATCACCATATGTTTCCATATAAATTTCGAGGAGTTCCCTCGATTACTCATGGATCCCATCATCAGGTCACCACTTTTGTGAACATGGTACCAAATTGGAGTTAAACCCTATACAACGAAAGAAAAATTTTGAATATCGGTTCACAAACGGCGGAGTAATCGTTGAACATACACAAATAAAAATAAAAAATAAAAATAAAAATATCCACAGCCGAACATATAACCTCCTTATATTTGGAAGTCGGTTAAAAAGCAAGAGCAGGCATACGTTTTCGACGCGCGATGGAAAGGGTACAACCTAGTCCTAGAATGGTCCTAGTAGTTACTATAAGTCCTTTCAGAATCTTTTAACTTTCAGACAAACTTCGATAGCGTGATTTAGGATTTGTCGGCAACAGGTTTATGTTTTTTAAGTCAAGTCAGTTAAAAATAATTAATATCAGTTGATTCTCAGGTAAATACCCAGACCTTTTTGGATTTTGTGAAAGAAAGAAAATATAAGACTAGATGACTTTTCCGGTATGAAAAGTATCCTATGTCCTTTCACGGGACTCAAAGTACCTCTATACCAAATTTCAGTAAAATCGGTTCAGCGGTTTTGGCGTGAAGAGATAACAGACAGACACATTTTCACACTTATAATATTAGTATGGAGCTACGGCAGATACTTTTAATTATTTGAGTGCCGACTCGCACCTCAATCCACTATCTTATAAGATAACTTCAACTGATTTTGTTATACACTCACAAAACTTTAAGGTGTTTGGAAAGCCACTTATTTCTTTGATGTTTCTATTGTGTTTAGTGGTTTTTAGAAGTTTCAAAATTAGGGCAATTTTAAAAACAATTCCGTTTGTGTTCAAATCAAAGATGTTTTGTATTTTGTTTGTATCGAATATATCTGAATATTTATTGAGCCTATTTTAATGACATTTGGCACATACCCAGAGAAAACTCTAATATTATTAAGCTATATATTTTACAAAATAAGCAGTGGGATCATCCACCATCCACCATCACGTTTTCTTTATCTCATTTAACAGAATTTTAGATTCTGGAAAATCTTGATTTTCGATATTCTAAATTCAATAAAATAAAATAAAGAAAACTTATTGACACAGCCCCCTGTTACATAATTGATAGGCTGACGTGTTGTTTTACGCTGAATTATGTGAGGCCGACACTTTCGTGCCGAGCAGAGCTCGTGAGTTGTTGTTTAAAACGACAATAACCATTACAATAATAATTGGAATTCAACACACAAAACATGGATGAATTTAACGACGGATCTACATAACATTAAAATTATCATACACCTATCATACGTACACGGTAAATACTAAATACTTCGACTGCTCCTAGGTAGACTATCGTAAGCCACAAAATTGCAAATTTCGTTTTATTGCGAAAATGCATATAATTATGTTAGATCTTTTAGGATCTTCAAGAAAAAATATTAAATTCGAAGTATAAGTGCCTTTTTCGAAACGTAAACTGTAGTATGTTTCAAACGCCTCCGATGTTATTAATTGTAAGTCCCTTAGAGATAGTCTACGCGGAATAATAGGGGAGCAGATGCCCGAATTCACACATCGTATGTATCAGTTGCGATTGTCTACGCCGCATAAAGATTAACGTAAACTATAGTTTGTACTACTTACAATAGTTTACATTGAATCTTCTATTGAAAAATATATTGCAAGTGTAACTTACGATTTTGTTCGTTGGAATTTAAGTTATGATAAATATTGTATGTTAATTATACGACATTCTACTACGGAAACTATTATTTTTTATTTATTGTATCTATATCTTACTACGTTCTACGTCGTACTATTCATTAACATACGATACTTTACCGACTTATTTCTTTTATTACTCGACTTATTTATTTTAAGCTGAAAAATAACTCAAATATGTTAAATATTTTCGTATGAGAAAATGATTTTGGTATAACGTATGTATGAGAATTTCGAGGGTAGCCCGGTCCTTAATAGAAATGATTATTCGGATCGTTTTTGTCATCGAAAATATACACTTCCCGCACAGACGAACTTGTGAGAAAATTAATCCTCACTAATATTATAAATACGAGAGTGTCTGTCTGTCTGTCTGTTACCTTTTCAAGCCCAAACCACTGAACCGATTTTGCTGTTTAGTATGGAGATACTTTGAGTCCCGAGAAAGGACATATTATGACACTTTTTATCCCCTAAAAGTGTATGGTTCCTACGCGATAAATGAATTTTGGCGCAACGAAGTTGCGGGCGTCATCTAGCAAATTTTTATTTCCATTAAAATGAACTGCTCTACAATTTTTAAAGTAGGTACACAATTTTTACTTATCTCACGAAAACTATAATTGAAGATGCTCCAACCAAATCTAGAATTCACAGACCAGTGCTGCAGCTCCTTGAAATCTATCTAGATCTATATTGAAGGCTAGAATCTAGAATTCCAGCCTTCAATTCATTCAATTAAAGTTAGCCTTGCAAGCTATTTGGCCGCGACGGCCGTTCTCGGCTTGGCTTTATTAAGTTTGTTTTGGGAACTTTGTAAAAAACTATTTAACTTACGAAAATAGTTTTTTGGTTGATAAATTCGTTTTAAGTGAGACAGAAATCCAATTCTTGCATTCAATCTTAGAAAACTCATTGAATAATTAAAAACTAATCGTCTTGATATTATCACTGATTTTCGAATTTTTACCAATCAGAACGCATTTCGCAATATGTTTCGTACTTTTTAACCGACTTCCAAAAAACGAGGAGGTTATATGTTCGGCTGTGGATATTTTTTTTTTTTTTTTTTTTGTATGTTCAACGATTACTCCGCCGTTTGTGAACCGATTTTCGAAATTTTTGTTTTGTTGTATTAGGTTTCACTCCAATTTGGTACCATGTTCACAAAAGTGGTGACCTGATGATGGGATCCATGAGTAATCGAGGGAACTCCTCGAAATTTATATGGAAACATATGGTGATTTTGGTTTTATGTGAAGTGTACTAAGAATATGCTACCAAAAAGTCAAATATTGGGTCAAAGTATACCATGGTTTCGAAGATGCTGAGAGAACTCCTGACTCCTTATAGATACACGTTCGGGAGTTTCGGCGTTGTTTTAAGAACAGAAAGCATATGCTACTATGCAATTCATATTCATCATCATAATCATCATTATCATCATCATCGTCATCATCATCATTAAGGTCACCAATGTCTCATGGCACAGAATTAATAATAGTACAAGGCATAGGTATGGATATACTAATAATAATAATTATGTACTGTATAACAACACCTGTTTGTTTAATACATGGCGGTCGGCGCCGCAGAGGCGACGGCGTCGCCGCGCCGCCGCGCCGCGTGGCGCGTGGCGGCAGACAACAGATCGAATACTTTACTAATTACTTTATAAAATTTAAATAGACAAATAGAATTAAAATAAAGTAATTTTAAAAAGAGCATTTACACAAAACAAAGTCATTAAGTGTCTTTTTAATCAGTTATACTTATTAATCGATAGATGGCGCACTAAGTATCGATTTGAATTCTTGATTAAGCGCTTATTCCATTTATCCTAGCTAGGAAGTCCTAGCTAGGGTCCTAAAAAATTTAGTCAAGTGGAATAACATTTAGAAGCTAGGATCCTAGCTAGGATCCTAAATCGGAAAAAATTTAGTCAAGTGGAATAACATTTAGAAAGCTAGGATCCTAGCTAGGACTTCCTAGCTAGGATAAGTGGAATAAACGCTTTACAAGAACAGAGCTGTCAATAATTATGATAATATTAAATATTATGAGTAGCTACGCTACATCCTATGCAAGTTTATACAATTTTTTATCTGATAGATCCTTCGATCGTGGAAAAACGAGACACAATAGCCTTTCTATTGTTATCTCAATCGCCGGTGACCGCTTGGGGCTTGAAGCATTAAAATTGTTAAATTACTTAGCACAATATGTTCACTTCACTGATAATATATGATTTTGTGAGTGTGAGTTGTGACTCTTGACAAATTGTAATAAGATACGTAAAATATACGCGAAGGTTTACCTACTAGTGTAACTAAAAAGAGTGAAATTATTATTATTTTTAACAAAAAATTAAAACCGACTTCCAAGGTAAAAACAATAATAACATTAATATGAACTAAAAAGTATTAAATAATTTTTACTATCTAATGGTGCCTTTTTCCGAATTCGGCTAAACCTCAACTATTTCTGTATTCAATCTTCATAATTTTGAAGTCGGTGCCAGTTCCAAAAGTTTCAAATATTCTGTCAGAGGACTGAAGATTCAGCTATGGTACCGACTTCAAAATAATGAAGATTGAATACAGAAATAGTTGAGGTTTAGCCGAATTCGGAAAAAGGCACCATTAGATAGTAAAAATTATTTAATACTTTTTAGTTCATATTAATGTTATTATTGTTTTTACCTTGGAAGTCGGTTTTAATTTTTTGTTAAAAATAATAATAATATTATATCAAGAATGCATCGAAGGCCGGAGCTGCATATTCATTGTAAGATTACTTATAAAGAATCGACGACAGAACATACTAATCACCTTTTCGTATTTCTTCTTTTATATTATAATTCCTCATCAAGATGATAAAATCACGAGTAACTTTTTTTTTATGAAATAATAAATAAGCGAGCAAACGGGTCACCTGATGGAAAGCAACTTCCGTCGCCCATGGACACTCGCAGCATCAGAAGAGCTGCAGGTGCGATGCCGGCCTTTTAAGAGGGAATAGGGTAATAGGGGAGGGTAGGGAAGGAAACAGGGGAGGGTAGGGAAGAAAATATGGGAGGGTAGGGAAGGGAAAAGGATAGGGGATTGGGCCTCCGGTAAACTCACTCACTCGGCGAAACACAGCGCAAGCGCTGTTTCGCGCCGGTTTCATGTGAGCCCGTGGTATTTCTCCGGTCAAGCCGGCCCATTCGTGCCGAAGCATGGCTCTCCCACGTAAAAACTTTTATGATATTATATTAAGTTTTGAACTGTTAAAGCCGCTATCCTCAACCCGCGGCTCGCGGGTCGCATGCGGACCACCGGGTCTTTATTTGTGGCCCGCGTGATTGATTTGTGGCCCGCGTTATTTTTTTAAGCCTAAAAACATTTTGTTGCGGCCGGCGACACCAAGACCAAAAAATGCCCGCATGAAAAAAAGGTCGGGGACCACTGTGTTAAAGTGTTAGTAACGGAGCCAATACGATCGGCCATCACTATTGCAATAACTCTAATATTGCTTCCGGACTCAACGACTATTGAGCTTGAATGTGGATGGAGGCGAAGTGACTTCATTTCGAAGTTAAACTTCTTTCTTTGACAACCTTGTCTCATCATTACAACATTAAGGCTACCTTTCCACCACAGCTGAGTGGAGCTGTGTTGCGAGGAATGTGTTTCGGAAAACCAATAGAATCGCTTCATTGACATGACTTTGCCATGACATCGCTCAGCGCGGCGATTCTATTGGTTCTTAAAAACACATTCCTTGCAACACAGCTCCGCTCAGCTCTGGTGGAAATGCAGCCAAAGGGCGCATTTTCATTGGTCGTTAACTCGTGCGGTATACAGCATACCGCACGAGTTAACGACTAATGAAAATGCGCCCTAATGGTCGTAGCCGTGTGATGTGTCAATATTATAATCCATACAACTATCATAATTAATGTGAAAGTGTATCTATTTGTCTGTCTGTCTAACTTAAACCCTTCACGCCTAAACCTCTGAACTAATTAAGTCGAAATTCGATGTAGACGAAGATGTTGAATGTGAGAGACGGGAAAGTTCATAGGATACTTTTTAACCTGGAAAAATGTACGATTGCCGCGCTATAAACTAATTTTGGTGCAATGGAGTTCCGGGCGTTATCTATGTAGTAGACTAGACGTGTAGGTTCTTAAGAGGGCGACTAATGCAAAAAATCAAACATCGCCCTTCTCACTTCCCACTCACGCCCGTCTTTCATATGCCAGGTGAAAAAGGACGACGCGGATTCATCGCCAAATTATTTTTTTCTCAATAACGCGATAAATATACAACATTTTAAAAATCCGCTAGGTCGATCTCTCAATGATAGAATGTTATACAATGTGTTAAAATATTAACTTAGTTCAATGCACGGTTATGGCAATAAATGAAAAATTCGTGAAAATCAGATGCATCTTTGTGATTTTTTTCTATCGAGAAAATTTTAAGACATCGTGTTTTTGTTCAGATTGAACTCTTGGAAATATAATGTAGTATTTAATTTTAGAAAATGAAACAATTTGGAGCTTATTTTCAAGTATAAAAATGAATTATAAAATCGTCAATTTTGGGTTAGTCGCCCACTTAATAATGCGCATGCAAATCTTCGCTAATTGTCGTAATCACGAAAACACCCGAATCTATGAAACGTAAGAGCCCCAAACAATGCACTTGCATTTTGCACTTTGTTCAAAGGAAATAGAAGTAAATATCTTATAGCCGGTGACTGTCCGCTGTCGCCGCTCCGTCAAGTAAGCGTGCGACGTGCGTCCACATTTGTATAATTTGCGCGATCAGATCTCCGATCAGATCTCCGTCGCGATCATCGCGCCGTATCAAAATGATACGCGTATAATGATACTTTGTATCATGATACGCGTATCATTTTGCGTCCACACTAGCGATCATGATACGGCGCGATGATCGCGACGGAGATCTGATCGGAGATCTGATCGCGCAAATGATACAAATGTGGACGCACCGTAACTCACGTCACGTCCAAGCAACGTCTGGCGCCTCTACGTCACCACAAAGTATTTTTCAAGATAAGTTTAAGAGCATACGCTAACATTGTTTTTCCATACAAACGTATTCCTCAATTGACTCCCAGGACAATGCGTCTAGACAAATGATTTTTATGCAATATTGGGATCTGTAAAAACTATGCCTCTACGTTCGATTTTTTCTAAATTTACTAATATATAAAAAATATGACCCTTCAAAAATCGCAAAAAATGAATGCCCCGTACCCCGCCAATCCACCGACCATAAAACAATTTTAAAAGTTATTTAAGATAAAATAAAAATGTAGAGGCATAGACTCACTCTTCCTAAAAATATTAAAAATAATAATAATAATTAGATAGGCTCTATTTTGAAGGAGGAATCAGAGGAATACATTACCTGGATTTACTGTATCTGTCTCTATCACAATACACGTGCCGGCGCAGGGTGAAGCGTGA
This sequence comes from Lysandra bellargus, assembly GCA_905333045.1. Classification (NCBI taxonomy): domain Eukaryota; kingdom Metazoa; phylum Arthropoda; class Insecta; order Lepidoptera; family Lycaenidae; genus Lysandra; species Lysandra bellargus. The sequence goes on along the minus strand of HG995363.1, from coordinate 6,244,885 downwards.
TGGCAATAGTTTCTTCGTTTAAATTCTACTGTACCCGCGTTCCCTCTTAAAAACAGCGCTTGCAGCGACGTCTTCCGACGCTCGGGAAATACGACTTGCCGAAAAATAACGACTTTGGGAGCACTGTAAATTGTAGAAAGCGCGTCAGTAAAATTTACCAAAAATGTTGAGGGTTAAAATACATAGTGTTTGCGGAGGGGCTGTTTGCGCCCATTAATTATACATTCATACGTCGCGCTCGGAAATTTATCATTCAAGGGTTTGTTTGGCGGCGAAATAAATGGAAAATTACTTTATAGATAAATAAAAGCGGGAATGTTTGGGCTTTTGGCTTGCGATTTTTCTGACGGCAGAAAGATTACTGTTGTTTTAACTGTCAGACTTGCTGAACGTTTCATTTTTCATTTGTATTATAGGTGCTAATATTAATTAAGAATGTGATTGTCTGTCTATACTACACAATGAAACCGCTGAACTGAATTGGTGGTGAATGGAGTTACTCATAGTCTGATGAAACGACTTAGGATAGTTTTTGTCGCGTTACATTACTTGCAACTCAGTTGCGCAAAAATTCGATTATAGCGAGGGAACCGTACAGTTTTCCGGAATAAAAAGTATCCTATGTCCTTTCCCGGGACTCAAAGTACCGCCATATCAGATTTCAGCAAAATAGGTTTAGCGGTTTGGGGGTGAAAAGGTAACAAACAAAATATGGACTTTCGCATTCATAAAATTAGTAGGATTGACAGAACTTGAAAGAACAAGAAAGATGTTTGCAAACCACAATAATTTATTCATACTATTTTCTCCTTCTTCTTCTCATACTGGTGGTGGAGACCGCGCCCGCTTCTGCTACCCTGGGCATCAGTCTGTCTCTGTTCTCGAAAGTTTTCTGCAGATCTGGATTCAGATTATTCACATCTGTCGAAAGAAATAATATTGTTTTAGTTCAATTATGACGACCTCCGTGGCGCAGTGGTGTTCGCGTTGGTAGCTCAAGCCAGAGGTCGCGGGTTCGAGTCCCGCCGACGGAACAAAAAGTTTGTAAAGTTCCTGGGTCATGGATGTGTATTAAATATGTGTATCATATAATAAAAATCTTAAATATATGTATAGTATAAAAAAAAAAAATATATTTCCGTTGTCTGGTACCTGTAACACAAGTCCTTCAGGACCACAGGGCCAGACTGACGTGGTGTGAAGCGTCCATAGATATTATTATATTATTATTATTATTATATTATTGTGTAGCTATTATATTATATTCAATTATATTGAGTAGTACTAGAGTATGAACTCTAATTAATTTAGGTGGAAAAGATGATGAATGCTAAGTATACACCAAACTGTTGCAATTAGCAGTGCTCTTATTAACAACCCGTCGATCGTGGGAAAACGAGACACAACAGATATTCTATTGTGTCTCGTTCACCGTTGGGCGGTAACCGTATGGGGCTTGATGAATAAATATGAAGCTTGAACCATGCTAAGCTAACGTACGTTTCATTTATTGACGTCCTTTTACTGACGTATTTAATATGTTCCTATAAATTAATGATACCTTTCAAAACTTTGTTCACTAAGGGTTGGACCTCATCTGGCAGCACGGAATCGCCATTATGCTTTCTGTCTCAGTCTAGCAAATGGCAGTTCTAGGCGACAGAAAGAGAAAGGGCGACGGAAAAAGGCGATTCCGTGCTGCCAGATGAGGTTCAACCCTTAGACGTCTATATTTTTCGCCGCTACAAAATTATCCTATACCAGATGACGCCAGCAACTCCGTTGCGTCTAAATTCGTTTATCGCGCAAGAACCATACATTTTTCGAAATAAAAAGTATCCTATGTCCTTTCCCGGAACTAAAGTATCTCAAAATCAAATTTCAGCAAAATCGGCGCTGCGGTTTTAAATAAATAAATAAATAAATAATTTAGCGTAAAGAGGTAACACAGACAGACAGAGATACAAACAGACACACTTTCGCATTTATAATATTACTATGGATATTCTCCTGGACTATAAACCATATTCTTATTATTTGCGTTGCGTCCTCTATCAACTCAATATAATTATTCTACATAAATCTTCTCCTCATCTACCGAATCTCACCTGGGAATCTCCTCTCCAGCATGAGACACCTCAACTTCTGCCGCACTAACAGCTGCTCGTTGTACTGCTGCAGCTGTTGAATTACTTCTAGAGCCTTCTCCGCTTCTTCTTGTCTCTTCTTTTCTGCGGCTTCCAACATCTCGGGTGTCATAATGATACTGAAAACGTGCACGAGTAAGAATTGCTGCAAAAGTGTTAAGTTTTAATGTAATTTAGGGTCACTCTGCTGTACTTAATGCCATTCTGTCTAGAATACATCCCCTTGCATTTGCCACCAATTCCCTAAGAAACCTTGTGTATTGAATGAGGGTAAGGCTACAATTTTCAAGTGAAAACTTCCTTAACTGTATTGTGCACTTTTTGGAGTGAGTAAAAATGTTAAACTCGCGTTAGGATACATGTTCTACCAGAAATTTTTGCTACTGCGTGGCAGAAATGTAAGCCTGCTGTTAGGATTTTACACTTGTTGGCACTCTTGGAGTGCGAAAATAACAAAACTGTCATAAATACATCGTTTCAATTAGGTGCTGTTACTCTAACCCCAGCCATTACTTTCACGAGGGCAGGTGTAGGCCTCTCATCAAAAATTCCGGTCACATTTTTAATTTAGCTCCCAGGCGTGAGGCAATCAATCGCGAACCGGTAGGCGGAATAATAACCACAATAATTAGTCCACACTCGGACAATTCAATTATTTACTAATTATTCATACGCCAATAAATTGCAGGACCTATTATTGCAATTGTACGGGATATTTTAATGTATGCAACTAGGTGTGATTAATAAAATTAGGACGTGATTTTGATTCATTTAAATTAAGCAATATCATCAGCGGAAGCATTACCTATTTAATGTGTTTCGGTTGATGGAGGTGTGAACTAACCCTAAGCCTTTAACATTGAGAACATCCAGAAGATATTATAGGAAATTAAAGAATGTAAATAAATATTATCACTTTCAAATAATCACCCTATTCATTTTTGTCGTTGTGAACTTTTTTGGTACGTGTAACATGGCATTAAATTTGCATCAGTCCGATGTGTGATCGCAAATTCGTAAATGTGCCTCTTCGCAATGGCCCATGCTGGCCCACTACAGGCCATCGCCATTGTGTAGACGGGGTAATGGTGTATGATGGCGGACGATCTTCAAAAGTGGCGCGCAATGGCGTGATGCTTAAGACGTCATAAGACTAGACTGCCAGTGCGGCGTTGTAGAGGAAGTCTCATTTTCTACCGCGTGTCAAATTTTTATGTCTTGTCACTCGTTTTTACTTTTGCTGGCACTCCCAGATTTTGAGTTTTTTTTTTTAATAGAATAATGGGGAAAACGAGCAAACGGGTCACCTGATGGAAAGCACTACTGTCGCCCATGGACACTCGCAACATCAGAAGAGATGCAGATGAGTTGCCAACCTTTTAAGAGGGAAAACGCTCTCTTTGAAGGTTTGATGTATGTCGTATTGGTCCGGAAATACAGCTTGTGACAGTTCATTCCAGAGCTTTTTTGCTATTTGCTAATCTTTAGCAAGTTTCTCACCAGTCTCCTGTCTTCTCCCTGGTGCAGAGCGGCACGAAGTCCAGCTGTATGAACTTGTCTCTCAGCTTGTCTGGCAGAGTTAGGTACAGCTCACCATCATCACTGTCCTTGGGCGAGATTAGGTCTAAAAAAATAGTTAGGTGATAGTTTTCGAAGACTACCTGTCTGTAAACTTTTTTGAAAAGGAATCTATAATAATTAAAATAATATAAGTAGTTAATTTTATTTTGTATCGTAACAGTATGATTAGTTTCTTGGACTGTTACTTTGTTTGTCAAATCACTAACTGAAATCATACCTGTCTCCTCTTTCGTGAATTCACCTTCAACTTCTCCCTGAAATTTGATTACAAGCTTTTTTTTCTAATAATTACAGTATTTTGTGAATTTTAGTGGTTTTAATGATGATCGTTTGTAATATATAGAGAATTTTTGTGTGATATTATGGAAGTTTCCATAGCAAAAATTATTGCTATTATCGTCAAGGGATGTAAGAGTAAGTAGGTACTGTGATATTCAATACATATCCATCATATTATAATGTAAGCACTCTTTCTAATACTTTCCTATATGAACTTTGGATGATTGAGAAGATAAATGTTTTCAATGTCATCTAGTAAACAGTATTACCTCATGTATCGAATGCTCGCTGGGTGAGGGTGCTGACGGCATCGGCTCTAGGTACATCTCCCGAAACTCTTTCCTTGGAAATATAAATTGTTATAATACCTACTTTAATTTATGCATAAAACAAACGTTTTCAGAATAATTCTACCAGATTTTAACATTTGTACAGCCAAAGGTCATACGGTCTCGATTTAAACGTCTGACCAACGCCGATATTATAAAGAAGTCGCTGCGATATAATTAACGTAAGTCGTCTCGGGTTGAAGTCTGTTAAGACCTTGCACCATGATAATATCTAGATTGTAGAAGTCAAGACGTCGTCGGACAGTGTGTTTTGGGCTTTAACGTAAATTACCCTACACTTAACACTACGGTCTTACACCCGGTAAGACATTATTTTTAACAAAAAATTAAAACCGACTTCCAAGGTAAAAACAATAATAACATCCTTATAATATGAACTAAAAAGTATTAAATAATTATTCCTATCTAATAGTACCTTTTTCCGAATTCGGCTAAAACTCAACTATTTCTGTACTCAATCTTAATCATTTTGAAGTCGGTACCAGATGAATCTTCAGTTGTCTGACAGAATATTTAAAACTTTTGGAACTAGCACTGACTTCAAAATTATGAAGATTGAGTACATAAATAGTTGAGTTTTAGCCGAATTCGGAAAAAGGTACTATTAGATAGGAATAATTATTTAATACTTTTTAGTTCATATTATAAGGATGTTATTATTGTTTTTACCTTGGAAGTCGGTTTTAATTTTTTGTTAAAAATAATAATTTCACTCTTTTTAGTTACCTAGTAAGCCATCGCGTACTATACGTAGAATAATACACCTGTATATTATTCTACGTATCTTATTACAGTCACACTTACAAAATATAATATCAGCTGCAGCCTGCAGATAATTTTAAACAATACAATAAAAAAAATCGAAGTGAACACGTGTGACGTGCTAAGTAGCCGGTCACCAGACTAGTTTCAAATTTCAATAGGCTGGCACTCGCTCGACTTGTCGCACGACGCAGTGGCGGCAGTGCACATAGTACCCGGCCCGCGCGCCCGCGCCGCTCGCTTGACAGCCCTGGCAGATATGCGAGACCGCATACAGTTATTGTACTATGAACGCTAAACGCAATGCAAAAGGTTGAAATTAGGTTGTTTTCCAGAATATCTCGGCGAAGTGAGACAGAATGTTACATTATCGAAGCAACTTTAATTTCTCAGAAGTAATGTCAAATATGTGCCTTAATATGCTCTGGAGATAAGGTTGAATTTGGTGACATTGGTATTTGGTGACGTGGTATGATGATGATGATGATAATGATGAATATAATTTGCATAGTAGCATATGCTTTCAGTTCTTAAAACAGCGCCTAAACTCCCAAACTTGTATCTATAAGGAATCCGGAGTTCTCTTAGTATCTTCGGAACCGTAGTATACCTCGGTGCAAAATCTTGCGTTTTGGTAGCATATGCTTAGGATGCTTCTCATAAAACTAAAATCACCATATGTTTCCATATAAATTTCGAGGAGTTCCCTCGATTACTCATGGATCCCATTATCAGGTCACCACTTTTGTGAATATGGTACCAAATTGGAGTGAAACCTAATACAACAAAACAAAAATTTCGAAAATCGGTTCACAAATGGCGGATTAATCGTTGAACATACAAAAAAAAAATGTCCACAGCCGAACATATAACCTCCTCGTTTTTTGGAAGTCGGTTAAAAACACCACTCAGCAGTATTAAACACAACAAAGCGGCTCGCTCCAGATACCTTGCAAACCTTAATTTTAAACTATTTAATTGTTTGCATTTTTTGTGCGAGTCTAAAGAAATAAGAATAAATTAGTGTCATCATTCAGAAACTATAAACTTTTTCTGTTAAAGTTTGTGTATGTGTAATGTATATTGTATTTGTCTGATCGTACCTCTAGGAAGAATAATAGAATATAAAATTGTTTGTGGGTTCCGCTCCAAAGCCTAAAAATGAGACCCAACTACTAAGAGTTCGACGCTGTCCATATTCTGTCAGCCTGTCACCAGGTTGCATCTCAAGAATTTCAAGTCTTTAGAATTATTGTTTTCATTGGTTCAGCTCACAAACCTGCAAAATCATCTACGAAAAAGAAAACCCCGATTGAAAAGAAATGGCGCTTCGATTTAGGTTCCAAGCTAAATAAAATATGGTACTACAATTTAAAGAGCGCATCGGCGCCAGGTATTTCATGAAAATCGGCCATTTTTCACGAGACCTTGTTTGTCTTGGCATGCAGCGAGCGAATAGAGGAGGTCGCAGGCGGAATGCGCTAAACTATGTTTATTGCAAGTTATCGCAATACAGCCACGATTTGGTACGATTGGATGGCTTTGAATGCTGTAATTTAGGGCTTTTTAATCCGTTACTGGACGATTTATCTAATAGCAGGTAATGACAGTATTGTCAATTCTTAAAAGTACTTTCTTCACGTTGCGCTATGATGGCTAACGATGATGTCGTTATTTTTGCGAAAATGCCCATAGCATGCACAATTGCAGAACCAACAACAATATAACCTCCCACTGCATGTCCCTATTCGCTTTAAAACAGCCAAGATCATTGCATAAGGCATAGACCAACAAAAATAAGCATTTGGGCTACTTGCACACCAACAGAAAATAATCAGCGAAAAAAGAGAGATTTGTCTGGTGCATGCGGTTTGCTTATGGGCGCTGCGTCAAAACTTGAGTGGATGGACTTAAGCGGTTTTGATATCGTATTTTTTTTTGGAAACAAAAGCTAATGTACCAGCACTAACATAATATTATGGATAAATTATATTATCAACAACCTACCTGACTTCAGCACACTTCACGTTCCTCTGTGGATCGCCGGCGTTCCAACTCCGCACGGCGCTATAGAACTGCTGTTCCCTATCGTCGTCACGTCGCACGGTGACGTTGTCACCGACGTGCGAGTACTCCACTTCGACGTACGCGTCGTTGGGCTTAGGTACGTATGGGGGTGGTTTGTTGCGGGTGATGGAAAACTAGGAAAATACAAATTTCTACTGGTTAAAATACATAAAAGTTGTCAAATCCACAGAACATCTATTATTAAAGAGTGGAAAAAATATAAAAATAATAATTAAAAATAGAACTCTTTACTCTACGTAAAACTATGGAGATCAAAAAATTTACCACTCATGCGTTTCCAGTACTCATTACTCTATAATCTTATATATAAAATTCTCGTGTCACAATGTTAGTCCACGAACTCCTCCGAAACGGCTTTACTGATTTTTACCAAATTTTATATGCATATTCAGTAGGTCTGAGAATCGGCTACTGGGTATTTTATATATTGATAAGTTCATGTCACAATGTTAGTCCACGACTCCTCCGAAACGGCTTTACTGATTTTTACCAAATTTTATATGCATATTCAGTAGGTCTGAGAATCGGCTACTCGGTACTTTATATATTGATAAGTTCATTTATTGAATAAATAATAGTAAATAATTACAACCTGAGACTGACGGCGACCATTGTTTGCGCGACGGGATAGCGATCGACATTGCCATGGTGACATACTTATTTAGTCATTTCAATAAAATAATATGGCAAATATATTATGGCAAAGCAACGTTTGCCGGGACAGCTAGTAGTATAGAATATTAGCCGAGAGTTCAATTTTTAGGCCTCTAAATTTTTTCCGGCATTCCAAATGTTAATCTCCCATATCCCATTGTCAGCCAAAGGTTCAAAAACCAGTAAGCCCTTTTTCAAATAATAATAAAGACGTACATTATTCTGTTGCGAATGGTAACAAAATATCATCATAATTAATATAAAATTTTATCATTTAAGGTTACACGATTACCTTCTCCTTAACCTGTTTCTTCACAGAGTCCAGGGAACCTGGTTGCTCTCCGTGGGACCTTCGATGCTCGTTAACCCTCCTCCACTGTGCAGTCGTCAGTGGCCACCCAGTGAGGGTCGTTACTCTAGATTCAAAGTAACAAAATTTATAAGGTACACATATACACAACCTGAAGTATTGTTACTTAATTTCATTATATCAATTTTATATTATAATTTAATACATATTATATAATATTATATTTAATGAAATATCATCATTATTTAGGAGAAAAAGAAAATCAATACGGGCCCAAGCAATCAGGAAGTGGAGGCATTAATTGACCATATTTTTTGACTTCGACAGCTCTTAAAAACTTACTCAATAGTGAACGATTTTGGTTCGAATTCAGCTAGATTTCTTGCAGCCTGCAGAAAATTTTGTAATTCATTTAATTTGTTAATTATTACATACAGCAACTAATTAATTTAAACATACAGAGAGACTATGTCAAAATATTTTTAATAATAATAATTAATTACCAAAATACTTAGAATTTACAATTACATACCTACTTAAGCTACATTTTTTATCACCGAAAAAGGCGCACTTAGCATTTTGGCTGATACTTTATAAGACACCCCTTGTATACAATAGGCAGCACCCTGTATAACATAATGTGACACTTGTGATACCCTCTCTGTATAACGACATACTCTAAGGGTCACTTCACAACGAGACGCGTCACATGACGTTGTATTTAAGGCTACATTTTTAAAGAGTTTGAAAATGTAACTTTATTTACTCTAAAAGAAAATCAAGTTTCATGACATGCGATGCACAGTAAGGTGCACCTTGTAAATACGAACTAAGATCATTGTAACAATTGTCTTTTCTGGTGTAGCAATTAGCAAATAAAGTTCAATTTTAAATCCTTCAAAATGCTACGTCACGTCGTCGAATCGATACGAAACAATGTGTGACTTATATGACATCGTCAACATTAAGAAAATTACAATTGAAATAAAGCTGTAGCGTAGGCTGTAGCTGATAGTTGGCTTCATATTGTTACGGATACGGGCAGTTGTTTACCTGCGCGCGACAACTGCGCGTACTTTATAGAAAAGTCCAACCCTTGTTTATGTGAATTTCGTGTTTACGTAAACAATCCAGAATGGAACGTTCCAGAAAGCGCTGTGGGCCATATAAAAGGTAAACAAGCTGGCAATCACTTCAGTTTGATACAAGCGATCATCAAGGCGACTTCGAAGTGAGAACAAGTGATCGATAGTGAGTGTTTGTGATAGTGACCTACGACTCGGCTACGACCTAGGACAGTGATAGTGCTCAGTGATTGAATCTAGTGCTTAGTGTTTGGACTTAGTGATTTGAGTGAGCTAGTGTTTGTGAATAAAGTCTTCAAGAGAGTCACCAGGTCTTTCTCTCGCACGTAACAATATTATTATTGCAATTTACATTTTTTTCATCCTCGCGTCGCGTTTTGACGCGTCTCAGTGAGAGGCGACCCTAAGGCAACACAAGACGCTATATAGGCGTATAACAATTCGATGAGGCAAGGAACTCGATAGTCCTTTGACGACAAAGTGGATCGTTTGATGAAATTTGGGACACGCTGTATAAGGACCTCGCAATGTAAATATCTTCGATATTGCGGCGTCATCATCATCAGCTCTCAGTGGATCAAAATGACCGCTTTAGGTATTCACGCTATGACTCATGAAAAGCTTGAACAAATTATTAAAAGTCAAGGATTTTTTATATTATAAATAGGGAAAAATTATTAAGCAAAGGTCGGAACTCGGAGTAGAGGGCGCTACCTACTAGCGCAATAAATTAATATAATAATCAGACAGAATAATAACAATATTGACAGAAACGTTGTCAATCGTCAAACAAAACTTTTTGTTTACCGCCTATGCTGGTACTGCGGCCGCCTACCGTGAAATTAACATTGCAGCAAGATCCTACTGAAAAACCAGCCAAGTGCGTGTCGGGCCACGCGCAATATAGGGTTCCGTAGCACCGCTAGTTGGTTTAATTGGTCTATTGACTATTTGGCATTCAAAATATTTGCTGTAGGACTGGGTAGGTTTTAAAAATTCTCAATTTACCTTTTGATATATTGAAGACTTGGCAGAAGTTCTCGACTTGGAATGTTTGGCTTTTATTGCCTACAATAGATAAAAAGCAACTTAGTCTTTAAATATACAGTGATAATTATTTTTAACAAAAAATTAAAACCGACTTCCAAGGTAAAAACAATAATAACATTAATATGAACTAAAAAGTATTAAATAATTTTTACTATCTAATGGTGCCTTTTTCCGAATTCGGCTAAAACTCAACTATTTCTGTATTCAATCTTCATTATTTTGAAGTCGGTACCAGATAGCTGAATCTTCAGTCCTCTGACAGAATATTTGAAACTTTTGGAACTGGCACCGACTTCAAAATTATGAAGATTGAATACAGAAATAGTTGAGTTTTAGCCGAATTCGGAAAAAGGCACCATTAGATAGTAAAAATTATTTAATACTTTTTAGTTCATATTAATGTTATTATTGTTTTTACCTTGGAAGTCGGTTTTAATTTTTTGTTAAAAATAATAATAATTTCACTCTTTTTAGTTACACTAGTAGGTAAACCTTCGCGTATATTTTACGTATCTTATTACAATTTGTCAAGAGTCACAACTCACACTCACAAAATCATATATTATCAGTGAAGTGAACATATTGTGCTAAGTAATTTAACAATTTTAATGCTTCAAGCCCCAAGCGGTCACCGGCGATTGAGATAACAATAGAAAGGCTATTGTGTCTCGTTTTTCCACGATCGAAGGATCTATCAGATAAAAAATTGTATAAACTTGCATAGGATGTAGCGTAGCTACTCATAATATTTAATATTATCATAATTATTGACAGCTCTGTTCTTGTAAAGCGCTTATTCCACTTATCCTAGCTAGGAAGTCCTAGCTAGGATCCTAGCTTTCTAAATGTCATTCCACTTGACTAAATTTTTTCCGATTTAGGATCCTAGCTAGGATCCTAGCTTCTAAATGTTATTCCACTTGACTAAATTTTTTAGGACCCTAGCTAGGACTTCCTAGCTAGGATAAGTGGAATAAGCGCTTAATCAAGAATTCAAATCAATACTTAGTGCGCCATCTATCGATTAATAAGTATAACTGATTAAAAAGACACTTAATGACTTTGTTTTGTGTAAATGCTCTTTTTAAAATAACTTTATTTTAATTCTATTTGTCTATTTAAATTTTATAAAGTAATTAGTAAAGTATTCGATCTGTTGTCTGCCGCCACGCGCCACGCGGCGCGGAGGCGCGGCGACGCCGTCGCCTCTGCGGCGCCGACCGCCATGTATTAAACAAACAGGTGTTGTTATACAGTACATAATTATTATTATTAGTATATCCATACCTATGCCTTGTACTATTATTAATTCTGTGCCATGAGACATTGGTGACCTTAATGATGATGATGATGATGATGATGATGATTATGATGATGAATATGAATTGCATAGTAGCATATGCTTTCTGTTCTTAAAACAACGCCGAAACTCCCGAACGTGTATCTATAAGGAGTCAGGAGTTCTCTCAGCATCTTCGAAACCATGGTATACTTTGACCCAATATTTGACTTTTTGGTAGCATATTCTTAGTACACTTCACATAAAACCAAAATCACCATATGTTTTCATATAAATTTCGAGGAGTTCCCTCGATTACTCATGGATCCCATCATCAGGTCACCACTTTTATGAACATGGTACCAAATTGGAGTGAAACCTAATACAACAAAACAAAAATTTCGAAAATCGGTTCACAAACGGCGGAGTAATCGTTGAACATACAAAAAAAAAAAAAAATAATAATAATAATAATAATAATAATAATAATAATAATAATAATAATAATAATGTTTATTCGACAATAAGACACCACATTACACTACAATAATAAATAACACGTTACAACACAATATCTAAAGAAAATTAAAACATCACATACGCAAAAGACACAAAATTATAAAACAAAAGAAATCGAAAGGGAGGAATTATTATTCATGGGACAGTATGCACAACATAAGGACGTAAACTATGGGGACATTCCCGACATCCCCATAGTGCAAGGGTCAGCTGTACGAGTAGTGTATTGTTATGTCCATTGTAGAAAAGGATACCACTCAGGCTTATTACCGTGGTGTTCACCACAGTGCCTGGTGTAATGTGGCTCCTAATAACAGTCATTCAGAAATAGGGACAGATACATGCACTCAGCATTAACATTTTAACTTAAAAAAAATAATATAAGTAGTATATTTTTAAATATTACATAATATAATAATTATTAATACATTATATATACGATGATATCTAATTATGAAGATATAATAACAAATAATAGATAATATTATAAAGCAGTGCGTGTGACTCATTGCTATGGCATGATTTTACGGCTATCCCGGCCCCCCGCCGCCCGCGCCCCTCGTAAAACCCGTGCACTCACCATAACGCATATGGTTGTTGCATGGGGTAGGTGCACCGCGCGCGCAGGGCTACCGGGCACAGGTCTCCGCTAATATACCTCAGCAACGAACAATATACTTACGTATTATCAATAACAATAATAAATAATACATAATGTACGTGTGTAATACAGTAATGAAACAACGAGATGTACTAAGCGCAAGCAGGAATCAGGTAAGTTGTAAGTTGTATTTGAAATATCATATTCTGCACTTGGTTAATACTTAATATAGCATAATTTATACATAAATTACATAGTTAGATAGACAATTAATAACTAGATTTTTCAAAATTAATCCTTTCCTGTGTTACTTTAAATGATAAAATATATGTACAGTTTTTGTGTTATTTGTAGGGAGTAATAATATACCTCTGCAAGGTATGTACACAGTGCCTTTCTATTATTCACTTGAGGCATGGGGGATGAGCCTTGAAAGATGGCGTTAATTGACCTCGCAAGCGACTCTGGAACATTCGCTGCCTTGCGCCGGCTTACAACTTGAACGGTAAGTACCAAGATAACATAGATAGATAATAATAGGTAATTTCATTATAATGTAAATTTCATAATATTTTATTCCATAATAATAATTATATAAAATCAGTCCTAAATAAATAATATGTATAGGGTATTTCATTGGTCAAATAAATAAGTATTATCCATAATATTTTATTATATAGTTAAATTACTGCGAGTTGTTCATTTAATAGATAAGATTTGAGTCTTAATTTAAAATTGTTTATTGTTTGCAGAGTTCGAATGTGCGGCGGCAGAAGATTATTCCAGACTTTGCTTGCGAGATATCTGAAGCTGCCTTGGAACATGGAAGTGCGGTGAAGCGGAGTGATCATCCGATAGTTAGATCCCCTGGTGGTCATCGTCAGGTGTTTATCGCATGCCCACTGTCAACAATATCCACAGCCGAACATATAACCTCCTCGTTTTTTGGAAGTCGGTTAAAAATTAAAGGCAATACATTTTTTTTTGTAAATGCAAGTGCAAAACTGCATAAATTAATGGGAAACCAAAATCCATTAAAATGGTTGGACCAATTTTATGGTCTACTAGAGGACGCCGGCAACTCTGTTGCGCCAAAATTTATCACGCCGGAACCGTACATTTTTCCAGGATATAAACTATCCCGGGACTCAAGGTATCTCTATGCCAAATTTCAGCAAAATCAGTTCAGCGGTTTAAGCGTGAAGAGGTAACAGACAGACAGACAGACAGACACACTTTCGCATTTATAATATTAGTATGGATTATTGAAAATGTTTTAATAATAGCAACAAAAAGTTTACTTTTTGAAAAATGCTGTAGTCAACTTTACCAATTATTAAAAAACGCATATAAAACCTTCAATTAAAAGTCATACTGATTCAGAGAACAGGCTGTAATGTGACGCCGGGGGCTTCGGCCTCGGGCTCCGCGGGGTGGTGGGCTCTAGACGTATGGCTGGCCAGAACAGTTCACCCTCACTACAGCATCTCCCCACTTCCACCACCTGATCCTCGGTGGTGGTGCGGATGACTGCTTCCAGCTTCAACTGAAAATATTGAGGTCGTCAGTGGCATTATGCAATTTTTTTTTTGGAAAATCGTCCGTTTTGCCACAGAAGAAACAACTATACTATAGAGATGCTAATAAATAATAATATCATTTAGCAATTTTTTGGTAAACAGCGGCCCGTGCCAGTTTCTTACGCTAGTTCTTCCCGTTCATTCCTGAACCGGTAGACGGTAACACGTCGTAGGACGTTCTAAAAATATTTGCGTCAAAATTCAGAAATGAAACAATTTTATTTTATGAATACATTTTTAAGAATTAAGGGTCCGTATACGAAATTTGCTGATTTCGCTGATTTTACAGACGTGATTTAACAGTTAAAATACAGTATTTCTATAAGTTTTAATGCACAACATGTAAGATCATTTCAATTATAATCTAGTGTTGGAGCTTGATTTTTTATTATTTTAAGTATTTTTAAATAATCCAACTCAAACCCGCGACAGTTTTGTGATTTTTGCTGTAAAAGGTTTAGAATATCACCTGTTTATGGATTGTATTGACGTCTTAACTGTATGAAAAAAATACAATGTACTGTTGAGAAAGTCGTCTATAAAATGTTGAAATTACTTTTTACCGCTTTAATATGAAATAGTTGAGTAAAAAAAATATGTAACTTGGCAAAATTTTAGAGAAAATGGGCTAAGAATTGCTGTTAATTCCGTCAACTTGGAGCTGTTATTCATAAAAAGAAAACGACAGAAATAATCTATAGATAAAAATCTATCCAATTCGAGAAAAAAAAAAACAAATTGTGCCAAAAAAACACGATTCAAAACAACCTAAATCTCACATTATATTTCTCGCCGCAAGTTCGAGTCGGCTTTCCGCGCTTAAATATATTTTAAATCTAATAATTATATATTTTTTAGTCTAATAAGGGGAAAAAACTTTATAATATTTCTGTAGCGAACCTTTGCAATTTCGGCAAAATCGGCAAAATTTCATATACGGACTCTTAATACATTTTTGTAGAGAGATCCATTTTTTTGATGCGCAGAGAAAACCCGTCATGGGTCCCCAGAGAGGCCGCTGCCTGCCAGTCCTCATCGCTCTCGAGCATGCAGCGCACCATGCTCGGGAGCGAGAGGTCCCCGCCTAGCACTTCCACGAGATCGTGGCGCTGCACGGCCCAACGATCGCACACCTCAAGGGTATACTGGGCCGTGTCCTCCGTAGCGCCGCATTGCAGAGAGATCCATGCTTATATCAATATTATTAAGACGCTGACAACAGCTGCCAATGACCTCGCATCACTCTCGCACCACTGTCGATTTTCATGCCAGAGAGACAGAGATGTGAAGTGTTCACTCGGTAGCGTGGATACATTTTTCGTCTGTTAGAGGAAATAATAAATATTATATATAACCGAAAATTAAATCTGGCAATCTTTGGATTTTTGTAAAAGGTATCAAATAAACAAAATTTTAAAGCATAGATTGTATTACTACTTTAGTTAGAACTGTTTAAAATTCCTGAAAGATGTGACTTTGGTTTTTTTTCATCCACTAGGAGTACATTATTTTATTATTTAAATTAGACAAGCTTTTCCAAATATATTAAAAAATCATATATATTTTTTGTGCCAATCAATGAAATACATACGTCTAGAAAACTGCACAAAGATGTCGAATTGGCAGCTGTCTTCGGCTTAATGCAAAAGTGTGTGCACAGTTTATTATTGTCTGTGTGATACTTCTTTAACCGCTGAACCCATTTCGATGTTTATTGAGATAATAATTAAAATACTTTGAGTTGCGGAACATGATATACAAGGAAGGTGGTTCTTTCAAGTTACATAATATTTTGTACAAAAGCTAAAGCAATCTGAATTTGGTTAAAATATATAATATTAAAAGTTTTACCTCACTTAATAAGGGCTTTATTTGAGATCTTTCTTCAAAAACAAACAAGATTTGTTATTCAAAGACGAACATTTTTAAAAAGATGTCCGCGTCAGCATATAATATACTGCGGATGAGATCTCGCGAGATGAAATGCACATGGAATACGAAATTACCCGGTTTCCCGTCTTATAACAACTCAACAGGATATGCATTAGGTACATTTCAAAGTATCGAATGGAATGTTTGGTAGATTTTTATATTATAATGTGATAAGTGCTTACTTGGGAGCATAGACCATCGGTTACAGTAACGTCAATTTCTGCTATCTGGCTTTATTAATGTTTATTGAAGGATCTTTAAGACCAAGCTAAAAATGCTTGAAATCCAAAATGTACTAGGTATGCTAATGAAATGAACTATCACCAGCAATATTTCCGGACCTATACGACCTGCAAATCTTCAAGAAGAGAGCGTATTCCCTCTTAAAAGGCCAGCAACGCACCTGCAGGTCTTCCGATATTGCGAGTGTCCGTGGGCGACGGTAGTTACTTTCCATCATGTGGCCCGTTTGCTCGTTTGCCCCCTTATTTCATAAAAAATATAGTGGCGGTAGGTGGAGTTGGGTATTGATTGGATAAAAAATGGACCAATATGACTCCTGGCAAGATTCAGAATCATAATAGGCATACTTTTCTTAGTCACAGAATTAGTCTCTCCTCTCTTCAACTCCACCCAGCGCCTGCTCTAAGGCCCGTATAAAAAGTCAGTACTCAAGATGCATCTCGGTCTCAAGACACGGTTCAGGCTTTGTTATTGGTTGGCTGTCAAAATTTGGACCAATCACAGAGCCGAACCGCGTCTAGAGACCGGGTTGTATCTTAAGTAATGACTATTTATACGGGCCTAAGTATCTAAACACACTATGCCGAATTTCCGCGGCGGAAGCTCGGCATGATTACGTCAGCAATGTCAAACGCATACAATATAACGCGACGGAATTTCGGCATGGTGTGTCATCGGTAATTTAAAATACATTGCAGCCTGCAGGCAGAATCATGCCCAACTTCCACCGTGGAAATTCGGCATAGTGTGCTTAGACACTATAACTTGAACATCAAATTACGTAATTCGTATTCCAAATATGAAACATATAACCCAAAAACCACAAAGAGCTATTGACAAAGCGAGTATTTGTGCAAGCAATAGAAATCAATAACGTGAACACAATTAGAGTGAGGTTTGACCGAAATTATTGACAGCACCTATTCCAATTGTTTACACTGACAACAATATTGACAGAGTACTCGGTCAATCAGGTAATATTAATTATTGATGGTAACACCACAATCAGAACTGATTAATCAAGCGACAAGGGTGAGTGCACATCGAATGATCTGAAACGCAGCATGTATGCGTTTTAATAATAAAAAAGTTAATGAGCAAGAATAATAATTAATAACGTAAGCGTACCTCGGAGCCTAAATACAGTTCTGTCGAGATGCGGCGAAGCTCCAAATAGCCTTGATCAAGTGACTGATACCTCTAGCACTATTAGCATAATATGGCCACCATAAAAAAGTGTCTTTCTTTGATGGTCATGCCGAAATATAGAATGACTACCGGAAGAATAGAAAAAGTTACAGAGGAAAAGAGATAGAAAAGATCTATAATTTTGTATCTAATATTTTTTGTATTTTTTTTATATGCTCAGCCCGCTAATTTCTTGATACAGCGGATTATAATATAGCATTTTTTTAAATTAAATGTGTCATTCCAAGGCGCTGATTAGTATCATCGTACAATGTGGTAATATGTTAGACTGAAAAAACATCAGTCTGAAAACTAAAACGCTGGTAATTCAGAATTATAGCCCCAGCTTTAGGCAAAGTGTGCGTTAGCAATACGCGCGTTTTGATGCCTAATGTGTACCTGTCGTTGATTACAGCTACAAATTACTATCCAGTTAATTGCAGATCAAACAAGTGATTATTGCTAATCTCATTTGCCGAATCTAGAACACTAATGCAGCTAAAATACTGACACGTTATTACCGCTAAATATAGTATAAAGGTAGATCTTGGGGGGATTTAATTTTGATTGGAGCATTTGAGGATTTCAATAAATTAAGATATCTTATAGCTGATAAGTTACTAGTAGCGGGTTCTAAACCCATTATTCTATTGTACGTAAAGCCCAATAATGGCAAAAATGCATCAAAGACTGCTCGTCAAAACATAACTATATTTTTCCATAAGTTCAGAATGCTGACTTCTGATGCATTAAAGTGCTGGTTGGCAGCGGGCGACATGAAGCAACCGCAGACGACGTGTCACAGCGACAATACTGGCTTCTATGTATTTCTACGAAATACCCTCTAAAGCTAGCGACACAAATTCATAGAAATACATAGAAACCAGTAGTGTCGCGACGACACGTCGTCTGCTGCAAATTAATGTCGCCCGTTTCCAACCAAAATACACATTGGAAATAATTTACAACGATTCGAACAAATAATATAAATGCGAAAGTGTATATATTCTGTTAGTCTATTGACCTTGATCATGCATTATTACTTATTCGAATTTTAACCACAGAACCAATTTTGATGATTGAATAGTTATAATAATACTTTTAGCCCCTGTAAAGGCCAAGTACAGTATTTTTAACCCGGAATAGCACAGTTATTTTGCGATAAATGAATTTCAGCACAACAAAATTGCAGGCATTATGAAATAAAAATGTAATGCTTTTGTTTTTACCACTAAAGCTTCAAGGCTTATAATAGCTCATTAGGTTACATTGTAAGTTATTGTGGCTTTAGCGACCATTACGTTGCGCTGTAACTTTTACTGTCTGGACATTGTATGTTTACGAGGACAGTTGAAATAACATTGATTCCTACAATTTATGACCTATTGTACTAGTTTTTGGCTCGAAAGGCTAACGCATAAATGGGATATTTGTCTACATGGCTTTAGTACGTGGCAGAAAGGTTTTTCTAGTAACAAATGCTATGAATTGAAATAATTCTTTTAACAAGCAATGCAACACCAATTTTGCTCATTGCCTTTATTGCCTCATTGCGTTTATGCCTGTCCTAATAATTGGGCTTGCCAAATAATGTAATATCATTGGTAGACACGAATATAATATAATACGCATAACGTCGTTAGTAGAATCATTCGTTTTTTCTGAATATTTTAAGCACTTACCCCGGGAAAAGATGGTGCAACCCTCAAACTCAATATCTGCGGCTTGTTCACCGAAACTTGAAGCCCGCACAGTATATTCCGTCGGTTGGGCACATACATCTCGTAGCTGCGACTCTTTGTCGCGGACAGCAGCGGCAGCTCTCGGCATTTGTCGCCGTTGTCACAGACGTGGAAAGTATCAGCCATGTTGGTGAGGACGGTCAGTTGCCAGAGCACTTCGGTTGGTTTCTCCATCGGTTGCGGTTCTCTTAGACGTGCGTAACCAACAACTGTGTACCTGTAAGAAGAAATGATCATTTTAACTGGAAAATTCGACTGGTAATGTAGGAAGGAAGGGCTGATCTCATAGGGACGCTCAAACTTAGGATCATATTAAAGAGGCTATAGATAAAAGCAGTAGATTCCCTCTTCTTCCTTTATTTTTTTTTCTTTCTTTTTCCCTTCCAAGATAGGTAGCTTTAAAGTAGGTACCATTATATTCAGTTAAAAACATACACACCCTTTTATATTTCGATCAAATTCATAAGTTCTATGCGAGGAGTAGGCCAGTTTCTTCTCAACTCCTGTATCATTGTCATACACTAGCAGATTATTCACATAAGGGCTCTTGATATCGAAGTGGACTTTGACAGGACCATGACAGTGGAAGATGGATTGGAAGAACGGTATCCAGAGACACTGGGCAGTAACCATGACCTTTCCAGGGTAGACCTTCAGGTTCTTGTCACATGTCAGCGCCGATGACACCGAGTAAGCGGACCTTGCTTCAGGGAATTTGATGAAGAACTCATTCATCAATTCGGATAACACTTTAGTATTTCCAAAAGCTGTATCCATGATCTGGAAAAATGGACACATACTGCCTAATAGTCATAAAACTTAGAAGTAGAATCTGTACATATTATAAAACAAAGTCGCTGTTTTTCCCTCATGTCCCTTTGTTCCCTTTAATCTTTAAAACTACGCAACGGATTTTGATGATTCTTTCAGTGTTAGATAGCCCATTTATCGAGGAAGGCTATAGGCTATATTTTATCACGCTAAGTAATAGGAGCGAAGAAATAGAGGAAAATGTGAAATAAACGGAGAAAATTATTTGAAAGAGCTAACTTGAACGGGCTAATCTCAGGATCTACTGGTCCGATTTGAAAAATTCTTTCAGTGTTAGATAGCCCATTTATTGAGGAAGGCTATAGGCTATATTTTATTACGCTAAAACTAATATAAGAAGGTGGAAAGAACGGGGGAAATTATTTGAAAAGGCTTATCTCGCGAACTACTGGAGCAATTTTTTTGTTATTTGGCACAGATAAGAAGTAGACCACGTGAAGGATCATAGGCTATCGATTTAAATTATTTTTTCAGTGGCTAAATATTTTTATATCCGTGCGACGCCGGGGCGGGTCGCTAGTAAAGAGTAAAATAAAGGTCAATTCCCACTCAAATTTATTGGTGCGAAAAACCTAACACCCATTGAGAAGCATTTGTTTTAGTCTGAATATTATAAAATTCATCCAAACTATAAAAAAATATATATTACTCTGGATGGACTTCCAAATCCAATCCATTCAGTGTTAAATCTGGATAGTATAGGTTATACTTAGCATAGCATAATATTATCTTATTACAAACTTACACATTTTAATGAGTCAGAAGTGGCTTCAACTTGCTGTTTCAAAGACTTTCTAGTCCAAGCGCCTTTCCAATGTGCTTGTATGATTGTCGCTGCCTTATTCCGAGCCATATCCTCAGCTATCTTTATACTTTCATCTCCTATGACATACGTAATCGGACACGCATTTACTCTATCTGGCGCATTGTAATACCCAGTTATGTTACCTACATGGGGCTAAAAAGTAAAAAAACATTATTGATACCAACACCACGATCATAGTCACAGTCGCAATCATAGCTATTATCACAGAAATGGTCACAGTGACAGTCACAGTCAAGGTTGCAATCAAAATCATGATCACAGTCAAGATCACGGTTACAGTTATGGTCATGGTTACGGTCACAGTCACAGTTACAGTCACAGTCACCAACAAAAACACTCACCATGTGTATATCCATGCACTCCTTATTGACACAGCAACAGTAATTCGTTTCTTCGATTGTCTCCTCTGGTTCACTCCTTGGTCGCTTTGGTGGGAGACCAAAGCTGGGATCACATAACACTCTCCTCAAAATTTGACAAGCGCTCCTGTATTCTGGATCTGTGAGTTTTCTCATGAGCAAGGACTGCAGAGCTTGGTTGAACATCCAATGAATGTGTATCCTCTTATAGCCCACTTTTTCTTCCTCCCACTCCAAGTCTGGTTGGTAGGATCTAATCAAAAATTAATTGACAAAGGTCACAGGGTAAATTTAGAATTTCGTATCACCTACCTCCTAACATAAATCATCTTTGGACCTCCCCAAAAAAATCGGTTCAGAAGCTCTGGAGTTTAGCGAGACTAACAAAATTAAAAATTCAACTTTATTTATATAGATAGATTTTAAAGAGAAATCAAAAATATATAACATAAATCAACACATTAATCCAGATAATAACAAAAATACTATCACAAAATTAATATGAACCCTCCAAATCATAAGACATTCAATAATCCATACGTCTATTACTTCCGTTCAGTTATGAATTACCATAGATAGAGTATAATCCAGCTCATATTATACTTTTATTAATCGATATTATGACCACCATATCTCTTGGTAGACAAAGGAAATATGCGGTAAAGCGACAACCGATAGCTTATTGCAAAACTTTGTCCCCATAGCCATCAACACATTGACAAGTAATAACTACCTACTTTTCTTTTATTACACTGTTGATATTTCCAATAAAATATGTTTTTGGTGATGCCCGATTACTGATGTTTTTTCAGGAGTTTATGTATTCAATAGTGTTGTTGATTTGTTTGACGATAAAGAATAAATAAAGTGTAGCAAAATTAAGGAAATATACCATTGCTTGCATTTCGGAAAATTAATTTACTAAAAAGCACACCTACTACTATAATTATTTATTGATATTACATAAAATATTATGTTTTATGAATTAAATAGTAGTTATTACTTTCCATTTCTAGTTTACTCCCCTTATAAGAAATACTCACTTATAAAACTCTCTTCCTGTTCCAGTTACATCCACCAAGGATCTGCTGCTTCGTATGAAAGACGAGAAGCTTGTCCCAATGTTGTTCAAATATTTAGAAGCCCAAGGACATTCAGCAGCCGCTGCAGCCAATACCACATCACGACTTCCAACCACAAGAGCTGATTTGCTGATGACCATCGCGTGATAATGTAATGGAGCGTGGATCCACAGTCTGTAACAATTTAGACAATAAGATTGAAGAAGTCTACAAAACAATGTTGATTACTTCCAACTTAGTGGTCTAAAGTTTACTCTAAATTCGTCTCAATTTTCAATCACAATTAATCCAGTGGTCTTAAAATATTTTCAATACAATTTATTATTGAAAAAGTATCTTGCCTTAAAAGTAAAGTAAAATATAGGTATATTGGGTAACCCTTTATTTGGGAAAGTCAAAAAGTGACAAAGTTATTAGCACGATTATTCTGATAACTAATTCACTATATTGTATTAATCGTAATTTATCTTTCTCTCTGTCAATTATTGTGAAATCCAATTTCTCGCTATCTACTGAAGAAATGAGATCAGCTTTTTTATCTGGGCATTGAAAAATCACTTCTTAGCTCCATTGAGCGAGATCCCATTGCACTGGGAACAGGATAATTAAATTGCTAGACATAAATAATATTATTATACGGGCTTTTCATTTTTTAAGAGAAATCCATAATATTATGATAATATCCATGGACATTGGATACTCATTACTCATGCTAATATTATAATCAGTAGAAAAGAAGAAAAACACAGAAACCTCTATGTGTGCTTATTGTCTCTTCATGCTTAAACCGTAAAATAAAATTTAATGAGTCGTTTAAGACTCGGGAGGGAACTTGGAATAGTTTTTATTTTTTTCTTCAAATAACACAATATGGCCAGTTTCTAATGTTTATAGAAGTTTATCTATTCGTTATTGATTTATATTTGATAACGTTTAAAAATTGACCAATCAACAACGCTAGTGAAACAATAAACTACTGCAAAAAAACCTCAGAAACCAAGCAATTGTTGAAAAATTATAAGGCAGAACAGAATAGAAATCAAATAGTACTTACTTACAAAAATGTCTTCCTGGCTTCAGCTTTGTTTCAGTGGAACCGTATCCAATAGTCTTAATCTTTCCTATTATAACTGGCTCGTCCAAATCTACGAACCATTTAAACTTCTCCACCAACAGATAAGAACATTCTATTTCGCAATGTGAGTATTCTTCTGTATTGATAAAGACTGTTGGATTTAGAGTTTCCAAGGATATTCTTAGTACACCCTCTTCATCACTATCAACTTGAAGATATATTGGTGATGATTTCGGTGCCACTATGTGTGTGGTTTTAACTTGTCCAGTTGTGTTTATTGACTTCATAAGATTGTTGCTTACTATCGATGCGAAGTAATACATAGATGGGAAGTATAGGATGTCTATGTATTTGATCATCGGTTGAATCTGCAACAGAAAAATATTATTGGAATGAAGTAAAGTAGTAGTAGTATTTTTTTAAAATACTTAAATAATATTGTAGTACTATGATCATTGATATCGATCACACTCTTCCTTTGTATTTGTAAATGAGAAGGTATTGTATTTGTCACAAGACTACCAACCCAGACTTCCACAAAATATATACATTTCTTACCACGTCGAAAAGACACCACTCTGTCTCCTGTGCCTCTTTATCTACGGCTTTCGACGAGGACTTCCTCAAGTTCCTCATGGACCTGACTGACCTCAATGACTTCACTGACCTCAGCGACTTCGAATTCTTTCTTTTCTCCGGTTTCTTTTTTAACGGTTTTTTTGTTTCCACCTGCTTTAAAATTAATAATTATTTTTGCAACATACCAAAGAAAAATAATAAGTAAATCTACTAAAGATAGCTATACCTACTATAAATTATTATATAAACATTTTTC
Organism: Lysandra bellargus; assembly: GCA_905333045.1. Taxonomy (NCBI): domain Eukaryota; kingdom Metazoa; phylum Arthropoda; class Insecta; order Lepidoptera; family Lycaenidae; genus Lysandra; species Lysandra bellargus. The sequence continues at coordinate 6,220,487 of HG995363.1, read as the reverse complement.
CAGGATAAAAGTTTCAAAATAAGTTTCGAGTTTACGTAGCCCTTTTACATAATACTATTATGAACAAACCACAACAAAATCTCTCCTTTTTTTCATGATGTAAAATTGTTAAATAAGTAGCTTTAAACTGAAGGAATACAAATGCTTAAAATTTCTAATTTCCACAAAATGAAGGGGAATATTTAAAGTTGGAAAAGTATCGACAGGGTCAAAGTCAAAGTATTAATAAGATTACAATCGCTTCCATTCCCTTTGACACAGTGGAATTTCGACAAGTATGATTAATGGGTTTTTCTAAAACATTTTTGGTGTTATGAATGCAAAACGGAATGGCTGATCATGTCAATCGATTTTGATGAAGGTCAATTTTCAGTTTTATTTTTAAGCTATCTTGATAAACTTTAAGGGCCGGGACATAAAACACGGCTCGACGTCGTACGACGTTTCTACGTGAGTTTCTACGACGTCGCGTCGTAGAAACTCACGTAGAAATTTAAATATGAGTTTCTACGACGCGACGTCGTACGACGCCGTACGACGCCGTGTCGTGGTTTTTTACGTGGTTATTCACATGACACGGCGCCGTACGACGTCGTGCCGTGTTTTTATGTCCCGGCCCTTAGTTTGGGAAGTTGTCAATAAGTGAACCTAACAAAAATAGAACTTGATGACAAATTAGAGATACGTGATTTTATAATTATTTAAATTATTGACTGTTTGATGCACTTTTTCAATATTACAAAATTATATTTTACAGTTTGTGATATTGATCGTACCTTTTTTCCTTTCCCTGCATTTGCTTGTTCTTCTCTAAACTCGGGGTTAATCTGGAATATTTATTATAACACGTTCACAATAAAAAGTTTGTTGACCATACAATAAAATAAAAAGATCAATAAGTACGTCATACGTGTCTGTACTTTTTGTAAACAAAAGCCGTTTCAAGAACTATTAAAAATATATATTTTCCAAGACATGGCATACTCAGTACTCACCGAAGGAGTGCTTCTCAAGCCGAGCAGATGCGGGGCCGCAGACAGCCGCAGCAGCCCCTCGACCTTGAGATACCGGGTGCGGGGGCAGGAGTACTCTTCGTACAGGCCGTGCGCGCGAGCCCAGTGGATCCAGCGGTACGTTTTCCATTTTGGTATCTCTATGAACATTATAAGGCTAAGGGAAAGTTGTATACCTTCCCTTAGACTTATAATGTCCATAATTTCTGTATATTTATGGACAGAAAAAAGCTAAGGGTAGGTATAGTCATATGGAGCAACTCCTTTATTTATGAGTAGGGAGGATAGATTTTAAGAATCAGGAGCTGCTCTTTTGAAATGCACTGTGTAGTGTGAACACAAGTGCCAGCTTTTCACATTAAAAAAGGCATGCAGCGGGCATTAAACAACGCTTAGTGTGTGATGGTAGATAGCAAATTATGATTAGCTAATCAATCTTCTTTCTTTTCTCCTTCAAAATAGCTAGAAGTTAAACACTCCGACCCAAAAAGTTCAATAGCATTTATAACCCTGAATATTATTACGCATTTATTGCCTGGACACCTTATTCTTCGCATACGTACAAAACACTCTTTCCTTTAGTCAGTAATAGGGTGTACCGAGTAGTACGTACTCGGCTCCGGCTTAGGTCTTTTCAGCGGTAGATCTCTGACCATCGTCACCAGCAGATCCATCTCCTCCCCCGGAGTGATGCCGGGCAGGTAGTACGGCGCGTACTGTGTGCTGTCTCTCACTGTCATTGACGTCATGGGATAGCGCTAGATGATGAAAGAAAGTGATATGAAATTGATTCGTGGGAAGTAGGTGAACCGTCGTAATTTGATTAGGTTATTTTAAGTCCGGCTGATCATGACTAATATTGACTCTGCATAGCCTGGCCAAACAATGGCCAGGCTATGCCAAGGCCTGGTCTTTCTCGTATCTTAGATCGTACTTCCCGTCTATGAATCACTTGCTCTGAAGTCTGATGGTACATACATAATATTCTTTAACCCTGCAAAGCCCTAGCACTGGACGAAAAAAAATCCTCTATCCAAAGAAATAAGTGTAGATAATTAGATAATATTTTTTTGGATAGAGGATTTGTAGATTTTGTAGTACCATAACTTATGGAGTAGGTACTAGGTACGGTCTGTAAAGTAACACCAACTTTGTTAGCTGTCTATAAAATCTGTCTATAATAAAATATCTAATATGTCTATGTAGACTCAAACTCAAACTCAAAACTCAAAATTTTTTATTCAGAATAAATTTTTGCAAATATTTTCTGAAAGTCTACATGAAGCCTACCACTTCTAGACTACACTAGAGTTCCTAAGATAGACCAAGAACATGGCGGTAAAGGTTTAAATTTATGAATGCTTTGGAATTGAGACTTGGTAAATCCTAAGTAACATCCATAAATTGCTTACTTACCGTACCGACTTACCGTGGTTCGAGATTTCAGAGTAGCAGATAGATTTCCAATAATATTTTCTCTGCTCACGTGTTTCTTCTTTATCTTCTGGGAACTGGCATTAAGCACACTGTCCCAATAAAAAGACGGCACTTCTGTAGACAGTAACTTCCATGTATCTTCAGAATCTAAAACATTACAGTCATTTTGGGTAACTTTGAATTGCGGTTTAACTTTGAACAATACAATCAATCAATAATATTGTATTGTTCAAAGTTAAACCGCAATTCAAAGTTACCCAAAATGAGCGTATAGGGTTTAAGCAAAAATTAAGCATGATTTAATATCCAAAGTAATATCCATACTTCCATACTAATATTATAAATGCGAAAGTGTGTCTGTCAACCAATTTTGTTCAAATTTGGCATGGAGATACTTTGAGTCCCGGGAAAGGACATAGGATACTTTTTGTCCCGGAAAGATGTACGGTTCCCGCGCGATAAACGAGTTTTGGCGCAACGGAGTTGCGGGCGTCATTTAGTTATAAATACAAAAGTTCTTCACGCCCAAACCACTGAACCGATTTTGAAGAAATTTGATATGGAGATAGGTACTTTAAGTTCCGGGAAAGGACATAAGATACTTTTTATTCCGGAAAATTGTAGATACGATTCCGCACGATAACGATTTGGCGCAACGCAACTCAAGTGCAAGCGCAACTTAAGTTTATATAGCTTGTTTTATTATGCCAAATTGTTGGTCTTCATAGTGAAACAAAGTATACGTTACAATTTACTCTACGGATCTTTATGAAACTAAATCATGGAAGGATCATGGAAGGAAATAGATATACATTATAACTTACACACAAAATTCTTGCGTAAAAGATACTTTTAAGGGCTCTCGCTGATTTGACAGACAAAAGCTTAGACAGACTCTCGAAATATAAAAAAAAAAATTGTTTGTGTGGATTTCATATCTATTGTATAGCAATAGGCTGCTAACTTACTGTTAATCTCATAAGTGATCCTTAATCCTCCAGTAAGATAGTGTAGTATATCGAAATCTGGCACTTCATCTTCACAGCTGTCTGGATGATAATCCGGATTCATGTCTGGCGCTGCCACCTTCAAAAGCGCCTGGCAAAACAAAATAGCAATAACTCATTGTGTATTTAAAATACAGTGCCTGTTGAAATAATTAGCAATTACTGTTTTCCGCAACAACATAATATAAAACTGGCGTAAATTATTATAAAGAGATCTTCAAGCAGTTAAGCGCTTCACGATCGCAATCACGGACATTTAATATAATATTACAATAAGTTATTTTTTATATAAAGAAGAGCATTAATGTGTAGAGTTTGTATTAAAATTTCATCAAATCATAGTTATGTAATGAATGATTTATTTATTTTATTTATTTATTTTTATTTTACAGGAAAACAAAACGGTAATTAAGTGACAATATAAATAAATACCTAGCAAGAAGATACACAATTACATTGTTTTCGCATATAGGTATACGAGGAGAAAAAAAAAGGACAATTAACAAAACTTAAACCTAATTTACAAATTATTTTGAAAACCAGTCTCTAGACAATGTATTTCTGAAGACATTAGGTGATGAGGTAAAAAGATCGAGTGCGGAGCCATCTACCGAATGAGTACTGTAGTGGTTGTAGGTATACATAGATCTTATAAAGAAAGAATTTTGCCTATAGTTAGTACCGTGAGAAGCCATGGAGAGAGTAGGTCTATGACGCATGTGTGTTACTTTATAAGGCACGCGTATGCTAATTTTCGACAATAGGGTCGGAGAATCTATACAAAATTGAGCAATTTTTACTAAAAAGATTACATCAGCAAATTCACGTCTCTCTTTTAGAGGTAAAATATGATGTTTTTTACAGATATCTATATAACTGGCACTACGGTCATCGTCGCATTTATACTTTAAATACTTAATAAATTTACATTGGATCGATTCCAGTCTGTTAATATGAACCTTGTACTGGGGATTCCAAACCTGAGAACAATACTCGAGGATACTACGCACGTATGAACAATAAAGTATCTTTAGTATTTTTATAGAGCTAAATTGAGAGCATGATCTTATTATAAAACCAAGGGCTTTGTAGGCTTTTTTAGTGATATTATCTATATGTGGTTCATAGCTTAGTTTACAATCATGTATGACACCTAGGTCCCGTATTTGGCTTACTCGATTTAAGTTAGTGCCTCTGAGATTGTAATCAAACTTAACTATGGCCTTCTTTCGAGAAAACGATACGACTTGACACTTCGAGACATTTAAAACCATATTATTCATGAGACAATATCCATTGAAAGCCTCTAGGTCCTGTTGTAACAGTAAACAATCAGCAAGATTATTAATTTTCTTAAAAATTTTCATGTCATCTGCGTATAGAAGAAAACTGCAGTTTTTAAAGCAGGAGCCAACATCGTTTAAAAATATATTAAACAGTAAAGGACCTAATAACGATCCTTGTGGTACTCCAGATGGCACGAAATTCCATTTAGATGAATAACCATCAATAACAACTGCCTGGGATCGATTCTTTATACAGGAGGCGAACCAGCGAAACAAGCTACCATGAATGCCGGCCGAATAAAGTTTCTGTAATAGGATGGAATGATCTATTAGGTCAAAGGCCTTGCTGAAATCAGTAAAAACCGCGTCCACCTGACCTCCTGAGTCCATAGATGAGCTTACAAACTCAGTAAAAGTGATAAGGTTAGTATTCGTTGAGCGGCCCTTAAGAAATCCATGTTGTTCTTGAATAAAGTAATTTGAGAGCGAGTGTTGAACCTGTTCATATATAATTCGTTCAAATATCTTTGCAAACAAACACTGCTTTGAAATAGGACGATAATTTTTTATTTCATTTTTATGACCGCTTTTAAAAATTGGCGTAATGAAGGCTAATTTCCATGTTGGAGGAACGATACCCTCATTTATTGATCTTTTAAACAAGATACATAAAGGTTTTGTAAGGGTTTTAGCACACTTTAAAATAAATAAGGGAGGGATTAGATCAGGTCCAGCCCCTTTTGAGCAATCTATGGTACAGAGAAGTTTATAAACTATATCACATGTAATCTCAATATTACTTATTGTGTTGGTGGAAGATGAAGCATTGTTGAAACATTGATTACTAGCTGCAAACTGTATGTTGTTTGATTGGACCGGTGTGGTAGTGGAATATACAGATTGAAAATATTGAGAAAAAGCATCACAAATGTTCTCTGGGGAGTCAAAAACTTGGCCTTCGTAAATTAGTGTCGTTGGTAGAGAGTTTGGTCCTTTTTTGTTGTTTTTAATATAGTTCCAGAAGAATTTGGGATTATCTATTATTCCATTTTCAATTTTACTCAGGTAATTTGAATAACATTCGGACTCAAGTGATTTGGCTCGTCTTCTGAGTAATGTAAAGGAATGATAATCAGATAAATTACCGTACTTACGAAATTTTTTTAAGAATTTAAATTTTTCATTAAGTATCTTTTTTAAAGGTGCGTTATACCAAGACGGATAAGATGACGGTTTAATAAACTTTTTCGGAATATATAAATTTATACATTCGTTAAGTTGATGGTAGAAGAAGTCAACAGCGTTAATTAATGGTTTTTTTGTTAGTTCAATATCCCAATTTATTTTTTCGAGAATCAAGTTAATTTTATCATAGTCGCCCGACTCGAAGTAATATTTTAACTCGAACTAATTAAAAAACTAATTTAAATCGACTCGAAGTAATTTTTTAATGATATTATATTATCTCTGAGTGCGGCCGCTAGACTCTACAAATACTTAATTGTTATTTAATATAAGGCATCCATTACACATTAATGCAAGCGACAGTCAATTCCGTCAATCATGAATTATGTTTGACTGATGGTGACTGATCGAATGGTATTAGACGGTCACTCAATTCTCTTCAGTTTTATGTCAGTCAGAGCTAAAATTTTCAAAGGTATACCTTTCTAATTTTTTTCCAATTTTGTCAGATGTGACAACACTCACTCAAAATTCGTGACTGATGGTTGCATGAAGCAAAAATAAAAATATCCAGATTTTCGTCAATCAGCTTCATGCAACCATCTGTCATGCTCTTAGTCAGCGGCTACACGGTCAATTTTTCATCAATCTGATTCATCAATCTGGTACTGATTGACGAAAATTTGATCGCGTACGACTCGGATTGATGGATTGATCGTATTTTTAATATGAACTTTTTATAATCATCAATATTCCGTCGACGAGAATTTGACCGTGTAGCATGTGACTTACACGGTAGGTTATCCATCAGTCACAGCTAAGATTGTGGTAAAACTGACAGTAAAACCTACCGTGTAATGGATGCCTAAAGGCGAAGCTAGTCCAATACAATAATTAAATTTCAATATAATATGATTTCTGCTTATTTCACTTGAAAATAAAATCACAGTTTGTTATTCAAAAATAATTAGGTACCATAAAGCAAACATTTTTCCATTTACAACACACATCAGACATGCAACCAAATATTTAATGCACTCAAAACATAATTGTGTTTGTTATTTATATATTGATTTCATAACAAATATTTAATTAAATAACAAACAATTTTGACGTGGGAGAGCTATGCTTCGGCACAAATGGCCGGCCCATAAGCCGGAGAAATACCAAGGGCTCACAGAAAACCGGCGTGAAACAGCGCTTGCACTGTGTTTCGCTGAGTGAGTGAGTTTACCGGAGGCCCAATCCCCTACCCTTGTCCCTTCCTTAACCTCCCCTATTTACTTCCCTGCCTTCCCCTATTCCTTTCCCTACCCTCCCCTATTACCCTAGCTAGCTCTTCTGATGCTGCGAGTGTCCATGGGCGACGGAAGTTGCTTTCCATCAGGTGACCCGTTTGCTCATTTGCCCCCTTATTTCATAAAAAAAAGTCTCGTAAAATCTGTTCACGGTACGACTTTTTTAATTCGGTCATAACTAAAATAAAAAGGAAACTGGAATTTATCTACAACATACCTACATAATATTATTATTATAGAAACTTGACAGACTATTCTATGCCATTTACTTCTTGCCCCGTAACCAGAGTAAGTATAAATTAATTATGCAAAATGTCTTTACCACATTTTTTTATAAAATATCTACAAATACAATGAAGTAGTGGTATTTAATCAAGCTTAAAACACGTAATATTCATTTCACGTTGAACATTATTAGATATCGATTAATGTTATCATCCACAAAACCCGCACTCACACATCAAGACTCACAATCACAGAGCAAGCTTCTCTGTCAATACAACGGGGGTATCTATATTAAATCTGGCTTTCTGGTACATAAATCAACATTGGTAGTCAAATCGTCTAAGCGACAGCTATTTAGCCCGGCGCTAATACACGCCAATATTACCCTGTTCGATGATATACGATCGATTTAAACAGCCGTAATTTATGAGGTTTGTGGATTATACGTTGAATTTCAGTACTCGAATTCTGCTATTACAATACAGATGCGCGATATAATAAAACTATGAAACGGTTCAAATGCCAACCGCGTTCTGATTTGACCAAAATGAAAAAACTGGTTTGTCGTAAGATCCTTCTTTGAGGCGTCCAACTCATTCATATTGCCACAAATAAAATGTTCGAAGATTAAAAACTAATTAATTCGATTACGTATCGAAAATAATATTTTTTGAAAGACCTAAAACATGGTGCATTTTTACCAAAAGAAACAAAAGTTTGATCGCAGAATTTAGTTTTGAAATCTCCAAGACAGGACCACTTATTATTCAAGTATATTCTTAGTCATACTCATAACTCATATTGTAAACATTGATATCACTCATATAAGACATATCAAATTTTCCTCAAATCCAATAAAATTAACCCATGTTCGAAGACGACAGTTTTCAAAAGTCGTCGTCGAACAGCTATCTTTATTTGCGGTTGAGAAAGTATCGCCGGGGGAGGTGTTACGTCATGCGAGTCTTGTGCAAGAGCTTATTGACTAGCCCTTTGTCCCATTGCTGGTAGATGAATGTAGATGTAGAATGTCCTATTGCTAAAATGGAGACAAATGCAGGATTGGCAGACCTTTTGTTTTAATGCTAAAGTCTTCGTGACATGGGAGTTAAAACGCACTTAGGCTTACTTGTGCAAATCTGAGTTCACCAATATTTTGTTAAGATGTCATGCCTTCACCGTAATTACATGTGAAGAACGTGTATGATAATAATTGTTAATCAATGATTAACTTGAAGTCAAACCAGTCCTGGTAAAGTTAACTTTTCCAATACATCTATTGGTTTGATATAGTCTCAATAGGAAAAGTGCTTTAAATTGGTTATGCTCTATTATTCATCATCGCAGACCAACTTCAAATAAGAATCAATGAAGGCCGATAAACATTATTTTGAAAAAAACCTCCGTTATTTTCAGGTCATTGATTACAACTTAGTGTATCGTATCATAAGTCATTTGATATATTATTATTTTGTTTTATTTTACTCCAGATGACTTCAGCAACTCCTTACGCATTTGTATCGTGAGGGAACCGTAAAATTTTCTGCAACCACAACTATTCTATAGTCTTTTCCGTCTCTGAAATTCTCTTCATACCAAATTTCGTCTAAATTCAACCATTTACAAGTAAATAAATAATTTACAGACAGGCAGACAAACTTTCGCGAATTTTTTATTAGTAAGGATTATTATTGGCAGACGCTCACCTTACATATCAGCAGTGGCCAGAGCTGGACATCATCAGTGACTTCTACACCACTGGTCTCAGACGCCTCTTTGAGCGGCGCGAACGGCAGCAGCGGGGAATTGAAGGCGTCTAGCGGCACTTCATCGTTGACGTACACGCAGCGCCAAGCGCCAAGGTGGTATAGGCGGACGACATACCAACCTGGTGGAGTGAAATAACATTGTTAATAGTTTCAATTTTTTTTATAAGGGGCAAATGAGCAAACGGGTCGCCTAATGGGAAGCAACTACCTAGTTACCGATTTTGTTGTCATTGGTGGAGGTAATTGAAACTAAACCAGCTACATACTAAGCGTAATCTATCTGTATTAATGTTACCTTAAAATCCATACTAATAATATTATAAATGCAAGTGTGTCTGTCTGTTACCTCTTCACGTCCAAACTGCTGAGATTTGTTATGGAGATACTTTGAGTCCCTGGAAAGGACATGGGTGATAGGATACCATAAATATGCCGGACAAATCTACGGTTCCCGCGTGACAAACTAATTTTGGCGTAACAGAGTTGCGGGCGTCATCTAGTATTCCCATCAAACCCCATGCGGCAGCCGGCTGCCGCATAATAATTGAAAATCTATTGTATCTGCGATACCCATGATGGAGATGTTAAAATATTATAATATTTTGGCCGATCCGAACAGTATACTAACAATATCTGCGTCAGATTGCTTAAGTTCGAGACACTTCCTGAATTCTTGTATCGGTGATATTAAGGTACAGGTTTTCCCCGTTAAACAGGTAAGTCAATTCCAACGAAGTTGTCAAGAAAACTCGACGTCATAGTTTATTTGCTACAGGTTAAGTGTTTTCTGTTTGAAGCAGTTTAAGTTACCTCAAAACTATGAGACAGAGAGAGGTTTTGTTGAGAAAACTTCCGATTTTAGTTGCGGAACAAAACAAAATTTTTCTTTATTATGATAGAGGGCCTATAGAGGGTGTATTAACCCTCCGTGCACCACGTGGGGTCTGACAAGCCCCAGACGTACTAAAACTTTCATAACTTTTTACAAATTCGTGTGATTTTATTGACTCTCTAAGTAGCTGGAGTTAAGTTGATGACAGTGGTTTAGCATTTGTATCGCCATTGCAAAGAACAGACATGCACAAAGTGCGCTGGAGTCCCACAAAACCCCACGTAGTTCAGAACGTCGTCAAAAAGTTACGTAGACATCGTATTGTAGAATATGAAAAAAATCTATATTTCAGGTTTCAGGAATATAATATGAATTTGTTTCGACTTAATTAGCTTTTCTGGATAGGTTTAAGAACAAATTAAGTATGACTTTGATAGAAGAATGATTGAAAATTGCAAAGATATAATGGATACTGAGAGGTTCTCATAAGCGCTTTCACCAATTTCTTGGCAAAACAGCCCCTGGACCAGCAAAAATATTATCAAGATCATTAAAGAAGTATTCAAATTGTATCAGGAATATAAATTGAAAACTGAAATACGGTTGTGAGCACAATAATGTACCTATTTGCTTGTAGAATTATTATGTTAAGTTAATATTATTAAATTTGTATTATTTATTAAGTTAGTTTTAAAATTTCAAGCAGAATGGGAAATAAAAGACAACTTTTTAATTGTAGAAGCTGACCCAAAGAAGAGTCTATGTTTTACTTGGTAAAAGTTTACCAAATTTACATTTTTGGCTGTAAAAAATTGAAAATGGGAGATATTTAACTTAGGGCCTGTTTCACCGCTTCCTGATAAGGTGCCCGATAGGCTTATTTGATAGATTCTCCATACTCTATATGTGAAGTTAAGTGGTGGATAGCCTTATCAGGAAGTGGTGAAACAGGCCCTTAGTATCGTTTTATATTACAATTAAATAGACAAAAAATAGATATTTGAAATAAAAAAAAAATACAAATGACGCATTCCTTGCCCAGATAAGTCTTGGGGTTTGACAAACCCCACGTGGTGCGCGGTGTAACTTTTATCCACGTGGTGCACGGAGGGTTAAAAACTCTATATTAATACAACTACAAAAAACTTTTTTTACATCGCTAAGTAGCATAATACTTACATTGTTGACTTAGCCGTTTCCTTTTTGTAACTAAGTGTCTAAGCACACTAGGTCGAAAAAACGCGGTCGAAGTTCGGCATGATTACGCCTGCATTCTATTTTAAATTAAGGATTACACACATTGCCAAAATTACGTCACGTTATATTGTATGCGTAGCGCATTGCTGGCGTCGTAATCATGCCGAAATTCGGCCGCGTATTTTCGGCCTAGTTATGTTTAGACACTTAAGATAAGTTATACAAAGACTTCTATTTAAACTACGGTTAAAAAGATGTATTTGAAGTTATACATATGTATAGCAAGTTGAAGAGGTTGTGTGATATGATGAAATTTGAAATTGAACTTTATTTACTACACAAAAATCTTACAATAAATTGACAGCCTTTCCGTCCGAGATATTGTGCCGTACATTCTAATTTTGATAGCTCGTTTAGTGAGCAGAAAACCCTTTTTAGGAAGTCGAATAAAACTGATGATGAATAATGATGATCATAGCACACTATGATGCGCGGAAACGATGAAGATGTAAAGGTCCCTCACACCACAGAGGTCGCAGCTACTCGAGTATCCACTACATATCCACTTACCGGCAATGAATTCAATCATAATTATAAATAATAATATTATATTCTTTTGTTGAAAAGCAAACTTCTTAAGCATCGCTTTGTGGGATAAAAAAAAATGTTAAGCTCATGTCATCTTACGAAATTTCGTAGAGGTTACTTGTAACACTGACCCTTTAAAACGTTTTTATCCGTCCCAAAAAGAGCGTACAACGACGCTATAAGAGTATACTCTTCTAAAACATTTGACCATTAATTTAACTAAGGACAGTTTACATCGAACGGCTGAATATACTGTACCTATACTCTATAGTCCGTGCAATCCAAGACGACGCGCCCCACCAATTTTTGGGTGTGCATCTTTCCTTTTCACCGTGACGCTTTCTCTTAATTGGTCTATTTATTGTAGTGTGCGAGTACACTCATAGGTAATTAGTGTGTACCAATAACACTCAAATATTGGCGAAAGCTTGCATACATATTATAAATCCAAGTCGCTTTTTTCCCTCATGTCCTTTTGTTCCCTTTAATCTTTAAAACTACGCAACGGATTTTGATCATTTTTTAAGTGTTAGATAGTCCATTTATCGAGGAAGGCTATAGGCTATATTTTATTACGCCAAGACTATAGGAGCGAAGAAATAGAGGAAAATGTGGAAAAAACCGACTGCTCCTAGGTAGACTATCGTAAGCCAGAAAATTGCAAATTTCGTTTTATTGCGAAAATGCATATAATTATGTTAGATCTTTTAGGATCTTCAAGAAAAAATATTAAATTCGCAGTATTAGTGCCTTTTTCGAAACGTAAACTGTAGTATGTTTCAAACGCCTCCGATGTTATTTATTGTAAGTCCCTTAGATATAGTCTACGCGGAATAATAGGGGAGCAGATGCCCGAATTCACACATCGTATTTATCAGTTGCAATTGTCTACGCCACATAAAGATTAACGTAAACTATATTTTGTACTACTTACAATAGTTTACATTGAAACTTCTATTGAAAAATATACTGCAAGTGTAACTTACGACTTTGTTCGTTGGAATTTAAGTTATGATAAATATTGTATGTTAATTATACGACATTCTACTACGGAAACTATTATTTTTTATTTATTGTATCTATATCTTACTACGTTCTACGTCGTACTATTCATTAACATACGATACTTTACCGACTTATTTCTTTTATTACAACTATTATTTATGAAATTAGGGGGCAAAAGAGTACCTGATGGGAAGCAAGTGGACAACCCATGGACGCTCGCAACATCAGAAGAGTTGAAATACGTTGCCAGCCTTCTTCTTCAGGTTTTCAGATCGCATTGGTCCGGAAATACTGCTGGCGGCAGTTTGATTCAGATTTGTTGTGAAAGACTCATCAAGATAGTACATTTTCCCGTGGAATGATGTTGAAATGTTGCAAGAGGTGTGATAACGAACCTCCCCTTGATACAGCAGATAGAAGATGCAGGGCGAAGCCACATCTGAGCATAAATCCAAGGGGTCTAGCTTGTTTGAAACACTATGGCTGGCTACAATCTAAGCGGCCCTTTGTTGGTTACTATACAGAGCAAATAGTTGGTATTTTGTCGCCCTTTCCCAGAGATGGGAACAGTATTCGACGAGAGGCTGAATCTTCGCCTTGTAGAGTTATAGGCGTTGCATCGCACTGAAGTACTATCTCGCTCTGTCGAGAATACTAAGCTTATTTAAGGCCAACTTGTTTTTTACCCGTTTGTCAACCGGGAACGGAACCTTTTTCCGGGATATAAGTATCCCATGTCCTTTTCCGGGATTCGAAGTATCCCCATACAGTATATCAGAAAAAACGGTTAAGCGGCTTAGGCGTGAGGAGGCAATATACCCAATGTCCATGGACAAACAAACAAACACATTTTTTATGCAAAAGTATGGATATAATATATTGTACTCAGTTTACATTTTATGATCTCTTTTTTCTTTCTGAAAATTTTCAAGAACTAATACTAGTATCCCAAGTGATCCTGTTCTTATAGTTGTAATCCTCATGTCACAGGGTCGTGACCTTCCCTTTTAATAACCTTCCTTCTAATAATGTTAAGCCAGCTTTTCCTATCTTCAGCCAGAAAAGCGTCGTAAACAATGGACTCAATATTTTTGGTGCGTATTTAATCGGACTAACGCATGGGACTGCGGCCCCGCGGTCTTTCGACCTCAGTCTTGCCAATGACAATTTTAATAGTGTCTCCTTTCTTTTTGGATATTATGTGTCCATAGTATTCTAAATTAGATTTGAGGCATATTGTGGTAAAGAGCCTTGCCATAACTTTTAGCTTAGCCAGGATGGACGCGTCGGTTCTGAAAACTGTCAAATTGAAATTTGGAGCATTTTCCTTCATTATCACATCTCGAAGACGTCGATATATCTGCGGTCTGTTGAAGTATGGTGTATTGTATACTAAAGTGTAGACAAGTTTTGTCTTACTTTTTAAAGAAAACATTTTGTCACGCAAGACTTTACGCATTTGACGCATATCACTCTTAGCCATCCTAATTCTTTAATTAAAGTGTATCTGGTTCACAGGAGCTATTGTTCGTAATAGTGGACCCATGTGATAGCGATAAAGAAATAATAATTGATAACGGGCCTTAGCAAAAATCAGCGACATGAAATTAATATACCTAGCAGTATTTAAGATTTTCTGGTTGATGCTCACAGCTCTGTAGAGCCAAAAATTCGTTTGTCTCGCGGGGACCGTATAGTAAAGGACGTAGGATTCTTCCTATCCCAGTATAAAAATGTCCTTTCCAAGGACTCCAAGTATCTTCATACCAAATGTCAGGAAAATTGTTTGGGTGTAAAGAGGTAACGGATAGAGATCAATTTTCGTATTTATAATAATATTGTATAAGTATAAGCGGATTATATACATTGTGATAAATACACATAAGTTATAAAGCTTATCATATGATTTTTTTAAGAAGGTTACAAAATATTATTTAATATTTTAAATTTTAAATTTTATTAAATTTTTGTTACTGATGATGCTTTGCTAGCCAATTAAGTTGATTGCTTACTATATTTTAGCACTTTTTTGCACATTAACGGCATAAATCATGTCAACTACTTCTAAAATTTACTAAACAAATTGTAAAGGTATTTCACACTTTTTTCAGAAAAGATAATTTATAAATAATTTATTTTCTCAAACATACTATAAATTCGAATTAGGAAATTCCCCTGTAAACTATGATATGTCTTACATACCATAAAAAAGTTAAAGAAGTCCCCCGTATAGTATAGTAAGTAAACGTTACAATATTTTAAAAAGGAGAAATTTCAACGTAAACTGTGGTAAGTGTTAGTTGCAATAATTTTCGTTATAGATTTTCCAAAGAATAATATCGCAACAACAATTTCAGCTAAACCAAGCCAATAATATAGTATTTTATTGCATAAGTTAATACCTAACACTATTGTTGTTGCTCATGCCAAATTTTATAATAATCGGTTAAAAAATGAAGTCGTGGTTCAAATTTGCAACTTCAAACGCTCCTCCTGTAAAGTTGCGTTTTTGATGTTACGATAGTCTACCTAGGAGCAGTCGATTAACGGAGAAAATTATTTGAAAGGGCTTATCTCGCGAACTACTGGAGCAATTTTTATGTTATTTGGCACATATATTAGTAGACCACGTGAAGGATCATAGGCTATCAATTTTAATCATTTTTTCAGTGGCTATATATTTATACTCGTGCGACGCCGGGGCGGGTCGCTAGTATACCATAGAGTACAGACGATCAGGAGGAATAGTGGGGCCCGTCTTCGTGGATCGCACGGACTATAATACCAGTGCGCTATGCTGCGTCCTTTTTCTCCACTAATCTAAATCTTTACCCACTAAACAATTAGGAAAGCGTCATTTAACCTCTATTTACCATCACAATGAGGCCAGCTCGTAATTGAGAGAAACCCCAGTGAGAGTACAAATTCTTTTTACAGTGCCTGGGAAGTGTTTGTTATGGAGATAGCAGGCTTTGTCTCGCCCGTGCTCATTACAACTTTCCTCTCCGTTGTGTAATGATAATGATAAATATTCAGAAGTGAGGTAGATCTTTAATGATAATTATAAAGAAAACCCCGAAATTTTCCAGCAGTGAGAACTAAGAATACTTACTTGATAATTAATAGTCATTTTTCATACAAAAAAGAAATCGGCTCCGCCGTTTAGATTTACGGTGACACGGACAAACATACAGACACGACAAACATATTATAGTTATAACTTATAAGTTATAACAGATCTCTGTTTTCGACAGGGGTTAAATAGAATCAACATGGTTTGTGCATAGGACGAGACTGCATGATAAGCAAACATAATTTTAACAAAATCGTTATTTCCAGTCGTTTCGAATGAGCTTAGCAACAAACACAGCGACACTTATAATAAAATGTTGTTGAAAATCTCACCATTTCTAGACAAGTACGGTCGATGATGTGCCCCTCCGCCTGGCTTCACTCCCGGAGAATAAATGTGATAGAAGGGCCTCCAACCTTCGGGGCCCACTTTGAAGGTAAAGCCGTGCGACTGATGCTCAAACTAAGAAAGAAAGAATGAAGCTTATGAGGGAGAACTTGATCAGATTACTGTAATTGGCCGACAGATGGCTTGAAGTTAGGGCTCCCACACAAAACTGCGAATTTGCATCGCATCGCAAACATCTGCGACAAAACTAATAATTAAAATGACACTGCGATGCGAATTCGCATGAATTCGCAGTTTTGTGTAGGAGCCCTTAAAGTGTATTTAATGGCTAAGATGGCCAAGATAAAATTAAGTATGGAGATACTTGAAGTGGAGCTTGAAGTCCGTACCTATTTTAGTAAGCGAGGAAAACGTACTGTTCCCGTACAATATTCAATTGCAATATTTTAATATTGCAATTGAATCCCGTCCCCCCCGAATCAAATCCCGTACAATACGGGAGACTACTAATAAGGAAGTTTAAAAAACTCCACACATCCTTCATTCGAGCCAGAGTAATTAAATGCTACATTTGAAGCTTTAGCAATCGATTTACAACCAGGACGTAACCTTTTTCAGAAGCTCTCTAACGTTTACACAAGTGTGAATTGCACATTAAGCATGATTAAGGTAATTGGATCAGTAATAGCGGATGTCCGAATAGAAAACTAATTATGATCACCAATTAGACGGGTCTGGCACGCGAGTGTTGCGTACGGCGTGAAAAACATCCCCCACGAGAGAGTTACGTGAGAGTCGATTACAAAGTTGGCGTGTCAATCATTGCTTGCATTTCAGCAATAATTAAGGCAGCATGTGGCTTTGAATTAAAATAATTTCAGCGATATTATGGATAAAAAGCAAGGTTAGAAATTATTGGACGTAGTATTTTAATTGATGAAGAATCGATTAGATCAAGCTTAAACGGCCCATTCACTATCCTGCATTGCAGTCCTGCTGCAGTCCGCCGTGCAGGCCTGCAACCCATTCACTATCCTGCGTGCAGTCCGCCGCTTATGCAGGATAGTGAATGGTGTTGCAGGCCTGCACGGCGGACTGCAGCAGGACTGCAATGCAGGATAGTGAATGGGGCCTTTTAAAGAAAAGGAAATTCTAAAAATAAACGCAATATCACTCACGCTGAAGCCCTCAACTCGCTCGAGCATGTAGCACACGGAGAGCGCTCGGCGGAGGAACGGGCAACGCTGCATCACAGCCGCATGTGCCACCTGGATATCCTGGACCGACATGCGCTCCTCCTCGTCCTGGTAAAAGAATTCAAGTTAGTAAGATCAATTCATTTATTTTTTAACAACAGAGAAAGGGGGAAAACGAGCAAACGGGTCACCTGATGGAAAGCAACTTCCATCACCCTTTAAAGAGAGAATACGCAAATATTTTCATAATATTTTAATAACATGGGTTCATGACAACTTACCCTTTGCTTCATCTCCTCTGTCTATTCAAACAAATAGCTGGTAACACCTACTCCGTAAGAATACAAATACTTATGTCCATTTGGATGCAAACAAAAAAAAATTTAGATGTAGATATAATGTTGATTTTCTTCAAGGCCCTTAAAATCCCAATGTGTATTATTAGACGTGTTACGTATACGTTGTTTTGTCCTTATCTGTAGCGTTACAAAATCGGCTTGACAGAAAATGACAAAACTATGCTACACCCTGTATAGTGTATATGTTACGCTCAAAGACCGAAATCGCTCAATGAGCGAAAAAATGGCTCACAACGCGTTGTGGTCACAGTGAAACAGCCACGACGCGAAATTTGCGTCGTGGCTCTAATGAAAACGGCCACGACGCGTTCTGGCAATCACAAAAAGGCCATAACGTGAAATTCCTGTCGTGGCTGATATGCTATTCGTTTTTCCTGATTTGTTGCATTGCCGGGTACTGTACACTATATGCGAATCATTAATTTATAAATAATACTAGCGACCCGCCCCGGCGTCGCATGGGTATAAAATTGCCTATGATCCTTCACGTGGTCTACTTCTTATCTGTGCCAAATAACATAAAAATTGCTCCAGTAGTTCGCGAGATCCGCCCATTCAAATAATTTCCCCCGTTTTTTCCACATTCTCCTATTAGTCTTAGCGTGATAAAATATACCCTATATATAGCCTTCCTCAATAAATGGGCTATCTAACACTGAAATAATTTTTCAAGTCGGACCAGTAGTTTCCGAGATTAGCGCGTTCAAGTTAGCCCTTTCAAATAATTTTCCGCGTTTTTTCCATATTTTCCTCTATTTATTCGCTCCTATTAGTCTTAGTGTGATAAAATATAGCCTATAGCCTTCCTCGATAAATAGGCTATCTAACACTGAAATAATCATCAAAATCCTTTGTTCCCTTTGAAACTACGCAACGGCGCAGTTTCAAAGGGAACAAAGGGACATGAGGGAAAAAAGCGACTTTGTTTTATAATATGTATAGAAGAGAAGGCTAGGCATTTAAAGAACTCATACCTCATAGATCACCACCCCAGTCTCCCACTTCCTCTCAGCCAGCTGCGGCGCCCTGGCCCAGGTCCTCGTCGCCTTCATCACCGACCTGGGTAGCGGCTGCACCTGCACCTCCATCTGCGCCGACTTATCCTGGCTGAATTGCGTGCTGCGCGATCCTGATGCGCCCTGAAAGGAAGCGTGAGTGGCAGTCTTCCACAGTGCGTTTTTCGCGTAACTTTCTGCTGCGCACTGTAAAACTCTGGAATGAACTGTCACCAGCAGTTTTTCCGGACCTATACGACCTGCAAACCTTCAAGAAAAGAGCGTATTCCCTCTTAAAAGGCCGGCAACGGACCTGCAGCTCTTCTGATGTTGCGAGTGTCCATGGGCGACGGTAGTTGCTTACCATCAGGTGACCCGTTTGCTCGTTTGCCCCCTTATTTAATAAATAAAAAAAGCGTTAGTTTTAAAGTGACACGAATATATTACCTTCAGTGACGATTACCGCTTTAATAAGCCAGGTGTTCAGAAGTTATACTTTTATATTACCTAATTATTGTGAAGTACTAAAGAGCACTGTTTTAGTTTATTCTCGTTATAAGTCTTAGGGTACGTTTCCACTGACGCGGAGCGGGGCGGAGAAGAGCTTAGCGATGCCCGAATTGACCAATCGTGCTATTCCAGCGGAATGACAGCGGAGCGTAGCGAAGATTTTGGGCATGGTGATCAATTCGGCACCGTTAAGCTCCTCTCCGCTCCGCTCCGCGTTAGTGGAAACGCGGCCTTAATGGGTGGATGACCGAAATGACTGGCAAGAGATCAGGCGAAGGACAGACTTTTACATGCCTGAGGCATGAATGATTTTTCTTGTCAGACAATGCGATGAAGCCCATGATCCAAGTGTCAAAACTCAAAAGCCACGCACCAAAACACTGTACCACGAAACCACCGTAATATAATACAAACTCAGCCCCACATTTAAAATTAGCATTTATACGGTAAACAATTTACAGCTCCACAAAATATATTTTTGTACAACATAATCGGTTTTCATCCACAGACCGTACATAAACGGTTTTCCACCACAAATATCTGTCAGATTGAATTACGTGAAAACGGGAAAACATTGCCATCGCGCTGTAATTGATTTGTGTCAAAAACAAACAGGAATTTGCAAATAAAATTACAATTATTATTTAAAACTAGATGAAGCCCGCAACTCCGTTGCGCCAAAATTCGTTTATCGCGCTGGATAAAAATTATCCTATGTCCTTTCTCGGGACTCAAAGTATCTCTGTCTAGCAAAATTGGTTCAGTGGTTTGGGCGTGAAGAGGTAATAGACAGACATACATACTTAGAGTTTTGACATTATTAATATTATAAAGTAAAATAATAATGGATTTACATCAACTAACTAGCTGACTTGACAAACATTGGCTATAAAAGTACGTAGTGGGAACAAATTATAGTATGCTCATTTAGGCTCATTTTCAGGTAATCAGTGTACAATGTCTTATGTCCCGACAAAATTTTAAAACATATTTTTTCAGTTTCAAGGGTTTGAAGTTAGAACATAACTTTAGTTTGCCTGCACAAATTTTTACGCTTTTTTATGCCAGTTTTTCGCGATGCCATTAAATAGTGCTCGTCACAACATAATGTGAGCAATCCACAAGCGGCGGATCCTTTCTAAATCCATTCCCTTTCTGAAATTTGCTCCTCAAGGCTACGTAGTCTTAAATAAATGACTAAAAGCTGCATGGGTTGGAAAATCGTGTGTAGTCAGTATTTTAAATGATAAAGGTGATCGCACATTTATCAGCACGCACGCGCCGAACGCGCCGCATTTTAAAATCGTTGTATGAAATTATGCGAACAGCGAAACCTCGCACATACGTCCGCACCTCGCGCCGCATTTCATGTACTATGTGGTGCGTTTGGCGCGTATGGCACGTACCGTGTGGACAAGTGCGCGATCCGCTTATATCTTGTCCTGTAAACGTTGTACAAAATATTATTTTACTAGATGACGCCCGCAACTCCGTCGCGCCAAATTTTAGCCAAATCGGTTCAGCGGTTTGGGCGTGAAGAGGTAACAGACAGACAGACAGACAGACAGACACACTTTCGCATTTATAATATTAAGTATGGATATGGATATGGAAGTATGGATGTAGAAGTTGGTCCACCTCAGGCCTATCAGAAAAGCGCACGAAATTTCATCGTTGGAGGATACGAGATTTCACGATGCGAAAATTTTAAATGAAGAATTGTTACGCTATAATGTCTACGTCTTACCTGGGCCAGTATTACGAATTTATTGACATCTTTTCAAAGATTTTTAAACTCCAATATACTCTGTATAAGGCAATGTCTCGATCCATATTAAATAATAATTATTATAAATGCGAAAGTGTGTCTGTCTGTCTGTTACCTCTTCACGCTCAAGCCGCTGAACCGATTTTTGCTGAAATTTGGTAAAAATATACTTTAAGTCCCGGGAATGGACATAGGATACTTTTATCTCGGAAAAATGTGCGGTTCCCGCGCGATAAACGAGTTTTTGCGCAACGAAGTTGCGGGCGTCATCTAGTATAATTATTTAAATTGAGATTAGTAGCTTTAAGCGTTACAGTTACATAGTTTCCAAAATATATCCTTTTTAGCATCGACAATACAGTCTCACTCCTTACACGTTTCAGCGTATATTTACATTTCAGCACTAGAATCTATCAGAAACCGACTACAATACGAACGAGCCAGCCATTCATCTCAGTCACAATTAATTATTTAAGCCAATATTCTAACCGTGCTCCAGAAATCTGACAATTCATTGTCTCGGAACTCCTTGAAGGGACATTCCAGCTCCCAGACCATTTTGTACAAGTCGCATTTCTTCTCCATGCCTCCGAGACTGAAAATTGATTTATTTTAACAGAAAATAACGAGATTAAAACGAAATAACAACATTATTACCTAATTTTAACAAATAAGTAAATGTAAGTAATTTTAATAAACTAATTTGAAATTCGTAAGCGTCTCCATGAACATAGAGAATATAACCACTATGTCTGTCGCGGAATGGCTCAGCTCTTTATACTCTTTATACTCATTTATGCTAAGTAACTCAAATAAACGCAATTAGACTGAATATTAATATTTATTTTGCTCTTTACTCATTACACACACAATTCACAATACACAAAAAAAATTCTATCAAAGTCATCATTTCGAACTTGTCATATATTTAAATTATAAAAACTAAAGTATTTCCAAAAAGAAGGTTAAAACATTTTGAACACACTCGCCCCCCAGGAAATAGTGCCTTTAACTAGTCCGCTTACAATTATTGTCCTATTCCATTATTTCATTATGTAGTACACAAATACCCTATAACATTCACAACAATCATGACAAATATAAACTACTCTATACTCATGAAATAAACTTAAGACGTAGCTTAAGACTCTTAAAAATACTCTAAACTCCAACTTAAATAAAAATCTGAACATTTCTTCTGACCCCGAACTTACCTAAACTAAATTAAAATAATTTTAATTAAGTACACAATATCATAGATTTCCAAATTACACATTTTCATTCTCACAAAGCAATCCTAAAACCTTTCCTGTTCTAATTCAAATTATCCTTTAATCTTGTACCTAGCTCACATCTCATGCTGAAACATAATATAACATTATATAATAATATATTATATACTTAATATTATTAAATAATTATGCATTAGGTAGAAACACAAAATTATTATAAGTTATTTTACAAACTCAATGTCGTTAATTTCAGATAGGTACAACATTTGTTTTAGTTCACTTTATAAATCTCTGGTTCATAGGTAACTACTAACTATTAATCGAAAGTTTTCTTCAAAGTCATTCATAAATTTTTGGTAATACTCCAATCATTTTAAATGTAAAACTACTTTATATAACTCATCCAGTAACTATTACTGGTTCTCCTACAAGACAATGACCATTTTTTAAATCTGCTTCCTACACTGCCCCCCGAAATTTGGTGATGGACGCCTTCCACTTATTATTTTTAATACTTCATTTTAAATTTTTAAATATGCTAGTTCCCGTAACATCTTTTTTAGCCTTGCGAATCGTAACCGTATAATTTTTTCCGATTCTTTCATTCTAGTTGTAAATCTATTTTTGTGGTCATCAGTTATTTCCTTTATAATATTATGTTCCTGTTCCACATAATCATCAATGACTTTCCTTTGTCCTTTATATGAACTCATATCCTTCTGTAATATTTTATCTAAATTATTAATTTCTTTCATTGCCATCTCTTTCGATCGCTCATACACACATTCGGGATTCGCATTTTTAAATGGTAGTCGCACAATATATCTTTATCTCTCGTTGTAGTTTCCTGAAAGATTCTCTCACACCTTATTTATTTTTCTGTAATTTTCCTTGCAATGCTCTTACACTCTCTCTATTTTGCAAGACTCTTTCACTATTTCATCTTTCATTGACGAAATAACATGTAAACTCACGTATATCTCTCTCATTACTTCATTTCTTTCAGCTCTTCCCGAAAGTAATACCCTAAATGTGAATTTTGTACAATCAAACCACTCATTGACGGATGTTTAACTAACCCTTCTAATATTATATTACAAAACACATCAGCTCCCAAAATCATATCAATTTTACCAGGTAAATTATAATTTGGATCAGCTAAAGTTAAATTGTCTACACCTGGCCATTTAAATATAGTAGCTCTCTTGGACGGTAAATATGAAGTTAAACAAATGCCTTTATATTTACCGAAAATGGCGAATGCATGGATTCTATTTGCATAGATACCATACTCGTAGTTTTAACTTCACCCTCACCAACTCCAGAAATAGTACCATTGATGAATGATTTTTGTAACCCTAAAGCTTGTACTACTGCATCTGTAACAAATGAAACCTCAGAGCATTGGTCTATCAAAACTCTTATCACTAAACAATTATTATTATCTAAAGACTTCACTCTAACTACTGCAGTGGCTAATAACACGCTACTCTCTTGCTTCTCTGATGATAAATGGGTAACAGCTTTCCTCGTAGGCCATTGTCCGGTTTGTTCTGGTCTCGACTCATTTTCAAAACGATTCTCATTCGTACCTCCAGCACTACCGAAATGTAGCAACTGATGTTGTCTCTTGTGACACTGTATACATTGGCTCGGCAAACGACAATCTTTGACATAATGATTATCTTGTAAACAATTAAAACAAAGTCCTGTATGTAATGATCTTTGATCTTTCTTCGGGTGACATCAGTTCAAACCCTTTGCAAAATATTACATTGTGTGGTCCTGAACAAATAAAACATCCTCCTGAAATCATTTTTGTAATAATAATTATTATTGTTCTTCTCGTTTACCTCTAAATTGCTCTCAAAAGATCTTCTGTTAAAGTTTTGTGCTACTTTGGTTGGCACATTTGAAGAACTCCGACCCTTCAAATTCTCCAGTGCTCTAAATCTTTTCTCCAAAAACTCGCTCATCTGTTTCCAAGTAGGAATTTCATCAGTTGCACTGGTTTCCATTTCCCACCATTTTCTGGATTCTCTGTCTAACTTGTTCGTAACTATATAATTGATAACTACATCCCAGTCAGCTGTATTAATTTGTAAATTTTGAAGTGATTTTAAACAGGCGCTTGTTGTATCTAACAATTTTTTTATTTCATGAGACGATTCCGTGAATATACTCTTCTGCTCAAATAATCCTTTCATTATTTCTATGCTATTCTGTTTTTTATTTGTAAAGCGTTTAGTAAATTTTTCCACCCTTCCTCATAATTGTCTTCTGTAGTGGATACATTTTTTAATAACTGTTCTGCTTCGCCTGCTATGCAACCTTTTAAATTACTTAACGACTTGTTATTATGGATCAACGAAATAAACATATCGTGGAATTGCTGCCACTCCTTATGTGAACCAGAAAACCTCGGTAGGTTTATTTGTGGCAACTTTATATCCGCTTCGTTGATTCTCGCCTTCGTAACTATGTGTAAACTCGTCTTTTTAATTTTTGATAGGCCTTCCTTTGACATCACGACCAAATTCGAGTATACATCTTCAAACTCATCAATAGTGTTTTCATCAAAATATAAACTTAACTTCTCATCTTTTTCAATTCCTATTAGGTTTAAGTGATTCTCATCAAAACTATTATACCACTTTTTTGCCAGTTCATTAGAACTAAATACTAAGCTTGTTCTAAATTTGTTGCCGTTATTCTATCTTTAGGCCATTGCTTATAATTATTAATTATCTTTATTTTTATTCTATTCATTAATTCGTTCTGTTTCTCTAATAATATTATAATATTATGTGACTCCATCTCTATGATAATATTATAATCTCTCGTTTTGTATGTAAAAACTCGTAACTAAAAATACCTCTTTCTCTTCACAACTCTTCACAAACACACACAAATCACAATACACAAATTTTTTTTCTATCAAAGTCATCATTTCGAATTTGTCATATATTTAAATTATAAAAACTAAAGTATTTCCAAAAAGAATAAACACTGACCTCCAATATACAAGTACGCGTCAGTGAGGTTAAAACATTTTGAACAATGTCCATGCATTTCAAAATGACGTTTGTTTTTTTTATACAGTAATTCGATGTCACTGAAATAACGGCATACAGCCTTATATTTATTTTACATTTTTTTTCTAAAATCTATAATTATTTATTTCGTATAAATTATTTCTGTGTATCATTAAATTAATTCGAACTATTAAATTACATAAATCATTCATAATAATTTAATAAGTTTCTGTAAGAAATAAAAAAAAAATGTACAGCTGTTGTTCTTTTTTAAAATATTCTGTCACAATATGAGACTGTGCTTAGCCAGTTATCATTGAGTTAAAGAATGTCAAATTAGAACCTCAAACAAAAGATTGGTAAAGCGTTCAGTTATTTTAATGTGTGGACTCACGGCTAACTGGTCTTACCTTCCTGTCCCTATATCCGCCTACATTATAATATCTTTCATTATGATTTAACCAAAGATTTTACTATTACATGATTGACCAATACATAAAGTTAATATATATAATATATAATAGTGTTTAATGTTTTACGTTTAAATAATGTTTTGATATTATCTTCCATGCACGAGCACGAGTGAGTAATGAACAAGGTATGACCCGGCTTCAAAAGTACCACGGGACTTAAATCTTAACTCATAACATAAGAAAGCCGGCGCGGCGCGGCGTGGCGTTTTGCAAGGCGAATGTACTTAGTAGGTATGGGAAATATTATTAGCTTAATTTAACTCTAAAATATAATTATTATTGTGGTGCAATCTCAGCAAGAGCAAGTACAAATTATAATGCAACCGATTTAAATATCATTTTATTTTAGTAGACAATATTAAGACCCAACTTCACCAACGGCTGTTAGTATTAACAGCTTGTTAAAATTTCATATCTTCTCTTTCATTTATATGAAAAACGAAAGAGATGACGTGATACTAATTCAACCATTAACTTTAACAGTCGTTGGTGAACTTGGGCCTTAATTTTTTGTTTAAGTACCTTTAGATCGAAATGGATTAAATATATTTCTTTCGATTTAGTTAAAAGACATTAGAATTAAAAAAACTATAGAACCGTTATTGCCATGATAATTTTTACTAGCTATTTGACCGAGCTTTGCTCGGTATTCTATAAAACACGAATAAAATGACATTTTCTAAAAATGATTCCTAGCTAGATCGATTTATCGCCCCCGAAACCCCCTATATACAAAATTTCATGAAAATCGTTGGAGCCGATTCCGAGATTCCAATTATATATTTATATACAGTCGTGGCCAACTAATTAGGGACGCTATATCACGAAAACGCATGTGTTTGTCTTAAGGCCGAGAAACCATTTCTGAACGTAGCTTTAAAGCTTTTACCATTCCCAACAAGTAAATTGACTAGCACTCTAAATATTTAGTGGTAAGGAAACATCCACTTGCCATCGCTATTTTTTAAATAAAATACGTCGCTGCTATTTTCTCATCATTGACATGGACAACTATAGTTTGTGCGTTTTAAGATGATATGGGTGACACATTATAATTGACAATAGTAGGGAAGTTACCTAAAAATTTTAATCGATAATTTAAAAATATCGAATCAATTCGTAAAGGAATTGCAATCGAAATTATCGATTTCGTACTGACGTTTCAGAGTGGCGCTAGCGATTTAAGATGGCCGCACTTTTTATCGATTTGATTTCGATTCAACAGTGTCAATCTCTATCGGCAAAAGTTCCGTTTCATGCATCTGACATTTTTCAAATATTTTCGTATTAATAATTTCATACTCCTATTTCACTGTTAACATTTGTAATTTTATATTAATAAGTTAGCATTTAGCAACTTTTCATTTTTATTTATTTACAGTTATAGGAAACATTTGTTTTTGTAGATGGAATATAATTTATTACATATTTTTGATTTTTTGTTTTCTTGTAAAAAAAATCCGTAGCAAGGAATATGAGAACTGTCACCCATATCATCTTATAACGCACAAACTATAATTAGGGACATGTAAAATTTTGACTATAAAATTAAATATGCTGGGAAATATTTAAATGTTTATCTTATAAAAATGTTAATCAACAAATTTTTTACAAAAAACAAATTGAAAAACTGACATTCTAATAACCGGTATGGTTTCCTTTGTTAGTTAAAACCATTTGACATCGGTGTGGCATCGATGCAATAAAATTATTGCAAGTTTCTAAAGGAATATTATTCTAAACAGCTTGGAATTGCTCGTAAAGCTGATTTTTAGTAGCAGTAAGTCGAGTTGCACCTTTTTCATTGGCTTCTTACCATAAGTGTTCGATTGGGCTTAGGTCTGGGCTGTTTGAGAACCAATCTACCTAGTACCGTCACTGACTAGGACGGTGCCGTGCTAGGAACTTTGGGTCGTTATCGTGCTGGAACGTCCACAATTCTGGCAACACCTCTTCAGCATACAGTATCATAGTTTCCTCTAATATTTGTTTATATTGAAACTGATCTAGTTTTCCTTCAATTTTTTTCATAGGCCCTAGTCCATATCCTGAAAAACAGCCCCAGATTTCAATATTGCCTCCTCTATGTTTCATCACCTGCTTCTTTGTATATTTTGGATTCATGGCCGTCAAACGCCAATCGTGATTGTTTGTGTTATTTCTTCAGTAACTGAACTTTCCGTGCAACTCTTCCTACAAGTTTTGCCTCTACCGCCGCCTTCTGACAGTCCTCGCTGATACTCTAGTATTCAATTCTGCTCCAAAAACTTCACTCTTGATATGAAAGGGGTCTCTTTTCGCGAGAGCAATCATTCTGCGATCATCATGTGGGATGTTTTTTCTTGGTCTTTTCTTTCTTTAGCACACTTTGAGTTGTGTTATTCGTTTTAAAATATTCCACAGCATTGTAGACCATGTTTTTGGAACATTCCTAATGATCTGCAATTTTCCTGTACGGCCACCCACGATGGTAAAAAATTGATAACTACTTTTCGCATTTTTGCGTCACAACTCTTATTTCGACCCATATTTTGAATTATTTAATGAGTTTACAAGGCACACAGTAACGATCACGATTTTCAAATTAGCGCCAAAATTAAAAAAAAAAAAACGCAAAGAAAAGCTATGACTTTTTATTTATTTTCTAGTTTAGAAGGGAAAAACTAAATGTCCCTAATTAGGTGGCCAGATTTTTTGTACCATATTTATTTGTTGATGTGTTTTGACGAGGTTGTATACGAGTAATATGTATTTATTTTATTATTTTCATTTTATGCTAAGAACTAGAGTACTATCAGTTAATATGTTTATAAAGTAACAGACACTAATATCAAATATAGGTGATAATAAAAGGACTTGAATAGTTAATATTGCTTGGTGCCTTAACTGTCCCTAATTAGTTGACCACGACTGTATATACAAAAATTGCTCGTTTAAAGATATAAGATAATATAAGATTTACATTGAAATGGATCGAAACAGTATCTGGTACTAATTATAATATTATCGAGTTAAATTGTCTCAGAACTCAATTGAAATAAGGCCACTTGCAAAATTGTGAAAGTAGTTCTGTCGGCCAGTCGCAGTGAGCCCCGCGACGCGAAGTTGCGTTAAATGTCTGGTGATAGAGAGGTCGTTGTACGGAAGACCAGGGGTCTAGATATACTGGACAGTTGCATTTGTAGGGAATATGCATACTTTACAGAACCTTACTAATATCATATTAAATTCGAAAGTATGCCTATCTGTCAGGTCCCTTCACGCCAAAACCGTTGAACAAATTTTGATGAAATTAAAAAAAAAAATGAGTTCCGGGAAAGGACACTTTTTAATTTTTATTCCATACTTTGAGTCCTAGGAAAGGCATAGGATAATTAGCATCTCGGAAAAATTTATGGTTCCAGCGCTATAAACGAATTGAGCTAAAACAAGAAAAGTAATTTTACACTAAAATTGTGTGATGAGTAAAAAAAAGTCCATTATATAATAATTATTATGAATCTTTAAAAAAATCACCTATTTTATCAATAATTAAGCTCTCGCATAGTAAACAAATATTGAAGCTAACTTTATAATATTGTTGAATTACTTAAACTATTTACCTGCTTTCAAAATATAAATGTAAGCCCCGTGCACACGTCTTAATACATAAGTCGTCTGTCAGTTGGCATTTTCAAGTTTACTTGAAATAATACTTTTAAACCACAGTCCAAACCATGAGGTTAATTTCGTACTTTTGACATAATTTATGAAAATCGGCAAAATGATTTAGGTACGCAGTAGGAGAATTTTCGATTAAAATATTGGTACAAAGGACCAAAATATTGATCTTTAAGTAATGAAAATGAATTTAAAATTTTGGTACTATCGTTAAAATGCGATTCGGTTGTACGAATTGGCTAATTTTAATCTTGAAATATTCGTGGAAGTCCAGATAAGGTTTATAATATTAGAAAGGTTATACGAAGTTCACCGGGTCATCTAGTAAAATATAATAGTACTATGACGTCATCATAATACCATGTGCAACGAGCTTTAGATTTATTGCTTTCATAACATATTTTACAGGGAAATGTACTCCACCTAGTTTTGAGTTCGTATTTATGCAACGAATATTTTGAAATATGTTTTTTACTTTCGAATGAAGAAATAAGGAACATTAAAAATATGTACCTAATACTAGATGACGCCCGCAACTCCTTTACGTCAAAATTATTTTATCGCGCAGAAACCATATTTTTTTCCAGAATAAAAAGTATCCTATATACTATCTTTCCCGGGGCTCAAAATATCTCCATACCCAACAAAATCAGGTCAGCGGTTTTGGTGTGAAGAGG
The DNA here is from genome assembly GCA_905333045.1 of Lysandra bellargus. Classification (NCBI taxonomy): domain Eukaryota; kingdom Metazoa; phylum Arthropoda; class Insecta; order Lepidoptera; family Lycaenidae; genus Lysandra; species Lysandra bellargus. Next base: position 6,190,319 of record HG995363.1, on the reverse strand, counting down.
TTACAGACAGATAGATAGACAGATAGACAGACAAATAGACTCTCGCATTTACGGCTCCAACAATTTTCATGACATAGGGGGTTTCGGGGGCAATAAATCTATCTAGCTAGGAATAATTTTTAAAATGTAATTTAATTCGTGTTTCATCGAATACCGAGCAAAACTCGGTCAAATAGCTAGTAAACTTAAAATACGAAAGTGTCTATCTGTATGTTAGCTCTTATATCTTTGCTGAAGCTCTCATAACTTTACTGGACAAGAAACATCTAGATGAAAAGTATTCATTCCTGTTTTTTCGAGGCCTATTGATTTCAAAAGAGAAGCGCCTATGGAAGCATGATTATCCCATTTATTTAGTAAACTAATATCCAAAGTCGAGAGCCGAGGCACAAAACTTCATATAAAACGTCTCAATAGGATATATTACGCAAAGGTCAGACCAGAGGGCGCTATTCGCACGTACAGTAAATAATCCGACCAAAATCCGACGTGCCACACACGTCATATCAAAATATCGACAGAAACTTTTTGTTTGCAGTTTATGCTGGTAGATACTGCCTCTAGGGTGAAAACATTGAACATTGTTATCTATCCTATTTGTAGGAATTCCATAAATTAGTATAATCAGTCATAGTGGTGACACAATTGTCGTAAAACCCCTGGTCATATAGTTTAAGGTATGGCCGTCACAGTCGTTTTAAACTGTGTCATACTTTCACTACCTGATTGACGTTTTCGCAGTGACGCAACGACATTACACATGATAGCTTCGGGCTGATGATGGTTCAATTATTGTAAACAAAGATAAAGTAATAATATACGTGACTAAGAATAGAAGTCCCAGAATTGAGCCCTGCAGAATTCCTATTTCGAAGGGCGCAATAATGATTAACGTTATATGGAGACATACAATTATTCTAAATCCAAATGTTTAAGAAGTTATCTAAGCTGATGAGTAATTAGGATTTAGGAGTACGGTAATAGAATAATCCACGCGATAAAGAATGGGAGTCCAAGAAGCAAGCAGGTTGTCTATAATAAGAAGACACAGAATCTTATGCTTGAATAATAAAGTCCAGGCTTTTAATGGATCTGATAAGTGCTAATATAATTAAAAATAACAGTATCACTAATGATAGTAATATAACAACGTAAGTACATAATGACAATATTAACTGATGTCTGAGGTGCATAAAACTTGAAAGCTCATTAATGAAACTGTAGTTTAATGCATCATTACATTAATTAGTAATTAAAATACCTTACTAGGTAAGTTACGTTATAATTATAAATAACGGTATGGCGAATTCTAATCAAGCTACTAAGTACAAAAGGAATAAGGAATATTTCAAGTTCCAGCATAACATTACTATCGTATAGCTTGTCAAAAAAGAGTAGACGCCGAACATAAATTTTAATCGCATATAAAGTGTAAAAACCTTATTAAATTAAATAAAGCATCCGAGGAAATAAGAGGCTTTACAAAATTTGTTCTGCGTCTACACCATTGATTCCCAAAGTGGTCCAGGTGGAGCCCATGGGGTCCACGGGAGAGTTTTTTGTCCACGCAAGCGTAGACCCCTATCGGGTCTACGCTTGCGTGGAAAAAAAATGGGGGTCCACGAGTCGTTAACGGGGGTCATAAAAATTAGGTGACCCGATTAGATTTCTCCTATGAATATAGGCAGACAATATTATATTAATAGCAGATTAAATATTACAGAGCGAAGAGATTTAGAAATAAGTAAAAGTGTGGTAATTTTTGTGTTAAATAGCTACAAAACAAGAAAATATTTGCGTCTGTTTACCACTCCGAAGTGAAGGTTATTGGTTTCTTGTACTGTGAGTCAAAACTTAGAATATAATAAAACCGACTTCCAAGGTAAAAACAATAATAACATTAATATGAACTAAAAAGTATTAAATAATTTCTACTATCTAATAGTGCCTTTTTCCAAATTCGGCTAAACCTCAACTATTTCTGTACTCAATCTTCATAATTTTGAAGTCGGTACCAGATAGCTGAAACTTCAGTCCTCTGACAGAATATTTGAAACTTTTGGAACTGGCACCGACTTCAAAATTATGAAGATTGAGTACAGAAATAGTTGAGGTTTAGCCGAATTTGGAAAAAGGCACTATTAGATAGTAGAAATTATTTAATACTTTTTAGTTCATATTAATGTTATTATTGTTTTTACCTTGGAAGTCGGTTTTAATTTTTTGTTAAAAATAATAATAATTTCACTCTTTTTAGTTACACTAGTAGATAAACCTTCGCGTATATTTTACCTAAGTATCTTATTACAATTTGTTAAGAGTCACAACTCACACTCACAAAATAATATATTATCAGTGAAGTGAACATATTGTGCTAAGTAATTTAACAATTTTAATGCTTCAAGCCCCAAGCGGTCACCGGCGATTGCGATAACAATAGAAAGGCTATTGTGTCTCGTTTTTCCACGATCGAAGGATCTATCAGATAAAAAATTGTATAAAATTGCATAGGATGTAGCGTAGCTACTCATATTATTTAATATTATCATAATTATTGACAGCTGTTCTTGAAATAAAGAATTCAAATCGATACTTAGTGCGCCATCTATCGATTAATAAGTATAACTAATTAAAAAGACTTAATGACTTTGTTTTGTTTAAATGCTCTTTTTAAAATAACTTTATTTCAATTCTATTTGTCTATTTAAATTTTATAAAGTAGTTAATAAAGTATTCGATCTGTATATAAAGTAGTTAGTAAAGGATTCGATCTGTCGTCTGCCGCCATGCGCCGCGCGGCGGCGACGCCGTCGCCTCTACGGCGCCGACCGCCGTCATGTATTAAATAAACAGGTGTTGTTATACAGTAAGTACATAATTATTATTATTAGTATATCCATACCTATGCCTTGTACTATTATTTAGTGTGTGTCATGAGACATTGGTGACCTTAACACGACGTGGTAATGATGATGATGACGATGATGATGATGATGATTATGATGATGAATATAAATTGCATAGTAGCATATGCCTTCTGTTCTTAAAACAACGCCGAAACTCCCAAACGTGTATCTATAAGGAGTCAGGAGTTCTCTCAGCATCTTCGAAACCATGGTATACTTTGACCCAATATTTGACTTTTTGGTAGCATATTCTTAGTACGCTTCACATAAAACCAAAATCACCATATGTTTCCATATAAATTTCGAGGAGTTCCCTCGATTACTCATGGATCCCATCATCAGGTCACCACTTTTGTGAACATGGTACCAAATTGGAGTGAAACCTAATACAACAAAACAAAAATTTCGAAAATCGGTTCACAAACGGCGGAGTAATCGTTGAACATACAAAAATAAAAAAAAAAAAAAAAAAAAAAAAAAAATATCCACAGCCGAACATATAACCTCCTCGTTTTTTGGAAGTCGGTTAAAAAAGTGAAGGTCCAACTGTTGGATAAATACGATTTTTACTGAACTTGAACTGGGGGGGAGGAGCTGTGGGGTCCACCGGATCCAGTAAAATGTTTAAAGTGGTCTATGACAAAAAAAGTTTGGGAACCTCTGGTCTACACTTTCTGATAGACTGTAGAATGTAGAAAATATTATAATCTAATAGTATAATCAGATGGATTTGGATTTTCCTTGAATGTTAATTTCAATGTACTGTACTTCTCACAGCTAGTGTCTGAGCTAAAATCAAAGATAAGAATAATATCTTTTGACTATCTTCGTTATTAAAATGGATGCCATTAAAAGTTATCCTGAAGTACTTGAAACTTCATCGGAATGTTAAAATTCTTCGCAACTTATTTATTGCTCGACATTTTCCTCTTTATGTGATGAAGCGGGAAAGTTTTTAAAAACGACAGAAAAGCATAGCTCGAGTTATACTTAAGATAACAATAAGTGAGGTTCCTTAATACTTCGATCAAGGATTCTTGGAAATCTATTGTTATTCTAACGATTCAAGACGTGAGTGGAAGAATAAGGTAAGTAACATGAAAAAACTTCCCGTTTTTTTGCTTAAATGATGGCATTAGGGCCAGAAAAATTATTTGAAATAGAAAAACTATAAATTATATGTATAGCCAGATATATTAGCTAGGTTATGAAGTAGATAAGTTACAAGTTTTGTAATTATACTATTATTTGTTTGAATAATTGGAGCAAAAATTATAAATTTTGCTCCAATTATTCAAACAAAATATATTAAAGCGGTTTGCAAATTTATTGTAGAGCTTTTGTCACTTGGTTTCTCTCCTGTTGTTGTTAAATAACTTATTTTCTGATCGAAACGAAATCTAAACAAAATTACAATTAAGTAACTAAACTAATAACCAACCAGGATGTGTTCAAAGGATCTATTGATTTATCAACTAATATTGTCCTTAGAGTTAGATATGCAATTTTCCTCACGATAAGCTCTTACAAAGTTTTGGTACTTGGTGAAAGTTTCATACAATAATAACTATTTGTATGTAATAACCAAAAAAGTACAGGACGCAAAAAGTCATCACTTTCATTTTTATTTAATTACAATTCAAGTCAAAGAATCGAGACTTAACTGTGCGCCGGCGCATGCCCTGCGTCCAAATGCGCGCTTTCGGCCAGTCCACTGCCGTCTCTCCTCCGCGACAGACGAAAGGACCGACATGCTTCATCTATAATCTATAGATCCTTCGAAAGAGTTTAAGTGAACTGTTCTCTGTGATCGTGCTGTGCTCAGTGTTGTGTTTGTGTGAACGCGTATCGTCAAAATGGTGAGTTATTTTATCATAATTCGGAGGTGATTTTTGGTGTGAATTTTTTATTTCCTTTCACGTTTAATTTGCTTCGGTGAAGCTCGGTGTGTATTTTTCGTTTGTGTGTGCATTTATTTCGCTACTGGCGCTTCGGTAGACCGTTATTTATGAATTTCCAAGTATCTTTTATTCAAATTGCTACGCGGTTATAAAAATAGAGAGCATTTCTAACAATCAGCATTAGGCCATTGATCGTTTTCGAAGTAGCCATTATAAGATCGAAAGTTAACCATAATAGGCTTAACGATCGATCGCATTAACCGCTTATAGAATTGTTATTTAATCACGGAAACTGACAATTATTTATTATTTATTTAACTATAATAGTTTCAAATTAATAAGTTTCGATGCATTTTATTTCATTAATTTATACTATTGTAATTAACATCGTAAAGTATTAAAAACCTTCGAACATGTATTTCTTTGCCTTTATCACTCTTTTGAAAAGCTACATATTTTCTTATCAAATGATCGTTACCACCAGAAGGCCCACAGATGTTATGTATATTTCGATTGTCATCACAATGTCTGTTCATCCTACAGAAACTCTCACTGGAATCTAACGCAAACTTTTGTTTAATTAACCGTAATGAGATTTGGAAGTTACTGAAATGAATTTCTTGGTAGGGTAAGCTCGAGGAAGATGTGCAATATTTGTCTTTGTACTCACAAAATTCAAAGAAAACTTAATTTTATAAAAATGGGAATATTTCGGTCAGACAGTACGCAAATCGATGAACCAATTTTGATGTGATTTGGTATTGAATCTCTAGAGATCAAAGGATCACTGGAATTGGATAGTTTCTCTGGGAGAAAATAAGTAAGTCCTGCTTGAGAAATGAATTCATGCGTGCACGAAATTGCGATCGATATCTAGTAATTACGAATAACAAAATTAGCGTCGCTAGCCAAAAGTCTCTTGATAAAGGATTTGATGATAAAACAAGCACAATCTTTGTCTAATGTCTAGACGATGACATGTAAAAAAAAATTTGAAGCGACAAAGCAAGCTTATTAATAAGCGACATTTTAACATCCTTGTGTTTTTAAAAAATAAAAAATGACATATGACTCGAATGGTATTGGAAATTCAGTTTGTATCGTTAAATGTTAAACCAGTATGTAATTAATCATGATTAATCTCGAGTCTCAAGGCGATCAATTTTTATCGGCGTTTCCATTTTAAAGTTTACTTTACCTTTTTTTGTTTTTAAATTAATATAAACCAATCTACTGTTGTATTTCAACATTAAAAACAAATCTGCCAATTTATCTGCAATTTTTTTGCTAACTACATTTTGGGCCAAAAATGATTTATCCAATTGGCCAACAACGACCCCTTTACCCTATCGAATTACGACGCTTGACAACTCTTGATACTTGATTACAAATTTAGATTAATTTATAGTGATCACGTCTTTAGTAAAAGAAAATAATTTTTTTGAAATATGAATACATAGTACTGTTCTGGCTTAAAAAAACAGGATGTGTAGAGAACTATAAATATAAAAATTGGAAATCTGTCTGTGTATTGGAACGTAGAGCACTGCTGACAATGGATAAAAACACACAGTTTCACTAAGAGAAAGTCTTGTAGAAATCGCGAGCGCAACATAGAGATATGCAAATGTATGCTGTATCACAACAGTCATAGGACCGATATTGGCGTGTATTCCGTGCAGATCAGCGTTAATATTTGTATAGAGGATATAATATTTTTAATTATTATGACATTTCCTGAATACGAATATAGAAATCTTACGCTAACCGTTTCCCAAAACATATTGATTGGGTATGCTAAAAACGTACGTAAAAATATTCCTATTAAATGCATAATATTATAAAAATTTGAAAAAAGATGAAATATTAATATTAGTTGAAGAGGTAATAAGGCACTCTCTCGCGAATCGATAATACTAAATAAATGTTTTTTTTCATCCGGTGCTATTTTTCATCCGAACAGACCTACATAAATATTTTGACGCGTGAATGACTTTGTAATTAGATGTCACTCAAAATGATACCAGTGTTAATAGGAAATATTAAGTAGAGGGCGCTACTAGCATACACATTACACAGTAGGTAATTATACCGACCAAAATCTGACATATTGCACACGTTATATTATTATCAGAATATTGATAGAAACATTGATTAAACAAAACTTTTTAATTGCTGTCTATGCTGGTGCTGCCTCTAGTGTGAAAGCATTGCAGTTATTAAGTCGTATTATTGAAAGTATTTAAATACTTTTTTTTCATTCAGATAACAGAAAATGAATGAATGAGAGAACGGAACGTAACAAAATGAATTACATTGAGGGTTACATCGGCCTTCACCGAAATACATTTGTTGAGAAATATCCTCTAGTTATGTAATTAATTTAATTTTAAATTAAGGTTTCATTTAGTTCACTCATATAATTGTATATTTATGTTTTTTATTATAATCATCATCATCTAGTCATTGTTACGCAAAAAAGCTTTTAATGGATCAACAAGTCTATGAATAATGTTTAATAGCTATGTCCACACTAGGCGCTTTCGTCTTCAATTTTCGTCATCTTTTCATTCATTAATTGAATGCGGCGCCGAACGCAATGCCAATATTGTCATTTTTTAAGTTTTGGATACGGTCAGAAGGCATGCGTTGTGGGCATGCCTCACGTTTGCTGTTGACTGCGGTATAACGCATGCCCTTGATGAACAGAAAAAGGCACAGTGTGGACAAAGCTATAAGGATATATTTTTTACTGCAATGTTTTGACGCTAAATTGTAAAGCACAAGCATAATTTATTAAACAGTAATCAAAAAAAATTCTGGCGTTTGACAAAGTTTCGGTTTATATTCTGATATGACGTCTACAACATTCACTACATATGCTAGAGTCGCCCTCTGCTCTGACCACTGCGTAAAATTCCCTATTTCTTTACAAGTATTCTAACTTTTCAACAGTAATAGAGGTAGAAATTGATTACAGAGGATATGTTTTGAATCCATTTCAAATTTTTCTCTATCATTCTTTATTTCAGAGTATAAAAGTTTTATAGTACGTAAGCCCCAGAGCAATTTTTTTTTATTACTATCAAGCAAATTTTTTGTGAGTAGCTTCTGACAAAAAAATATCTCAGTCATTTTGATAAGACGAACAACATTTTTATTTGCGAAATATCTTGAAACTGGTAGCTAACAGAGATAGAAAGGATTTCATATTTTGAATTGATGGTCCTAAAATATGGATTGTTCTATTTGTAGGACAATGTTACTATTAAATTACATGACTAATAACCTATCAATATACAAAAAAACAGCTCGTTAGGGTTCCGTTTTAGGATTCTATAATCAACAAAACTTGGTTGACTATTATACTTATATTATTTTATGTAATTTTTGCCAGTCCAAAATAAATTTCCGCCATTATTATCAACCTACATAAAACAATTTAGACTTGGCTCCACATTCTCTTTTCCGTTTTTAGTGGCCATTATTATTTTAGTTCTTATCCTTGAAAAAGTTTTAAATGTCAGGAGTTAGAGTAAGTAGGAGGATCATATTAATGCTTATCGTTTATGTTTTATTATATAATAATCAACTATACTTCCCGAATATCAGTTTTTATTTCGCATTTAAAAATTCGTTTTAATTTTTTGTGAATATCATGTTGCTATGCGCATCAGAATTACTACATGTGCATTAAGCAGTTCATATAATATGATTTTCTTTTCATTTTTAATGCATTTTATACTATTTCCACTAGCATAATATATGCTCGCTACTTCGCTGGCGCTTAAACGCAACAATTTCAAGAATAGTTTTCTGTCATCTAATTTTTTAAGATTAATCTTAGCTATTGCAATTTATTGGTTTTGAGTAAAGTTTTTTTTATATGCTTTTTCGCCTGGTGATTATCAATTTAGTATGTTGGTGAATACGTATTAATCCTTCGATCGCGGATTCTTGGAAATGCTATTGTATTACATTGTTGTCGTGATCACCGGTGCTCTTGTGGGGCTTGAAGGATTAAACTGGAAAAGCTTTGTTTATCTTTCGGAATGTGTATCGATCTCTCAAAACCTTTGGTTTACTTTGTTTCCCTAAAGTCACTTGTGCAACAGCTAATCAGCGAGACGGTTAAGTCGGCAAACACGCACCATTAGACCACGTAACTCTAACGAAGGGAAACGCCCAAATACCAATTAAATCGATACTATTGAATTAATTCGAAACACAATATGGATTTAAGTAGAATTAAATAGAATTCAACTATGAATGATGAATAAATTTTTAACTAAAAAGTCTTACTTGTTTTTAAGCCAATTATTTTTATGGTTATTATTTCAATGTTTGTGATACTAACTTTAATTTTGACCCCACATTTTGCAAAATAGAGCTGTTCTGAATGAATTAGTTGTACACATTTAGTAGGTACACACTGCATAATTGTAGCGCGTTGTGCACATTGGGCTATCTCTGGGAAAACGCATATTTGTAGAGCATAGTTGTAGCCAATGCGTAGAGTGCCGTAGAGGCTTACTTGGCCATAAGTTGGAAACATTTCGAACTCTACACGTTGGCCCAATGCACTAATTATATGAGCACTAAGTTTATACGCTATTAATTCTATTTATTTACTCCTATGAGTTCACTCACCTAAAATTTTATTCCTAGAAATAGTACTTTATAAAACAGCTTCCCATTTACTTATATTAAGCAACAAGTGCTAGTTAACAAGTTCTTCGAGCGGTTAAATAAAGTGGTTATCTGTAAAACGCCAAGTTCCCCTTACCTAACGGTTTTACTTTAGCGTTTTAGCTTCTACGAGAGTTCGTAAATAGTTAAATGAACTTAGCTGTAGGTATTTATTAATTAACATTTTAATATTATGATCAAACCTCATTTAGCATTCTATAATTAAATTTTTCAGCTTAAAATAGTAATTACCTAGGTTCAAAAACAAATTTTTTGTGCATATTTTTTTTTACTAAATTTACCACTAAATATTTAAACACTAAAAAATAGAGTGAAACACTTAAAAATATATAAATAAATAGTAAATTCACTACAAAATATTTAAATACTAAAAATATTTTAGAGTATAAATATTTTGTAGTAAATTTACTATTTATTTATATATTTTTTTGTGTTTTACTCTATTTTTTAGTGTTTAAATATTTAGTAGTAAATTAAAAAAAAAGTTATGCACAATTTTTTTTTTGTGTTTAAATATTTTGAAGTTTATTTTTGTACAGAAACCTAGGTAATTACTATTTTAAGCTGAAAAATAACTCAAACATGTTAAATGTTTTCGTATGAGAAAATGATTTTGGCATTACGTATGTATGAGAATTTCGAGGGTAGCCCGGCCCCTTAAGCGTCATTTTTGTAAAGTTTCATAGAGTACAGCCCAAATTTCAAAACCATAACGCCTAGATTCTGCTAGATATGATCTGTCACGATACTGCAAATCGATTGCATCTAAATTGTCTGACTATTATCTCGCTTGGGCAACGCACCCGGGTTCACGTAATTCATTTCGACATTATTACGATTGTCTCATTACTTAAGGCTGATTTACATTGATACAGTAGCTGGCGCCAGCATCACTGGATTCCGTCGCTGCACTGGCACTGGCACTTGATCGCATCGTTTACACGCGTCCAGTGGTCAATTCTACTTTTTTGTGGTGACTACACGTTTGCATTCTCAAAAAATGAGTATTTCACAAAAATGAAGGAAATTGAAAACATTGTCTAAAAATCTTTGTGCGTTATTACTAGACGATCTGACAACTATGATCAGAATATAACCACTTTTTAGATAACGCTTTTGATTTGTTGATCGTTGAATAAACAAAACGCGTGGTAACTGTATGATTAAGCGCCAGCGACTGGCGTTCACTGGCACGTAGTGCTTATACAGATCCAGTGCCACTGGCACGGGATGCGCGGCGTGCGGGGGGCGTTCACTGGATCGAAAAATAGGCAGCCGGTCTATTTCGATCCAGTGCTGGATACTGGATGCTGGACTGGATTGAAACATGTTTACATTGACACAGTGCTGATCCAGCGACGAAATCCAGTGATACTGGCGCCAGCTACTGTATCAGTGTAAATCAGCCTTTAAGCACAAAGTTGAAGTTTATGTCATTGGCACGTAACTAGTTTGAGTTGCACAAAAATCGACACAGCCAAAGTTCTTCAGATTTTCCTTTACAGTTCAGTACTTCGAAGTGTACCGTCAGTGGATAAAGTCAAATTGACCTCTCAATTATTTTTTTTTAATTTTAAATTGATATAATTTTTTTTTATTAAAAACCATAATAAATCATAAATCAGAACCTATTATATTAGAAGTGAGTATTATAAGAAATCCATCGAAGAGTGACGAGTTCTGTGTTTTATTACGTCAAATTACCAAACTTTATACATTCTATCTTCGCTGTTATTCATCGAATGCAAACTAAATTCCCGTTTAAAAGAAGAGCACGAATTTCGTAGAAGGTTCGCGTCGCGCGCTCTCGACCAAACCGGTAAACCAGATGGACAGTTGACATTGAGACGCAGATCCGTATGAGCTTCGCTATATTTTATTTTACAGACCAATATAACCCGTAACTTCATTACGCCGAAATTTGTCCCGAAATCGTAAAGTTTTCGGGAAAAAAAACTACACCCTATCCCCAGATTCGAAGTATTTTCACACTTTTCATCAACATCGGTTCAGTAATTGAGGATAATTATATTATTAGGTAGGATATTTTTGAAGTGTTAAAATTGTAGTACGTCGTTAAAAATCATTTTCTAAAAACGAACAAAATCTGCCATAGAAAAAGAAGGTTCAGGAGCAACTACGCTTAAATAAAGTTATTATATTAGTGTATGTCAAATGGTAAACAAGGCCATGAAATTCTATTTTCTCTCCCGCAGTAAACAGGTAAACGTATATTTTCCCTAACATAATCATATCATCGAATTGTGTATCAAAAGAAACGCGTCCTGAACGATCCACTTACATTGATTGACTTTCTTTTATTCCGATTCAATTTTATTCCGAACTTTCTCTTCTGATTTCACATAATATACTATGCCCATGGCACGCGGTGCGAAAAAAAAAAACAAAGTAGACATTATGAATATTAATGAAACTGTAGTTGACAAAATATAATATTATGTATACTTAAGTAGTTTATTTATAATTTTCCTGCGACAAAAACTTATTATTTATATAATGTAGCTATAAAGAGTTTTATAAATAAAAAATGGATAAGTGGTTTAAGCGTTAAGAATGAACTAATAGAGACTAAGAAACTTAGGCACTAACCTAACTCACTTTCGAATTTTTTATATTAGTATGTAAATGTGGAATTTAAAATTAAAAACCAGTTACTACGCAAAATTAAACGTTGCATAAGTATACTTTTACAAAATAATTTGAGACATGCCAAAAATAATTTACTTAATAACGAGACGTGTAAAAGTAAAAATTCAAGTTATTTTTGCGATTGCATTATATTATACTGATTACTGTAATTTTAATTAATGTTAATGATTTGAGTGTACTACACAATTATTGTGTATAGTACACTCAAAAGTCAAAACATTCAGATAACTCAGCCGATTTTATTTACACGTCTCAATAATAGAATCATGCGTGGATCTAGTAGGCCCTGACATTTATACGGTCGCTATATGGTCATTTCCATTTAAATTCAGAGGTATAATGCATATACGACCAACATGTTTATTATAATTAATTATAACTGGTTTTTAATTTAAATTAGCAGCCACTGAATAATTATTAGTTGCTGAATAAATTAATGAAAAGAAATAAAATTATAAGTGGGTAATATGTAATAACATAGTTAACCCTAAACCTTACAATCTAAAAATTATAAGTTGGTTCTTTCGTTAGTAATCTGTCTGCCACATATTATGTATGATATGTTATTAGGTTCTCCAAAATCTGTCTTAATATAATTATTTTCATGAAATTACTTACCTAATTTAATTAAAATAATTATATTGAGATAGATTTCGGGGATTGGGTATTACCAAACAGATATTATTAATGATTCCTGGCACATAATTATAGAATACTCGATGACGCCCGCAACTTAGTTGCGCCAGAATTCGTTTATCGCGCGGGAACCGTACATTTTTCCGGGATAAAAAATATCCTATGTCCTTCCTCGGGACTCAAAGTATCTCCATACCGAATTTCAGTAAAATCGGTTCAGCGGTTTGGGCGTGAAGAGGTAACAGACAGACAGACAGACGGACAGACAGACAGACAGACATACTTTCGCATTTATAATATTAGTATGGAAATATGGACTATAATTTACGAATTATTGCAGTAAAGGACATATAAAACAGTTTGAAACTTCTAGAATATAGACAAAATTAATTCAAACTTAAAACATTCAAATGATATCGGAAACAAATTGGTATTACGAAACTCCGGTACCATAACTTAAATTATGCTGATTGGTTTATATTTTGGTCAGATATAATTGGCCAGGGTCAACTTTACAGTCGTAGTTATATTTTTATATGTCATTGATATGCTATAATAACATTGTATAATATTATTCGTGCATTAATTTTGAAGATTGGCAAAGTATTTGCTATTATTACGGGCGAATTCACCATGAAGCACAATTAAATATCTTTATTTTTCGTAATAATGTCCATAAAATTAAATAATAAATCCTCTCATTTTATCACCATCATTGATGTCCATTTGTTGGCATTATTTGGTATCAATAATATATAAGTGAGAATAAAAAAAATATCGATGTACGCACTGCAGTCGACAGCAAAATATTTTTTAGAAGCGTAGCAGTTACGCACGTGCTACGCGGCTTCTACTTAAAGCAGATACTTACTTGAAATAAGCACTCACTTTACTAAAGTGAATGTCTAACAGAATTTAACGTATACTTTAATAATTATGACACAGTTACGCTGTAAGCTACAATTAAACAAAAGAATGTCATAATGTGTTACACGCGTGTAGTACACTCAAAAACTGCAGAAGCGGCATTGTTTCCTAGTGCGCCAATTTCTCAGTTCATTATGAAACATACGCTGTTACGCTAGGACTTTTTACGATCAAGATTGGTGTCAACTGCACGACATTATTAGTAGTTAAGATCTTTTTGTCATCGTCTCGTTCACATATATTTTTTTCTTCATAAGTAATTAACTAATAAAAAGTAAATTCAGTTTAAAGCTGTTTTAATATTTGCTATAATTTTTAACCCGAATTAAACAAATATAATTTGTGCGTTATGATAAAGGTATGCTGTTGCTCAATTTGACCATAGCTAAAGTTAGTACCTTGTAAGGTTTGACTTCTGCGTAATAACATAGATGGTTTAACTATAGATCTTAGAGATACATCATATTATATCGCCTTACTTGAATTAACTCAGAGATGAGGATTAGTTACTTATTTGTAATTAAATGAAGATTTTGATATTAGACCTATACAATATACACTATCTGTCAAACTCTTCATTAAATTGAAGTTTAATTACCATTAAGTCTCTGAGTATTTAAATGTCAACTAAACGACAGTACTAAAATATAAACTTAGCAATTCAATTATCACTTTTGCGTTCGAAATACAATAACACATTGGTTTACTCATAATTTTGTAGGGTTGGCGTAGAAGTATTATTGCGGAAAAGTGACTAAATTCTGTAACTACCTGTGTTACGTTATCCATTTAATACTGTTTATTACGTTGCTTAAGTTGTCAATTTAAAATAACGTTAACCTACAATTGTGTCAGACAAATTGACTGAAAATTAGAAGGTATCGCATTTCTCGAATCCAAACCGCAGTCGGTTTCCACATTTCTGCGGTTATTGCGGATAGACTGTCGTTACTTTTCAATTACATTATTAATTTTATATACCCCACTGTATTTTTGTATTTGTTTGTTTTGTTTTGTACAATTTTTTTCTCGTTCAAAACAAACGATATTTAAAATGTAAAAAATGTTGAGTGAAAAACATGCATTACAGTTTTCACTTCAATTTTGTTACATTTACTGGTTTTTAGAATCTAAATCTAAGATTTTTATGAATTCATGTTTCATGCTATCAGTAAAATATTATTGTGTTCTGAGCACTTTTTACCTGGATGCATTGACTTGTTGCTATATTGTATGATTATATCCAGATACAGTTTGTATTCGAAAACAAAGTAATAAATCAAAATAATTCATATGTCACAGGTTACGCGGTCAAATTTTCATCAATCTGATCCATTAATCTGACTGACGGATTATTGATGGTTATAAAAAGTTCATATTAAAAATACGATCAATCCATCAATCCGTGGCGTACACGATAAAATTTTCGTCAATCCGTACCGGATTGATGGATCAGATTGATGAAAATTTGACCTTGTAACCGGCGACTAAAATGTACATCGCGCTTGTTATCACTGTCAAAATTACCGAATACAAATTAACTACAGTTTCTATAGTAGTTGATTTCTCTGTATTCACACTTCGATATTGTACCCGTATCTACAAGGTGTAACAATACAAAGTAATACTTTAGGTTGTGCATTATGCCTTATAATATAAAGATCAATTTTTTTTTTGTGATTTCTATGGGCAACAGCGTCATGAACTTTCCCAAACAAGAGTAAAAATAGTTACTCTTTTAGCGCTGCTACTTTCACTGCGAAGTCTATCTAGGGGACCTCTTCACACCCTGAAGTATAGTCACTTAGTTTTGTAACACCCTGTATATGGTGTCTGTCTGTGTCTAGGCGTGTTACGTCGTTGTCGTTGGGCAAGCGTGTGGAAAGCGCGAGCAAGGCCGGCCAGTCCGTAAGGCCATATATCTACAGTCCACACTGCGTCTACAGTAAATTGTTTGTAACGTGCTAACACTAGCCTTTGTTTGAGACTTCGCTTATATGAAACAACTGGATGACGCACGCAACTCCGTTGCGACAAAATTCGTTTATCACGCGATAACCGTATATTTTTCCTGGATAAAAAGTATCCTATGTCCTTTTCCCGGGACTCCATGTATATCCATACTAAATCTCAGCAAAATCGGTTCAGCGGCTTAGGCCTGAGGTGTAACAGACAGAGAGACACACTTTCGCATTTATAATATTAGTATGAATGTTCTACAGGAACGCTTCACTCGTTTCGGAAAAAATCTAGAGCTTTTATTTGTATATTTCTAAGAATGTGTTGTAGGCTCGTTACTGTTACTGGAAAAGCAGTATTAAATCGTTTAAAGATAATTCCTTTACTCGCAGCCCTTTATGTGTATGGCGTAAGGTGAGAATAACTCTCAATGATTCGTACCTTACGCCACACACATAAAGGCTCTTTTCGAGACAAAACGACTCGAAATGGCCTGTTAGAGCAAAGCCACATTGCTACGTTGCGCTGCCGCTGCGTCAACACTGCAACAAGTAACTTAATCATTAATAATTAGTATTCTTTTAACTATTTATATTTTAGATTATATCCTATGTGACTGCTGTTTATTTTATTTTATTTCTTATGATTGACTTGCTATTGTAAATGCTGTGTCACCTACTAAGATACAGCTCTTGTCGACTATTCATGTTTGTTTCTATAAGTTTTTAATGTATACGTACTGCTTGGTGTCCTTATCACAATAAATAAATAAATAAACGTTATACAATATATTATCTTACAATATATCACATTGGTGCGTTGCATTATCTGACGCGGTATTTTGAGTGTATTGAAACGCGGTGCCATGTCACCTTCTTGTATTGTGTTGTAGTTTATCACCGCAACGCAGTTATGAAGCATACAATGCGTTATTCCAACATAATAACGCACTGGAGCAATGTGTTCTTACTCTAACATTACCGAGTTTTATGAGGGTGTTGCCCGCAGATTCCTGAGTTTACTATACTCAAGCCGGACTCAACTTAACAGTCTAAATTACACCAATAGGTTTAGATTATTGACAGTCTAAATCGACAAGTTTCATGGCCTGTCCGCCTCCATGATCCAGTGGCTTAAGGGCTAAGGCTACGTTTCCACCAGAGCTGAGCGGAGCTGTGTTGCGAGGAATGTGTTTTTGAGAACCAATAGGATCGCCGCGCTGAGCGATGTCATGGCAAAGTCATGTCAATGAAGCGATTCTATTGGTTTTCAAAAACACATTCCTCGCAACACAGCTCCGCTCAGATCTGGTGGAAAGGCAGCCTAAAGCTTGTCTTTTGACTTTTTTTTTGGTTCGGGAAATGCTATTACGCATCCCCGGCAGCGTTGGGGAAGGACCACCGGGGTATGTGGGACTTGCTACGGCCGAAGAGATGGTAGGTAAGTGGCCGCAGTTGTACCCACTAAAACCCGACCGTGTTCCTACTTCCGCGCAGGACGGAGACGCGAGGGCCTATTACATGTCTTCCGTGGCTTCCGTCCGCGCTCGTCTTGTCACCTAAAGCAGGCCCACGCTGTTGGGGTTTCTTGTCCCCCTAGGCCGAACAGAGACCCCTCATGGGGGGCTTGCATAGGCCGGTCGTCTTTGTGTCGCGATGCGCAGGAACACAACGCGCATCGCGACTCCCTCGGGGACTCGGTGCAATGAGTGGCGGCATCCCCATATGCCTAACCCCGAGTTCCCTTGTCTTTTGACCTAGACGTCGGAAATCGGAAGTTTGGTTAGGATAATAGTCTGATTGACTGATTGTTTGGCGATGGCGATTATGAGTCAAACATGTTATAAGAATAAGCCCGATTTCTCACCAGTCGTGTCGATCATCCATCCCACTGGGTTACGAGAGTAAAGGAAGATAGAATACTATGCACTCAGAGAGGGGCCTGTAGCACGTGCTAGTATGGTAATCCGACCCTGACACCACGCACATATTTACATCGTAGTAACTCAAACGAGAGAAATCTCAGTTATTTCATGAAACCTTAACCCGACAGTAACCTCACGATTGTTCGGTAAACAATCGCAATTTTATAACTTTTTGTTCAAGTTTAGTAAAAACATAATGGATACTATAATATGACCATACTGTCATCCATTCTATTATTATTATTATTAGCCCACTGCTGGGCAAAGGCCTCCCCTCTTTTCTTCCACAATTCGCGATCTTGTGCTGTTACTGGCCATTCTTTGTCGAACGCATCCAGTTCGTCGCGCCACCTTTTTTTGGGTCGGCCTCTATTACGCCGACCAGTCGGTAGTCACTCCGAAACTAGACGCGCCCACCTGTCCGGGTGCATACGGGAGACGTGCCCTGCCCAGCTCCACTTTAGGCTAGATGCCTTCCTGCCTACGTCAACGAGCTTCGTTTGGGAACGCAGAGTAGTATTTCGAACGCGGTCGATCTTTTTTACACCTAAGATACTGCGTTCCATGGCTCGTTGGCAGACTCCGAGTCGAGACTTCTGTGAAACTGTCAAAAACCATGATTGGGCGCCGTAGGTCCAGAATAGGCGAGATACACATGTCCATGAGCTTACATTCTAATATATAAATGTGAAAGTGCGTCTATCTGTTACCTCTTTACACTCAAACCACTGAACCGATTTTGAAATAATTTGTATAATCTGCTTATGAAATTAACATAAAAGTTCTATGTAGCTTAGTGACATTGTGGTCCAACTCCAAACTACTTCTTAACTATTATTCAACGGATTTCGAGGTTAAACTTAGGCTACTATTATCGCCGTGGGATAAACTAACCCTCTTCATATAATTTAGCAAGTTTATATTAAGTTAAAATAGATTTTGTCAAGCTTAACAAACATGAAACGGAATATAAAGAAACGTTTAGAGTAGGTACCTTAGAGTATTACATAAGTATTATTATATAAATTTAAGGGTCCGTATACGAAATTTGCCGATTTCGCTGATTTAACAGACGTGATTTAACAGTTAAAATACAGTATTTCTATAAGTTTTAATGCACAACGTGTAAGATCATTACAATTATAATCTAATGTTGGAGCTAGATTTTTTATTTTTTTGAGTATTTTTAAAAAATCCAACTCAAACCCGCGACAGTTTTGTAATTTTTGCTGTAAAAGGTTTAGAATATCACCAGCTGTTTGTGGATTGTATTGACGTCTTAACGGTATGAAAAAATACAATGTACTGTTGAGAAAGTTGTCTATAAAATGTTGGAATTACTTTTTATCACTTTAATATGAAATAGTTGAGTAATAAAATATGTAACTTGGCAAAATTTTAGAGATAATGGGCAAGGAATTGCTGTTAATTTCGGCAACTTGGAGCTGTTATTCATAAAAAAAAAACGACAGAAATAATCTATAGATAAAAATCTATCCAATTCGAGGAAAACAAAAAAAAAAACAAATTGTGCCAAAAAAAAAAACGATTCAAAACAACCTAAATTTCACATTATATTACTCGCCGCGAGGCTCGAGTTGGCTTTCCGCGCTTAAATATATTTTAATTCTAATAATTAAATTTTTTTAAAGTCTAATAAGGAGAAAAAACCTAATAATATTTATGTAGCGAACCTTTGCAATTTCGTATTCATCGGCAAAATTTCGTATACGGACTCTTAATTATACAGACAGTAGTGTAACCAACCGTTCTTGAGACAAAATATGCCGTTCAACATAGTAGCTTGTAGTTTAAAGCAACCTTAATAGATGCATCTGCAGACGTTATCTGCGGATGCGTCCGTCGACGTGTAGGCGGAGTGATTTTCCCACCATAAACAAGGAAAATTCTTCGATGTCTAGCAATACTTATTGTCAGTTTTTGGCACACATCAATTAGGCAACGCTCAAGTGATGTGTGCCAAAAACTGACCATGAATATAAAAAAAAATATGTTTATTTCAGGCTTTTTAACCCATATTAAGAAAGAAAAAAAAAACTATGTTAATAATAGTTAAAAAATATAAATAAGTTAGTTTAAGTACTTGCCACCTTCTGGCGCTCCGGGCACATGCACATGTGTATGGATCCAGTGCCCCAGAAGGGGGCTGTCCAGCTTGACGCTGAGCACTTACAGGATGCTGTTGGGGCTGCCCCGCGTGCGGAACATTAGCGTATAGCGCTGCTCTCTAAAGTTACCTGAAATCACTCATTAGGGTCAATTCAGACCGCAACGCGACGCGTAGATGCATTTCTAAATTACTATGGATTTGACAGATTCGGAAGACATCTCACGCAATTAAAATCTGTCAAATCCATACAAATTTATGTCACGCCGCGCCTCACCTCGCCTCGTCGATGCGTAGATGCATTTCTGTAATTGGTACTGAATTGATAGATTTCAACAATGATATTAAATAAAAAATTCAAAGCAGATATGTTACTACCGCGCGCGTTTTGAAGCCATAAATACGGGCCAGTTGGCCCGTCTTTTATTTAGTCTGTCTCTTTTATGTAAATGGCATTTCATATCTTTTGTTTCACTTATCTGTCAAATTTGACAATTGAATTTGAAAATTGTTCGGAAGCAATTTAAGCCGCAAACAGTATGAACATAACAGATCTGTATTTAGTAGAATATCATTGGATTTCAACGAGATTTCAATTGCGTGAGACGTCTTGCAAATCTATCAAATCCATACAAAAGAAATGCATCTACTCGTAGCGTTGCGACTTGCGTGTGCTTGCGCCCGATTTTAGCAGTATTACTGATGGTCTACTGTATATTACAATCTGTGGTATAACTTACAAGAGACCATTATGTTCAATGAATACTTCAAAATTGTAACATAAACTAGACGCTGCCAAGTTTATTTAGTGGATCATTGAGGACCCATATTTAGAGACGTCACTAATTTTTAATGAAAAAAAAAAAACTTGAATAGGTAGTTAATAATCGTATTTTATAAAAAAGATAAAACCGACTTCAAGTTGTACGTAATTAAACATTAAAATTTCCTATCTCAAAAACTACTGAACCGATTTTGATGAAACTTGCTGCATTTCCTAAGTTAAACAATACCCAGTATAACAAAAAAAGTCCCGGAGATATGCATGCACAAATATAAAAACATACATACATACAGACATACATGCATACATACACTTTCGAAATTTGGCACATTTGTTCAGACAAAAACTGGACAGTTCTGGAAATATTACATACGCGTCGAATTGATAACCTCCTTTTTTTGAAGTCGGTTAAAAAGACAAGTAACGAAATGCAACTTGGCGATGCATAAATCAATACTAAATTAAAGTGTTAAGCCGCCTGACATTGCTTGATAGTTTCAGGATTATAATTATTATCGTTGATATGCTTCGTCACGTCACATCTTATTTCTTCGTAAACAAACCCTTTTTCTGAGTACCTACAGATGAGTAAGCGCGTGGGCAATATTGAGCATTTGTAAGCACAGCATACAGGTGTAACCAAAGTGATAATACTTTAGGGTGTGTGTCTCTTATAATATAGAGTTCACTGTTAAAGTACCAACACTGAAAGAGCAATCTTTTTGTGATTTGTATGACGTACTAAAGTCTAAAAAAAATACCCCTTCAGCTCTGATACTTTCACAGCGAACACACCCTAAAGTTTATCACTTAGTTTTGCTACACCCCGTTAATCCTGTACGTATACATTTAGTTTAGGAATTTGCAACTTGCAGACGTTCATAGGTATTTTACCCAACCCGAGCTATGTCTCCCAAGTGTACCAAGAGGTCCATAGCTACAGTACGTCAATGTTCGAGCTGTAAATAATTGGATCAGTATGAATATTCGATTACAACTAATTGATCCAGCCCGAGTTTCATAAACTCGATACGCCAACTTCAACTAACCGATCTGCGCTGAAAATTGATGTAACTCGTTTTAATTAAGAAGTTAACTGTAAGAACTTTTACAATATTAAATTTTGTAACGTTTATTGTATTATCGTCCATATAAATAAAAATGAATTTTCAATTTAGTTGAACGCTACGATTCGAGAACGGTTGGTCCTAATTCGCAAATTTTAGCCTTTCGTGGAACTCCGGGAAAGGTTTATATTAGTAGAGAATTGATACAAAACGCACCGGTTTATCTAGTTAGGTATATTATACAATTCAATTAAAATCATAATCCTCCTTAGAAACTAGATTTTATGATAATACTAGCGACCCGCCCTAGCGTCGCGTCGCACGGGTATAAAATATATAGCCACTGAAAAAATAATTAAAATCGAGTCTAGTTTTTATGTGCCAAATAACATAAAAATTGCTCCAGAAGTTCGCGAGGTAAGCCCTTTCAAATAATTTCCCCCGTTTTTTCCTCATTCTCCTATTAGTCTTAGCGTGATAAAATATTACCTATAGACTTCCTCAATAAATGGGCTATCTAACACTGAAATAATTTTTCAAATCGGACCAGTAGTTCCTGAGATTAGCGCGTTCAAGTTAGCCCTTTCAAATTATTTTCCCCGTTTTTTCCCCATTTTCCTCTATTTCTTCGTCCCTTTTAGTCTTAGCGTGATAAAATATAGCCTATAACCTTCCTCGATAAATGGGCTATCTAACACTGAAAGAATCATCAAAATCCGATGCGTAGTTTTAAAGATTTTAAAGGGAAAAAAAGCGACTTTGTTTTATAATAAGTATAGATTAACCTACCAATATACAAAAAATCTGCTGGTTAGGGTTTCGTTTTAGGGTTCTATAATCAACGAAACTTGCTCGTGTGATTTGAAACTTTTTTCTGCTCGTGCAAAGTCTTTTTCTATTCACTTTTTAATCATCCAGTTTCACAATTCAACCTAAACTTGTTTTAATTGTTGTTGTAGTGTTATTTTTAATTACATCACTTAACGAAATAAGTAGTATAATAAAATATGTAATAATTTTATACAGTAGTTTTATACAGTAGTTAGGTAGCAGTTAGTTGTAATCTGTACTAACAGTTTTAACGACTAAAATTCGTAATATTTCGCAGTTATGTGGTATGTATTTACATAACATGTAAATATATGCTCGGTCTAACCTTTCCGCACGTGAACATACTGGAGGCTTAGCATTTTAAATACTGTTTGGTTTATACTATGACAAAAAAAAATTAAACAGACGAACATATTATAACCTCCTCCTTTTTAGAAGTCGGTTAAAAATTACAATATTTACCGGTGATTCAATTTAGCTATTTTGATCCATCTAATATCATATCGAAAGTATGTCTGCCTGTCTGTCCATCTGTCTGTTTGTCTGCTGCTTCTTCACGCCCAAACCGCTGAAATTTTTACTGAAATTTGGTGTGGATATACTTTGCGTCCCGGTAATGTCCTTTACTGGGACAAGATCACGATGTAGTCCATCGTAATTGCAGCTTCGGTTCTTGCTGGATCAGTTTTTATGGAAATTGTACTCAATTATTTACTAATTGGTTTATGTACTTCTATCAGTAGTTTTTGGACGTTTTGCATTCTGCAGCAGCTTACTAGCGTCTACAATCCGAAACTTGTTCCGTATTTACTAGACACTGGCACATAGCTGGTGCTATACTATAGAGTTCCTGAACGTTCCCTATACTTTGTTTTTTATTGAGGCCGTCTATGGGATTTATCCTTTTTTGGTTATCACTATCTTATAAGTTTTCGCACCAAGGGTATGTTTTTTTTTAATATTTTAAAACATTCCAATTGTCCCATACTTTGATTAAACTTTAAAAACTTAAGTATGTCATCGATCAGTACCTTTATCAGCTCTACCATCGAATACGTTAGGACACAATCACACATTGCGACATTGACGGACATTGCGAACTGCCCTTACGCAGCCACATTGCTTCACGCGTACAATAAATCAAAACGATTACTTATTAACTACGTCATTGGTGTCAAAATTGCTTGTGTCACTGGTTCAAGGACAAGTAGACAAAGCGTTATGAATTTTCGTTTTAACTTGTTACATAACTAAGTAGGATGTAGACTGTAGAGGATAATATAAGTACCTCTCGTAGTGTTAGGTAACAAGTAGCAATGATTACTACCATAGGAAAGCTGTCTCTAGCATGTTATTTTGAAGAAATTGGTCCGAGGAATGGCAGACCCATGTTATTTGGTCGGGTTATATCAAGCCAACAGATCACGACAACTTTAAATCTAATATGGACGGCCAAAAAAACATAGACGCGCTCTCTGCCTATAGATCAATTTTCTGAAGGTAGAATTAAAGTCAACCATGAACTATCATAGACAAGTTTGTCCCTCCTAGTTCGTAGTTCGTGTGAAACTATGCATAGTGACAAATTAATGCTTTATCCTACTAATTGTCAACTTGAATCGTATTCCAATAAAAATCAAAGGGTTCCCGTAGGCAAACCTTGGAAACTCTTCTTACTTTCATGATGCATTCACTATTTGCAAAAGCCTTATCAAGAACCAAAGGTTCTCGGTTCTCGGTTTTGGCGGCCATCTTGGTTTAGTGTCATCGAACCCACAGCAGCCGGCGTGACCCAGTAACACGGAGAGAAGTGGTCGGACGAGTCATTTCGTTTCAAGGACGTTATTTATTTCCAATGCTCTATGGCCTCTAAACACAATTTATTATCAGTAATGCTAGCTGACCCGGTGAACGTTTTTTTACCATATATAATATTATGGTATGGGAAGGACGCTCGAACCCCTACTATCATTTCAAACGTTGGTATGAAGACGTTGTTTATGTCACGAAGATCTCAGAAAAAAATCGATGGCGCGATTAAAAACTGTGCGCTGTTATTTGGTGTCAGCCGGTGCGATTCTCAGACCCACAGGATAAACACATAAAATTTTAACACAATTATTGGTCTAGTTGTTTCGAAGAAATTTGGAAATGAACACGACACAAGAATTTCAAAAATAATAATAGGAACACGTCTTGCAGTAGTTAATATATTTTTACAAAATTGGTTCGTTTAAAATAGGGAAGTCGATAAATAATGTAGGAAATAACATTAATTTTTCATTAACTTTATGCAAAGCTAATAAGGAAGGAGGAAAAGGAACATAACTGATCACATTTGAAAGTCGGACCGTTAAGGGCCGATCCTTGAGAGCCTTCAGGGTTCAATGACCTCTTGACATAATTTGTGGAATCCGACGGAGGAGTATGGATGCCTCTTATGACATTTGAAATGAATAGTGATTTGAGTATATCATTGTTGAATTTATATTGTATTCAGACGTTCATTTCTAAGTAATTTATACGTGGGAGAGCCATGCTTCGGCACCAATGGGCCGGATCGACCCGAGAAATACCACGTTCTCAAAGAAAACCGGCGTGAAACAGCGCTTGCGCTGTGTTTCGCAGAGTGAGTTTACCGGAGGCCCAATACCCTACCCTATTTCCTTCCCTACCCTCCCCTATTCCCTTCCCATCCCTACTCTCCCCTATTACCCTATTCCCTCTTAAAAGGCCGGCAACGCACCTGCAGCTCTTCCGATGCAGCGAGTGTCCATGGGCGACGGAAGTTGCTTTCCATCAGGTGACCCGTTTGCTCGTTTGCCCCCTTATTTCATAAAAACAAGTAAGCGAAGGGTATCTGCCAACAAAAAGTTTGAAAACCGCTTCCCTTAAAAATAAAGTATAGTTTATACAGAGCCAGTACTGGCTGCCAATAAGACTGGCAGACAGTATTGGCTTGGTATATGCCGCGTGTGAACAGTTTGGCCTGGCTTGAAAATCTGTTCACACGCGGCATATACCAAGCCAATACTGGCTGCCATTCTTATTGGCAGCCAGTACTGGCTCTGTGAAAACTATACATAATACTATTGTTAAGGGAAGCGGTTCTCAAACTTTTTTGTTGGCGGAATCCTTTTAAAAAGTAACTCTTTTGAGGGATCCCCAAAAAAGGATATGTTTTGTTTTTGAATGAATTGTCTCCATGGTGTATCTGAATTCTGATCTGAATGACATTTCTGTACTAAACAAATCATGAATCGTTCCCAGCCAGCCTCCGGGGCTCTACGGAGTATATCTTGAGAATGGCTAGTTGAGGACATTGTAAAACCATACAGTGTCTGACTGTTATAAAACCTAAATCTTAGACCCTAAATTACTTAACCGGTTTTGATTAAACTTGGCGCGGAGATAAAGCCAAAATACTAAAGTTGGGAATCACAAGGTTCAGTAACACATAAATGTTGGAACCATGAGCGAAGGCAATCAATAACAATCAGTCGATCCGTATGCTCGTTACGTCCATTTCATAAAAAAGAAATAAACTCGAAAAGGCTATAATACAAGGTTTGTTACCCTATACACAATAGAATCTGGAATGTCATAAGTTTATACAAGGCAACTCCAAATGTGTCCATATATCACTTACTATTGTCTTACACACACGCTCGTTTACCTGCCGAGGTAAGGTATACCTTATTGACTGATACTATACGGTTGAATTTTAAAGAGAAGAAGTTAGGAAAGCTTATGATGAAAGGTTTTCGGTGGTAGCTAAAGTGTGGTTATAACTTGTTATTTAGTTGTGTAGGAGTTTAGGTAAACTTAAATGGATCTTTTCAGTTCAGATACAATTTAATCTTGTTGTAAACAAACTTATTATTTTCAGGGTTTGTTTCACCACTTCCTGATAAGTGCCGAATAGGCTGCAATACAAACACATAGATTTTTTTCCATATAGATTATTGAATTCTGTAACTCGATCTTGCTGAACCGATTTGGCTAATTTTGGTTTTGAAATATTTGTGGAAGTGTATGGAAGGTTTATAAGACACTTTGCACCCCGGATTGTACGTATAGTTTTTATCCCGGAATTAGTGATGAGCAAAACAAGACCAAGACAGTCTTGGTTTTGGTATTTCTAGTAAAATCTTGGTCTTGGTATTGGTTAAATCTACCTGTTATCGGTCTTGCTCTTGGTTTTTCTAGTTTTGGGATAGTCCAAGACTATCCCAAAACGAGACCAATCTCGTCATTGCTTTTTTGTTAAACCAAGACTAAGGCTGCAGCCTGCAAGACCGATTTTGCTCATCACTACCCGGAATATTTCAATTGATACGTTTTTAGGCAATTTCTACTTTTTATTTATGTTGAGCTTTCTATTTTTATAATTGTTTTATTTCTTCCTTTTTCAGGTAAGCAACATACCACAGTGCTCCTTTGAAAGCTTCCTCCAATGGGTTAATAAGTATAACGAGTCCTTTATTAAATGCCTAAATATTTGGATGTAAGTATAGGTTATGTTTCGGTCCCGGAAGAGATATTATAGTTTTTGAATTGCGCAAAACTATTTAAATTCCTGAAAGGTACTGTAGATCCTGGCGACACAGCACAAGCTCTCATACTCTATGACTATATCTGACGACCTATATCTTGACGACCTCTGTGGCTCAGTTGGTGGGCTATCGGTAGCTCAAACCGGGGGTCGCGGGTTCGAGTCCCGCCGTCGGAACAAAATGTTTTCAAAGTTCCTGGGTCATGGGTGTGTATTAAATATGTGTATCATAATATAATAAAAATCTTTAATATAAGTATAGTATAAAAGTATTAAATATATTTCCGTTGTCTGGTACCCGTAACACAAGTCCTTCAGGTACTTAGCACGGGGCCAGACAGACGTGGTGTGAAGCGTCGATAAATATTATTATTATATTATTATTATATCAGGAAGTCTTTATTATATACTAGCGACCCGCCCTGGCGTCGCACGGGTATAAAATATATAGCCACTGAAAAAATGATTAAAATCGATAGCCTATGATCCTTCACGTGGTCTACTTCTTATCTGTGCCAAATAACATAAAAGTTGCTCCAGTAGTTCGCGAGATAACTCCTTTCAAATAATTTCCCCCGTTTTTTTTCCACATTCTCCTATTAGTCTTAGCGTGATAAAATATAACTTATAGCCTTCCTCAATAAATGGGCTATCTAACACTGAAAGAATCTTTCAAATCGGACCAGTAGTTCCTGAGATTAGCCTGTTCAAGTTAGCCCTTTCAAATAACTTTTCCCGTGTTTTCCACACTTTCCTCTATTTCTTTTTTAATGAAATAAGGGGACAAACGAGCAAACGGGTCACCTGATGGAAAGCAACTTCCGTCGCCCATGGACACTCGCAGCATCAGAAGAGCTGCAGGTGCGTTGCCGGCCTTTTAAGAGAGAATAGGGCAATAGGGGAGGGTAGGGATGGGAAGGAAGGGAATAGGGGAGAGTAGAGAAGGGAAAAGGGCCTACCCTATCTCCTAGGATTGGGCCTCCGGTAAACTCACTCACTCGGCGAAACACAGCGCAAGCGCTGTTTCACGCCGGTTTTCTGTGAGAACGTGGCATTTCTCCGGTCGAGCCGGCCCATTCGTGCCGGAGCATGGCTCTCCCACGTTTAAATTTCTTCGCTCCTATTAGTCTCTGCGTGATAAAATATAGCCTATAGCCTTCCTCGATAGATGGGCTATCTAACACTGAAAGAATCATCAAAATCCGTTGCGTAGTTTTTAAGATTAAAGGGAGCAAAGAGACATGAGGGAAAAAAAGCGACTTTGTTTTATAACATGTATAGATATAGAAGATTCGTTTAGGTACCTGTAGGAATGTTAATAGTCCAGTGATCTGCAGTACCAGTCACCACTAATTATTACCTACTATTAGTAGTGTCAACTGCCCAATAGTTATGGTGAATGTTTGACCGTGGCATTAATGGTTTCTGAGGTGACGACACCGTAATGTCCATTGCAGGGACATAAATTTATCTGCATTTTTACATTAACAAGAGTTTCTTGGCACGGACTAAGGTGACATGTAGGAGCTTGGCGTTTTAGATGAAGCCACGTTGCTTCGTTGTGATGCGACGCGTCGCCGCAGCGGATGTTTTGAAGTAATTCTGTTGTTTTTAGGGTTCCCTACCTAAAGGGTAAAAACAGGACCCTATTACTGAGACTTCAATGTCTGTCCGTCTGTCCGTCTGTCTCTACTCAAGAACAGCAATAGCTAGAGAGTTGAAATTTTCACAGATTATGTATTTAGATTGCCGCATACAAAAAATACTAAAAACAAAATAAATTTAATATTTAAAGGGGGCTCCCATACAACAAACGTATGCTATTTTTTGCTCGGTATCAATGATGAAATCAGGTAGGCACTTGAAATGTACATAAAATACTCAGCTGTATTTATACTTTAATAATTAATAATAAAATTGAAATAAAATAAATAATTAAAGGGGGCTCCCATACAAAAAAAATCAATTTTTTACTTTTTTTGCTATATAACGGTACGGAACCGTTCGTGCGCGAGTCCAACTCGCACTTAGCCGATTTTATTTTGTAGTTTTGCACTTGTTCGGGATGGGTAACAAATTTTAACTTACGTCAGGACACGTGACTTGATTGAAAATTCGTAAGACGGAGGTAGACCTCCGGCTTGGCGTAAGTGAGAAAGTAATATTATCACTTTCCCTTTCTAGCGCTAGGAAAAATATGTCTTTATTTAATGTCTGCTTTGCTTTTTCATTTTCACTTTCGATGGCATATCCGGAGTGCAAAACGTTGTGGCATATATTTTATAAGCCACACAGCTACAATATTCCGTCCCGACGACGCAATGCACTGGAGCAGTGTGGCCACGTTCAAAATTTTTCAGACATCTGAAAATGTTCAGTGATTTTCGACGAGATATTTCTAAAATCAACGACGTCCTAGCAGCTGCTACGTGGAGCCAACATCAGTAATATTATCTTTATAACAGAAATCACTATCCGCTAAAATATATTACTTGACAGTCTGCGAAGGGATATATTTTGGAATGCAAACTCGTGAAATTTCTTATCTAATTTCTGCGTGAACAGCATAACTTACGGACTATGTGTACTGTAATTTCTATAATATAGGCTCCCTTAAGAGGGCGACTAACCCAAAAAATCAAACATCGTCCTTCCCTCTTCACACTCACGCCCGTGTTTCATATGCCAGGTGAAAAAGCACGACGCGGATTCATCGCCAAATTAGTTTTTTCTCAAAAACTCGATAAATATACAACATTTTAAAAATCCGCCAGGTCGGTTTCTCAATAACAGAATTTTATACAATGTGTTAAGATATTAACTTTTTTCAATGCACGGTTATGGCTATAAATGAAAAAGTCGTGAAAATTAGATGCATCTTTGTGATTATTTTCTATCGAAAAAAAATATTAAGATATCGTGTTTTTGCTCAGATCGAATTCTTGGAAATATAATGCAGTATCTTATTTTAGAAAACGAAACAATTCGGGGCTTATTTTCAAATATAAAAATTTTGGGTAAGTCGCCCCCTTAAAAACTCACAAACAATTCCATAATCTACAACCTAGCGACAATCAGAAATTAAAATCCATAGACAGTAATTACAAAAAACAAATAATACCGGTTAGGTGACTTGTGCTGCGACCGGTTGACATTTCGCCGCAAAACGACAACGCATTGCGTCAGTGCAGCTCCTTTGGTAAATACCGTGTCGAAAGGTAGTAAGTTCGAAAATACAAAAAAGTATATTTCCTTGAGAATTGCATAAATTGTCTACAATCTACATTTCCCCTTTTCTATATGCAGAGACATAATACTATAAGCTACAACATATTCTATCTATATATCTTTGGCATTTTAAAACACCAGACTTATGAATGGAGCCTTCGTTCATGTAAATAGAGTAGGTAACTATTGGGAAAATATTTTCCTGCGATAAAAAGTAGCCGATTTTTTATCGCTAGAAGTTTTTCGATTCTAATATATTTAAGCCAAGTTTAATTGAAATCGGCCTGTTAGCTTCAAAGCCTATTTGATGCAAACAAGCTTTTATTCTTTGTAGCTTTATATTTAAAGTTCTACTTCTTAAGTCTACGTTCTTCACATTCTTAAATATTAACTCAGCTGTAAGCGCCAACTCGCCCTACATTATGTAAGGTGCAGGACAATAATTACAGAGTAAACCGTAACTCGGCCCAGCCCGATGGTGAATTATATAACCCGAATAGAACCTGTCAGTTACTTTTACTTTTAACAGTCGGTCAACCGGTCAAGAAACTGTGCTAATGATTCTGTAAACTGACATTTAAAAAAGTCCCCATTATTAATAAAAACTGGCCAAGTTCGAGTTGGATAAACATGCAACTTCTTGCCCTTATAATAATTATATTAAAACATCAGGCACTATGATTATAAAGGCGAAAGTTTGTGTGTGTGTGGTAGAGTTTAGTTGCTTAATTAACACATTAAAGTTACGTACTTTCTTCCGAAAAGGTGCATGTTCCAGTAGGAAACTATAGTATATTAAATTTTATCTATACAATATTCTAACTATACATATAAATTGTAATATACTTATATAATTATATATAACAAGCCTTTAAGTTGTATATTTAACGGAAGATTACTCCACAACACCTTGTTACAATAACACTGCATTTCTTGTAGCGTTGCGCATTGTACCGACTTGTGAAATTGTAGTATTGGCGCACCCAATCTACAAAAACATTCGAAACGAAATGTTGGAATAATCTATATAGTATATATATACTTATACTTATAATATTAAAAAACGGAAGAGTTTGTTTGTTTGTTTGAGCGCCCTAATCTCAGGAACTACTGGTCCAATTTGCAAATTCTTTCAGCGTTAGATAGCCCTTTTATCGAGGAAGGCTATAGGCTATATTTTATCACGCTAAGACTAACAGGAGCGAAGAAATAGAGGAAAATGTGGAAAAAATGGGGGAAATTATTTGAAAGGGCTTATCTCACTAACTACTGGAGCAATTTTCCTGTTATTTGGCACAGATAAGAAGTAGAAGATCACGTGAAGGATCATAGGCTATTTTTTGTGGACTAATTTGTCTGTGAAATATATTATTTACGCGGGCGAAGCTGCGCGGAACATATAGTTAATAATAAAAAAACAATGTCGTTTATTTTACTCAAAGTTTTCATTAACTATTTGTCTTTATTTATTTGCCTACAGTCAAAGGTCTAAGTTATATTCGAACATTTCTTCTCTTGTATTTATGAAACTATGAGAACTAATAATACGTATTTTAATATTAACTTGCATCTTCCAAGCTTGTAAACTTTTTCATAAACTGACCTGCTACATTGTCCTACTTAATTTTCTTTCTCTCGGCCGAGAGTAAAGAAAATTTGCTCGTACACTTTGCACTTCCCTGCCATTCGATTAGGTGTAAAGCTTCGAATTCTGTCGACTCAGCTTGTTGACGTGGTGTGAATGTTCAAACCATCACAATGTAAACGTATACAGTAGATCAACTAAGATGTGTTCTTGAAATCGCTAAACATAAATGCGTGACGTGATATGACATCGTTATGCTATTTAAAGTTATCAGTACCCGATACCATTTTAAAGCAACATTTTATTTATTACAAACTACAAAGTTGTATTTTCGTGAATTTTCAAATCATCTCTCAGCACGTTTTGATTAACCAAAAGTCTCAAAACACCAATTAATGTCTTGCTTGAAGCTGGTTTAATGCGTATGAAAATAATATTTTGTAATTTGTCATAAATGGAACTGGATTAAATAAGGAACCCATTATCTAGCTTTAACAAAACAATAGTACACACTGGATTCGGGACTAGTGCAGAGACTGACTGTACTGACTGAGTGAGACTGTATTTATTTAAACTGTGCCACCAATTACCAATGAACCCCCCTCACGTAGTGGCGCTGGGGCCAATTGGGTCAGGCCAAATTAGTTTTATATCCCATTTGACGTTTAGTATTTATTGCTCGATGATTTCGGAGGCTTTTCTTTGAGCGAAAAGCTTTACAATGGATGTAAAGCTTTTCGCTCGAAGGAAAGCATTTATTTTTATTAACTAAAAATTACAATATAGGTAAAGTTACTATAAGTAACTACGTTGCTCAGAAATTATTCTTTAAATATTACCTACGCGTGGACCGTTCATTTTTAGGGACACAAACTATCTGCATGCCAATTTTCATCAAAATCGGTTCAGAGATTTGGGCGTGAATAGGGGTAAGAGACAGACTAGTTTTGCATTTAATATTATTATGGCGCTTTCTACTACCAGCAAAGTGAGGCGGGCATCATTTATGTTTTAGTCAGGCTACTGTCTTCACTATGTAGCGTACTTTTTAATCGACTTCCAAAAAAAGGGGAGGTTACATGTTCGGCTGTGGATTTTTTTTATTTGTGTATGTTTAGTGGAGTTCCCAGAGCGTAAAAATCGTGCAAACCTCCGATT
Organism: Lysandra bellargus; assembly: GCA_905333045.1. Taxonomy (NCBI): domain Eukaryota; kingdom Metazoa; phylum Arthropoda; class Insecta; order Lepidoptera; family Lycaenidae; genus Lysandra; species Lysandra bellargus. Next base: position 6,157,350 of record HG995363.1, on the reverse strand, counting down.
TTTGTAATAGTGGATGAAAATTGAAAAGAAAAAAAGGAATGTGTAGCTGATAACATAAATAATAAAGTTTATCTATTGAAAAGTTGTGCTTTTGATTTTTAAATTATTCTCTTCCACTTCAAATAAACTCATAAACTGTAAAATTTTGAAGAAAATTTGCATATTTCTTTTTTTTAAATATATAGCAAAATAATAAAATATATTATTATTTTTTTGATTTGTATCGTTGCTTATATTCCAAAGAAAGAAAATAAGTTGAAAAAATATATAATTTAGATTTAAAATTAATATTTTTGTATGTAGATGAGCATACCTCCAAATGTGCTTGTTGTGTGCCTCGCCAGGTAAATGGCGTTCCTATTTTTCTTTGGTGTTAAATAGGAAGTTTAAAATTATTTTTTAGGCCTATCAAAGCCTTTTATTTCTTAATGTGTATAACTTTTTAGTTCTTACTTTATTAAATTTTCTGAAAATGTAGCACAAACTTTTCACGGATATTTCGAAGAAAATCTGTATTTTATTTCTTTTGTTTAGGTTTTTACAGAATATTTTTTTTTCATATTTTTTCATTAATTATATTTGCTAAAACATACTTAAAGGAAAAAAATACAAATTAGGTTAAGAACTGATATTTTTTGTATTCAGGTAAGCATTTTCCAAACATAGGTCGCAGCATGCGTCTTTAGTATGTAAGTACGTGAAATTTGTAGCACCCAATTTTTTTTTCTGGCTTTAAGTAGGAAGTTTAAATATATTTCAAAGACTAGAGAAAGTCTTTCATTTGTCGATGCAAACAATCGGATAAGAGTTATTAAATAACAGGAACAAGAAAATTTTTTTTTCTGCACCGGTTTTATATGGTGAAATATTTATTTTTAATTAAGTAACTAAAAAATTTAAAGCACAAAAAATTTTTTGGTAAACTTTGCAAGTTATAGTGTAAAAAAGAAAATGACACCTCAAAAACAAAAATCCATTCACTATTACAATTTTCCGAGGTTAAAACCTCTGGCGACTGCACTAGTTCAACGATTACTCCGCCGTTGGTGAACCGATTTTCAAAATTTTTCTTTTGTTGTATAGGTTTCAACTCCAATTTGGTACCATGTTCACAAAAGTGAACATGTTCACAAAGGTGACCTGATCCATGAGTAATCGAGGGAACTCCTCAAAATTTATATGAAACATAATATAGTGATTTTAGTTTTATGTGAAGGATCCTAGGTATAATATGCTACCAAAAAATAGATTTTACATCAAGGCATGCTATGGTTCCGAAGATACTAAGAGAACTCCGGATACCTTATAGATACAAGTTCGGGACTTTCGGCGATGTTTAAAGAACTGAAAGCGTATGCTATGCAAATTACATTCATCATCATCATCATCATAATTATCACTACCATCACACGATGCATCGTTATGAGTTATGACCCTATTATTGGTACTTTTCATAGTCTTTTCGAGCGAGACTCGAGTTTGTCGAGTGATTTTGAAAATTATATTAATGTTGTTACAAAGTAAAGGATGTAAACTTGGTGTTGTGGTTACCAAGTTGGCAATTTAATCATGGGATCTATGAGGTACGTAGGAAAAAACTTTTTTGAAAACTGTCTGAGTATAGTAGTTGTGATAGTTTCATACCTAAATCCTATATATCTACAACTGACAGCTTATATGTTTACCGGTAAATAACTAAAAAGAGTGAAATTACTATTTTTAACAAAAAATTAAAACTCTTTCAGAATTCGTCTAAATCTCAACTATTTCTGTACATACATTACTTTGAAGTCGGTACCAGTCCCAAAAGTTTCATATATTCTGACATTGACTGATTAACTCACGATTAAATTAGCTGGTACCGACTTCAAAATAATGAAGACTATAGTATGTACAGAGATAGTTGAGATTTAGACAAATTCTGAAAGAGGCACTATTAAAGAGTAAGAATTATTTAATACTTTTTAGTTCATATTATTACTTATTGTTTTTACTTTGGTTTTAATTTTTTGTTAAAAATAATATGTTTAAGTGTGCGTAAACGCTTATTACAAAGGTGCTATCTAATTATTTTAATTTGATCTAAGAATTCCTAGCCGCGTTTGTAATGATATTGTAAATTGTCGCAGCTGGCGACTGGCGCGAGCCAGTGTGCAAGTTGTTGCTTGGTTCATGTTAGGAGCTTATGCTTCCATCTAAGTATTCGAAAAATTTGAAGTTTATGATTATTCAAAGTGTAACTTAAACTGAAATTAGACTAAAAATAATAAAGTTTAAAGTTTGAATACAATTAAAGTCCATTAATTTTTGTATACACAACAGCATTTAGCAAATATAAAAAGCAATGCTGCACTAAAGTAATAATTACTTTAGTGCACGCACAATTGTTGTTTAACTTTAAAACCTCTCGAAAAAATAGAAGGGACATATCCAGTGTTTGATTTTTGGGTATTTTTGGTGGGGCGAGGAGTGCGTACTCACGACTGTATTTTACCTATCGGATATTTAATTTGTTCGGACGACTTCTTAATAAAACTAGCTATTTGACCGAGCTTTACTCGGTATTCGATAAGACACGAATAAAATGACAATTTCTAAACATGTTTCCTAGCTTATCGATTTATCGCCCCCGAAACCCCCTATATACTAAATTTCATGAAAATCGTTGGAGCCGATTCCGAGATTCCAAATATATACGAGAATTTCTCGTTTAAATATAATATAAGATTTAATATTATACCTTTCACTTTCTCCGCCTCCGCCCGTGCCTCGCGCCGCGCTGCGTGACGGAATCGCCACGCTCCAGTTCCTGTAATTGTACCACTTGTCAATTTCTACGTAAATATTTCAAAGAATCACAGCTCGCAGTGGCCTCTGTGTGTATGGGTGGACAGGCGAGAATCGCGTGACGTCGTTTAATTCTTTTATTTAACACCGTTTTCTTCATTTGTATCTTATCTGTGATAGTGGTCTACATTAAACGCTTTTAATCGGTGGATGGGAAATAAAGCCAAGTGGTTTTAGATATGAGCGATTAAGAAATAAGTTAATAATATACCACTTATTGTATTTCGTTTATATGTTTATTGTTTCTTTAAATATTAGTTATTTGAAATTTTTGTATTGGTTTTATAATTATCATGATATTTATTAAAAAAAAAAAAATATATATATATATATATATATATATATATATATATATATATATATATATGTGTTTGTAAAATAATTAGACTACCTGACCGATACCAAAACATAATTATTATTACTTTGTCCTATTTTGGAAAGTACCTTCTAGATTTGCATTTATTTATATTAGTGGAGTCAGTGAAGGTTTTCACCTCCGATTTCGTTGAACCTCGATCGATTTTCATGAAAATTGGTGAGTAGGTGGATCCCCTACCTACTCACCCTAAGAAACAAAAGTGACATAGTGCCAACTTGCGTTTTTGCCCTGGGGGTGGATACTAACCCTTCTCGGGGGGTGAATTTTTTTAAATAAAAATAACACCAGGAATCAATAGACACACAAATTTTAAGCAAAATTTGTTATATAAAGTTTTTTGTATAAATCAATACTTTCGGAGTTATTAAAGATCAAAGATCATGTTTTTGCGTGAGAAAAATACATGTCTTTAAGCGGTTTTTCATAATTAACTAAGAAACTATAGGTTTTTACGAAAAATGTGTAATAACCAAAATTAAAGCCAATAAAAAAAAAACCAATTTCTACTTTAAAATACCTTCTATTATTCATTCAAAGTGAGCTAGAGGTGATTGTATATAATTTTTCTTTTGGCGAGTACCTAGGTCTAACCATTCAAACTTAAATAAGGGTAAACCGATGCATTTTATGACATATACTTCCTCAAGACTTTTTAAAGTGCTTAAAAATACATTTTTAATAAGCATTGTAAAAAGTTAAAAGCATCAAAATTGAACAAGTTATGATAAAAATAAGATGACCCTTTCAAATTTTTTTGGAAAAATCGAAAATGAAAACGTTGACCATTTCTACATTAATTCGAATTTATGGTTATCCCCAAAGACTTTTCTTTATTTTAGAATAAGTAATGACCTCAAAAAATTTTCTTGGCGTAGAATGCTTAGTTTTGAAAAAGAGAACGATTTAGTAAAATCGAAATTCGAAAAATCGATTTTTTTAATTAATCGAAACCATTACAATCAATTCGAGTTCGAGTTCGAGTTCGAGTTTGAGTTCGCTTTCGAGTTCGAGTTCGAGTTCGAGTTCGCTTTCGAGTTCGAGTTCGACACAAAATACTACTCTCCAACCGTCTTACGCGTTTTGTATGGTTTTTCGATCAACACGAAAATTTGGCGCGAGTTTCACAGTTTTCACCCATCTCACAAAAGTGCTCAACGCCGCTAAAGGAGTTTTCACTTCAAAAAAACATTAAAACACTTATTTTATCAAATCAAACTCAATTAGTTAAGCCAGAAAGGTTAAATCTGCATTTTTTCTATTTTCAACAAAAGGGGTGGATTTCACCTCTAAAATGAAAAAAGCGCAATACGAGCGTATGTCACTTTTAAAGAAGAGGGCTTAACGTACTTAATCCCAAATTTTCATCCAAATCGATGGAGGTTCAACGAAATCGGAGGCTGTACCTGATTTTTGCCTTCAATGACTGTACTATATTTTCCGATGGCGTCATTTAATAAATATTTTTTTTTAATATAGTACGAACTATTTACAAAACCATACTTTGTAGTTTCTGAACGATCTTAATTTATAAATCTATTGCATACGAAAGTTTGCCTGTCTTTCTGTACATCACATATAAATCAAGCATTTCCTCGGTACGTCGTGAGGAATAATTGATTAGATTGGAGAGGGAATAAATGATCACCTGGCGGTTGGCAGCGAGCGCGGAACACGACATCATCTTAATTTGGTTGCATTCAGCATTGGTTTGGCCATGTGGGGAATAGTGGTGGGACGTTGATATCGATAAAATTGAGAGTATCGATAAAAAGTAATCCTGAAAGATATATGCTAATGTTATGAGAATAGAAATGACAGTTATTTTCTTTAGTAATGCCGAGGACATGACTTTTCGGTTTAATCTTTTAAAGTACAATAGGCGCATTTGCTTAAACTTAGCAGCTAAAAATTAAAAAAATATTCCTAAAATTGAAGTATTATTTTTATTAACATTTAAAAATACAAAATACAAATTAGTAACTTTATCGTGTTAATTGTATCTTCAAGAAAATCATTCCAAGTATTCAACTTATCTTGATAAAATCTAAAATATTTTTGTAAGACATAACTTGCTAACTGTAGACTCGTTAAAAATAAACTTATCTATTAATTACTAATCTAGTATCTTATACCCAGTAGCCTACACTAGAACAGCTCACCTTGTAGTATCTATTACTATTTACTGACACTGACCATGTGGCGGCCTCGTGGAGTTAGTAATACCACGGTCACTCAAAAATTATTATAATCAAACTTTTGGTAAGTCTAAACACGCGATGGACATATTAAAAGTGAGCAAGAAGACGTAACTCAGCTATTTTGATCAATCGAAATCATTATTTCTAGCACCATATAACCATAAAATCTAAATTTTGATATAAATTTCAATTTAATCGCTCACTTGTAAAATTTTTGGCGTTACAACATCATGCGTAGTTGCCGTTGATATAAATTTTTAACTTGTTCATATTTAAAATCCAATTAGGAAGAATTATGTAAGTAACCTCGGCTTTATTGTGCAATTAAATCTGTATCAGATCTCGTAATGACCGATAAAAAACATTTACTGTCGATTCCAAATTAACAGATATTTAAATTGTACAAAAATGTCGTTGCAATAGTTTTACATAAAAAATATAATGATATCATCATAACTAAACGAATTTGCTAAAAAAAAATGTTGAAATTAAAAAGGTCAAATTTTCCAGGTGTAAGGTGTAAGGTGATGATAAATGATAGCTTAAAACACTCTCGATCATGTCAGTTTTCAAACAAAAAAAAAAAAATAAACTCGTCCCACTCGTTTGAACGCTACGGTGGCACAGACAGACATACAGCCACGTCAAACTTATAACATTTCGTTAATTAATAAATTTGCATCACATTTTATCGATAAAATATCGATATCGGCACATCACTATCGTGTTGTTGGGTTCACAAAAAGGTCGTCTCATCAGATATTTATTCCGCCGGCTGTTCTGCAGTTGTGGTGACTGCATCAATTATTTTCACAGATTTTTTTTTATTATTTTTACTCCTTTGTTATTTTTTGAGGCTTTTATTTCGACTATAACAGTTTTTTAAGAAAATCTGACTGTAAATCTATGATATTCTGCAAAGAAAAAAGATTGACAGAACTCGAAGATGAATACGAATATAATATGAACCTCTATTATTAGTATGCTGTTCTCTACGTTTCGATGCGCGTGCGCAACGTCCTTAACGGAACGCGTTGATGTCTTTTGTACGAGTATTATGCGCATAGTGCAGATTGTTTTCAAAAGATCAAAACTTTAAAAAATATGTTTTTAAAGTTAGAATATTGTTTTTAAAATATTATTTTACGACTTTTAAACGACAGAGAGTATAATTATCTCATTGACTGAATGTTTCTGTGATAAAGTTTAAAAAATAATATTAATTTAAATAAACCATGTAAAACTTGTGCTTTAATCTGAGCCTATTTTGATGACATTTGGTTTGAAGATTTAAGTGAGAGAGGACATAATATTAACCTAACAAACCCCATAAGGACACCGGTGACCGCGACAACAATAGAATAACAATAACAATAGATTTCCAAGAATCCGCGATCGAAGGATGAAGATAGTTTAATTACAGAAAAATACCTACTTTCTTAGTCAATAAACAAATTTCTACACCAACGTTGCAAGCAACATCTTGCACCTAATATATAGTGGAATTTTCCACAAGTTTTACGACTGCATGTCCAGTGACACCGAAACAGCTGTTGTTCTGAGCGGCCTTCACACAGACTACCTACACGCAGAGAATACCGGAACTTTTAAATTAAGCTCTTAAATAACTAAACTTAACTTAAGATTTAAGTTAAGATCTTAGAAGAGGCTTATAAATTATTTGTTAGAAATAATTAAAAACTAAATATAAATGAAACAAAAATTTTAATATAAGGTATTTTTTTTAAGAAATAAGGGGGCAAACGAGCAAACGGGTCACCTGATGGAAAGCAACTTCCGTCGCCCATGGACACTCGCAGCATCAGAAGAGCTGCAGGTGCGTTGCCGGCCTTTTAGAGGGAATAGGGTAATAGGGGAGGGTAGGGATGGGAAGGGAAGGGAATAGGGGAGGGTAGGGAAGGAAATAGGGTAGGGGATTGGACCTCCGGTAAACTCACTCACTCAGCGAAACACAGCGCAAGCGCCGTTTCACGCCGGTTTTCTGTGAGAACGTGGTATTTCTCCGGTAGAGCAGGCCCATTCGTGCCGAAGCATGGCTCTCCCACGTATATAATTATATCCCACGTTATAGCGCCGTCAACAGCGAATGTGAGGCATGCCCGCGACGCATGCCCTCTGACCGTCCAAAACTTTCGCTTTGTTATTAAAAATGACAGTCCTTCAAGTATTAGTAGATTACTCCTTCAAGTATTAGTAATTTCAATTAAACAATTAGTATTTTCTCTGAAAAAGTACTTCTTCAGCGCTGTTTTTTCACTAGAGACAGAAATATTTCGTATTTTATTACTTCCATAATATTATTTTAAATTAAAATATAAGATTATAAAATAAATATGCTTGGCTATTATTGGATCGTGTAATGAGTAGCTCATTCATCAAGTGAAACGTGAATAGAATTGTTAATATTATAAATAATATACAGGAATCTATTCAAAACAAGTTCTACATTAATTGTACCTATAAAATACGAAATATATTATCTTGTTGCTAGCTTCTAAGACGCAGAATATGTTTTGTATTATTTTTGCTCTTTGCCGAGATCACAGAAGAGATCATAAAATTCGGCTCAGTAGCTTTCGGGCTTCATTTTCAACGTGGTACGGCGATGCGATATTTGAATGAGCCATTGAAAGTTAAACTTTATTCCCTACACAGAAAGATATACATCAAATTAACAGTTGCGCTAAAATGACCTCTGTGGCTCAGTTGGTGGGCTGTTGGTAGCTCAAGCCAGGGGTCGCGCGTTCGAATCCCGCCAACGGAACAAAAAGTTCTCACAGTTTCTGGGTCATTAATGTATATTAAATGTGTATCATAATATAAAGAAAATCTTAAATATAATATGTATAGTACAAAAGTATTAAATATATTTCCGTTGTACGTTACCCGTAACACAAGTCCTTCGGGTACGGGGCCAGACTGACGTGGTGTGAAGCGTCCAATAGATATTATTATTAAAATTCAGTTATCGTTAGGCAACAGCTGTCTGTTTTTGAGTCATAAAAAGTATCCAATGTCCTTTCCTGGAACTCGATATATCTCCATATTATCACATCGAAAATAGCTTTGTCCACACTGTGTCTTTTTCTGTTCGTCAAGGGCATGCGTTATAGCGCAGTCTACAGCGAACGTGAGGCACGCCCGCGACGCATGCCCTGTGACCGTCCAAAACTTTCGCTTTGTTATTAAAAATGACAGTTGGCGTTGCGTTCTTTCACGCATTCAAATATTGAATGCGCCAAAACGAAAGTTGAATGAAAGAAGATGACGAAATTTGAAGACGACAGCGCATAATGTGGACATAGCTATCGGTTAAGCAGAGGCAACAGACAGACTTTCATATTTGTTATACTAGTATGGATCAATATAGTTTAGTATTTCATCAGCATTAATAAAAACAATTACCTCTGTGTAATGTATCTATGTAAAGTTTTTACCGTCCGCGTCTGTTCCTTTCATATGGCCTTGTTGCTTGTATTGAACTGGACCTTAGAAATGTCGACTGTGTTCTGTTTTAATTCATCTTGATCCTAATGTAAACACAATCCATACTAATAATATAAATGCGAATTCGTGTGTCTGTCTTTTACCTCTTCACGCCAAAAACCACTGAACTAATTTTGCTGAAATTTGATATGGAGATACTTTGAGTCCCGGGAAAATACGTAGGATAATTTTTATCTCGGACAAATGTAAGGTTTCGTTAAAAAACGGAGTTGCGGGCTTCAGTTTTTTAGTAGCTTTTGTCTTTTGTAGTAAATTAGGTTTATTAGTAAAGAATCGAGCAATCTTCTTGTTCTTAATATTATAATAATATAGGAGACCAACATAATATTTTGTTACTTTAATACTTAATATATTTTAACTCAATAGCCAATGTTTGTAAACAATTTCTGTACAATCAATTATGTTATAATTATATTGTTACAAACAGTAGAACACTTTAATACTTGTCGCAGTGAAATATAGAAACATTTAGTTCCAGTAATTGCCTTCAATATCTCTAATCGTGCCAAGTTAATTTTCGGTAATCATCCCAAGCTAATTTTCTGAGGAACTTTGGTTTAAGTCCATAGTAACTAATAAACTTAGTTTATCTTCCGCACACAGCCTAAGCATTCTTCTAATGATAATAATATTATAATATGCTCGGCTTATGTAGAGTTTAACAGTAATTTATGTTATGATTAGCGCTATGGACTCCATAACTTGCTTCTAACAAAATTATAGTGATAAACAACCAATCAACAGCGACTAAAAATCAGTTTGCCATTTTACAGGGGAGCGATTTTGATTCATAATAATGTACTAGATGACGCCCGCAACTCCGTTGCGCCATAATTCGTTTATCGCGCGGGAACCGTACATTTTTCCGGGATAAAAACTATCCTATGTCCTTTCTCGGGACTCAAAGTATCTCCATGTCAAATCTCAGCAAAATCGGTTCAGTGGTTCGAGCATGAAGAGGTAACAGACAGACAGACAGACACACAACACTTTCGCATTTATAATATTAGTATGGATGGTGTCGCGAATCGCGCGAACTTGTAGGTAACAAAGGTAAACAACGGAATTCATATATAATAATAGGAGGGTAGTTGTAATATTCTCTGGTGACACATGTCACTAGAGACAGCTGCTGTCAGAGAGATGATCGAGAACCGCAGACGGGCGAGCACGCGGCGCAGTCTTATCAGTGAGTCATTATTATCATTATTTAAATATTGTCATCTTAAACGTTATTATTGAGGCTGTGTGTTCAGTTCATCGAGGATATCCAACGCCTCGAAACTGTAGTGTATAATAATATTATAATCGTCTAGATAGTAATATGTAACATGTTGATACTGTACATCTAAATAGATTGCGAACAATGAGTCGATCGTTTAGTTATCTTATTATACGAGATGTTGTAGTCGTTTGTGGCCGGTTGGTCACATCTAGTGTTTACTGCCTACTGTTGAGTGGGTTTGATTTAACCTTAGCTATAGAATGCTCGGTTGAGCCGTGTGGTAAGGGGTCGCTGTAAGGGGTGGTTGGAGGCGACTGCACAGTATAGAAACCGTGTTCACCGTTTATGTGGTGATTACCAGATGGCAGCCTGCGTGGTCATTGCTAGGCCATCACGATATAGAATGCCATAGTCTAGTGCGGACTAGCCGCATAGGCGAAATTGTCATGTGTGCTCACACAGGTGGATGCAGCAGAGTTATAGTTTTCGCCTCCACTGAGGTGGTCGTGACAGATGGACCGCTAAATAAATGTTACACAAGAACTGTCTATAATTATAATTATGTTTTGTTCGTTAGATAAAATTAAACATTTGATATGATTAGGTGGTCCTTAAATGAAAGAGTTAATTGATAAACCCAGGACCAGCTTTTCACCAACGACTGTTAAAGTTAATGCTCGAATTAGTATCACGTTACCTCTTTCGTTATTTATAGGAATGAAAGGGAAGACATAACATTTTTAACAAGCTGTTAACTCTGACAGACGTTTGTGAAATTGGGACGTTGAATTGATGTGCCAGTGGGGCTGAAAATGATTCAAGATGTACCTAAAAAACTTCTAATAATATATACAAGGCGACAGACATTTTTTACGTAACCGAGCAAACTTCTTTGCCTAGTTACTTAAATTTAAAATATGAGGTCAATGCCATCATACTTCATTATGTTACCTCTGAGGTCAACATGACGACTTATAATATTATGTGAAAAATATACACAATACATATTATTTAGTGATAAACATGCTGTGACAAGTAACCTTTAACATAATATGACCATAATATGGCCTAATAATCCTAAAGTTATAAACATAGTCATCGGAAAAATAATATTAACAATCCATGCTTATACTAATATTATAAATGCGAAAGTGTGTCTGTCTGTCTGTCTGTTACCTCTTCACGCTCGAACGCCTGAACCGATTTTGCTGAAATTTGGCATGAAGATACTTTGAGTCCCGGGAAAGGACATAGGATACTTTATATCCCGAAAAAATGTACGGTTCCCGCGCGATAAACGAATCTAGTATTATATAATATTGTAAAAGTACGTAAAAGTAAAAGCGTTGAAAAATGTACCTTTGACTTTTATGTTTCTATTAAAAAAGTCATGAATTTGCCCATATTATGATGTTTAAAAAAAGTAACTCTTTCAACACTGCTATTTTCATAGTGCAGTAGGTACTCTATACGAAGGCTAGAAAAACATACAATAAAGTACTTTGTTTTGTTTACACCAGTAACATTAAGCATTTTTTAAGATATAACCTACTTGGCAATGAAAGAAAAATGATAAATTGTTTTCAAATTAAAAGCCAAAACAAAACTAACCTCGTTTCGGTTTGAAAACCTCTTCCATTTATACGAGAAAACATTTTAGATAGGGCTAAACTGCGCTTGGCGCTCTCGCCATTGCAGTAAATTCCCAGCCTCTTTGGAAATAGATCTGATAGAGATTTCCTTTGCCAGCACCAACACAAAGTACTAATGAATTAAAGAGATTCGACGTTTGAATTTCAAAATGGAACGTTTACTTTTTTATTGCATCAAAGAGGTTGCGCTGTCATTTTTTATCTATGATCAAAGAATAGACAATTACCGTTTTTCATTTAGAACAAATTTAAAAACAGAAGAACGATAGCTTTTAAAATATTGTTTTTCTCTTGCAGGCTTTCAGTAGTTATTATCATCAAAGATAGAATATAAAAGTTGAAAAAAGGGTTGTCTACGTCAAAGTATATTCTATTCAAAATATTACAAAATTGGAATTAAGAATCAGAAATGGACTGATGATATTAACTACATTTTTGTTATACATTATAAATATTATCTGTTATTTAAGGCTTACTGTGTTTCGAAAGGTTCGTATTATAATTTATATTTCGTACTCTCTTGCGACAGTAATAATGAATGTGAATTTTAAATAAGCATTACGTTTTACCCAGGGGCTTAATATGTACCTTTCAAGTAGGTATTACATATTAATTACTCGAGTTTTTATTCGCAAAAGTTATGCAAAAATTACTTTTACTTAGCAACTTTTCCAGTTTTTTCGTTGCTTATAAAAATATCACCCAATCTAGAATGATTATTTCAATATTTTCTCTTTTACGAAGAAGTTGGATTGGGACGCGGTAACAATTATTTTTCTGTGATGAAATTTTTTTTTGGTCCTTTCCCGGGACCCAAAGTTTTTCACATACTTTCGTATCTATAATATTAGTTTAACTTTATAGTGTGATGGTTTAATGTATTTCAAAGCAAATATTTTTAAAGCTGTACTCTCTAAGTAAGTAAGTCTTTAGCTTACAACCTAGATCACCTAGCAGCCTAGGTCCTTTGTTAAGGGCCTAATTAGTCTGAATTAATCTTAGCTTTGGATTTTAATTACTTTTTTTGTGGGCGCGCGCTATTGTCACTAAATGAGAACCGCCTCGGGGCGCGTCCTTATTCCCACTATGTAGTTTGCAATTAATTTTCACCGACTTGGAAAAAAGGGCTGCATTTTCTTCATCATGATGATTACTGTAGCCTTAAATTACTAGTTTGGTGTGTTTCTGTCTCGTCTGTTTGGTCGGAGTATGGCAATACAACTGTCGTGGTCTTTTCGCTGAGATTGTTATTATCCAACCAAATTAAGTACATCCGCACTCTGTCTGTGAGTAAATTTCTCTGATAGTACATGAGAATTGAGAATATTTCAGCAAACTTATTACTTTGTTGACTTAGTTGGAGAGATTTAATGATTCATTAACTTTAATAAAAATGAAGATTTTTAACATTAACTTCATAACATTAACTTTAGGGGCGATACCGGTTCGTCCACGTCGTGTCCCTGGGCACCTCCCCCGTGCCATCGTGAGCTTTTTAACGGTGACACGGGAGGGGTGGCTGAACGCCGGTATCTGTCCGTGGAAGAGCCATGCTTCGGCACGAATGGGCCGGCTCGACCGGAGAAATACCACGGTCTCACAGAAAACCGGCGTGAAACAGCGCTTGCGCTGTGTTTCGCCGAGTGAGTGAGTTTACCGGAGGCCCAATCCCCTACCCCCCTAGAAATGCCGCGGTTGAAAAACAATTTGTTACCCCAGGAGGGTACCAACTGCGTTGGAGAATCCCTCTCTGGACGTCCATGCTCAGAAACCGCTGGAACTGAGCGTGGACGTCCAGGCTGCCCCTCGTATTCTGGGGAGGGCAAAACTGCACTTCAATCTGCTCGGGGCAAGAGCAAACACCCAAAGGCACCCCCCTCGATATTAAACGTGGACTTTTGCAATATCAGGGGATTACACTCCAACCTTAATGCCGTCCATTACCACCTTGAGACGGCAAAGCCGGCTTTGCTCTTTTTAACCGAGACGCAGATATCATCTCCGAGTGACACATCATACCTTTCCCACCCAGGGTATTATCTCGAGCACTCCTTTCTACCCAAAGCTGGAGTGTGTGTGTGTATATCAGAGATGATATCTGCTCTCGCCGCCTCAGCAATCTTGAGGTCATGGACCTGTCCATCTTATGGCTCCGCATAGATTGCGACGACCACCCTCGCGTCTATGCATTCCTATATAGGTCCCATAGTGGTGACCCCGAGACGGACCGACTCTTGGAGCACCTGCAAGCTGCTTCAGATTTTGTGCAGTGGCAGATCCCATCCGCAGAGATCATAATCCTTGGCGACTTTAATGCCCACCACGCCGACTAGCTCAATTCCAGTAAAACTGATCATGCGGGGAGATCTGTCTGCAACTTTGCCCTTGCGAACGACTTGACACAACTGGTTACTACGCCTAAATCCCAGATGTGGATGGTCAGAATCCTTCCTTGCTGGACCTCCTGCTGACTTCAAATCCTGACGGCTACCAAATATCCGTAACCGCACCACTTGGTTCATCGGATCATTGCCTTGTCAGGAGTTCTGTGCCACTTACGACGGTGTTAAGACAGCGTGCTGTTAAATACCGTCGTGTGTGGCACTACAAGTCGGCAGACTGGGATGGGATGCGGTTGATTTTTGCATCCTATCCTTGGGGGCACGTGTGCTTCTCGCCGGATGATCTCGACAACACTGCCAACTCTGTTGCCGATGTGGTGATGCAGGGGATGGAACTTTTCATTCCGTCCTCTGTGGTGCCAACTGGCGGCAGATTTCGTCCCTGGTTTGGTTCATCCCCCAAAAAAGCTTCTCGCCGGAAGCAGGAGGCTTACCAATCCTGGGCCAACGCGGTGTCTGCTCGGGATTTAAATACCAGCACATATAAAAAGGAGTACAACCTTGCCTCTAGGTCCCTTAAGAAAGAGATTACTCGGGCAAAGCAACAGCACGTCAATAGAATTGGCAAGAGACTTGAGCGCCTCCCCTCGGGAACCCGTGCATTCTGGTCTCTGGCCAAAGCTATTGAAGGAAATTTCTGCAAGCCAACCCTATCATCCCTACACGTAGGAAATGGGTCGTTGGCCCAAGACGCAAAAGACAAAGCCGATCTTCTGTGCAAGCTCTTTGCGTCAAACTCGACGCTGGATGACGGGGAGCAAAAACCGCCGACCATACCGCGATGCACGAGCATCATGTCGGATATTCGGTTTCATCAGCGCTCAGTGCGAAAAGCCCTCCGTTCCCTTGATATCCAAAAGTCGAGTGGGCCTGACGGAATCCCGCCTGTTAAAAAAGTGTGCTCCAGAGTTGGCTCCGGTCTTGACGCGTCTTTTTCGGCTCTCCTATTCTACTGGCATCGTCCCGGCTTCCTGTAAGACAGCCTTGGTGCACCCGATCTCCAAAAAAGGTGATCGCTCAAATCCTTCCAACTACAGACCAATCGCTATAACCTCTCTCTTCTCGAAGATAATGGAATCCATTATCAATAGCCAGCTTCTTCGATACTTGGACGGCCAGGGATTACTAAGCGACAAGCAATACGGGTTCCGTAAGGGTCGCTCGGCTGGTGATCTCTTGGCGTACCTGACTCATCGTTGGGCTCAGGCAATTGAGTCGAAGGGAGAGGCATTGGCTGTTAGTTTGGACATTGCGAAGGCCTTTGATCGGGTTTGGCATGAAGCGCTGCTTTCAAAGCTTCCATCATACGGGCTGCCTAAGAAAATATGTAAGTGGGTCACTGGTTTCTTAGCAGACAGAAGCATAAAGTTAAAAATAAAATAAAGTTAAAATGTTAATGCTGAGTGCATGTATCTGTCCCTATTTCTGAATGACTGTTATTAGGAGCCACATAACACCAGGCACTGTGGTGAACACCACGGTAATAAGCCTGAGTGGTATCCTTTTCTACAATGGACATAACAATACACTACTCGTACAGCTGACCCTTGCACTATGGGGATGTCGGGAATGTCCCCATAGTTTACGTCCTTATGTTGTGCATACTGTCCCATGAATAATAATTCCTCCCTTTCGATTTCTTTTGTTTTATAATTTTGTGTCTTTTGCGTATGTGATGTTTTAATTTTCTTTAGATATTGTGTTGTAACGTGTTATTTATTATTGTAGTGTAATGTGGTGTCTTATTGTCGAATAAACATTATTATTATTATTATTATTATTATTATTATTATTATTATTATTATTATTATTATAAAGGTCGTAGTTGACGGCGAACGCTCGGAAACTCAGTCTGTTGATGCTGGTGTCCCTCAGGGCTGTGTGCTATCGCCTACTCTATTCTTACTGCATATCAATGACATGTTGCCGACCAGCGGCATTCATTGCTATGTGGATGACAGTATAGGTGATGCTGTATATACCGGCTCCCCCAATATTTCTCGGCAAAATGTCACTGAGAGTCGAAACTAACTTGTGTCTAAGGTGGAGAATTCATTGGAGAAGGTCTCTGAATGGGGTAGACGTAACTTGGTCCAATTCAACTCCGCCAAGACACAGGTCTGCGCGTTCACCACTAAAAAGTCAGCAATGGTCGTATGTCCCCGTTTCGAGGGCACATCTTTAACCATCTCCCCTAGCATTGAGATACTTGGCGTCAACATATCGAGCGAAGTCCAGTTTCGATATCATCTAGAGGGTAAGGCCAAATTAGCCTCGAAGAAGCTTGGTGTTCTTAACAGAGCGAGACAGTACTTCAGTCCGAACCAACGCCTACAACTCTACAAGGCGCAGTTCAACGAAGGGCCGTTCGAATTGTTGACTGCCATAGTGTTTCAAACAGCTTGGACCCCTTGGAATTACGCCGAGATGTAGCTTCACTCTGCATCCTCTATCGGTTGTATAACGGGGAGTGCTCTGAGGAATTGTTCGGAATCATACCACCTGCAACTTTTCGCCATCGTCCCATGCGAAAAACATACCATCCTCATCACCTATCAAGGTGATGAGGATGGTATGGTTTTCACTCATCAGAGTGGCAGTCTTCCGCAGTGCGTTTTTCGCGTAACTTTCTGCCGCGCGCTGTAAAACTCTGGAATGAACTGTCACCAGCAGTTTTTCCGGACCTATACGACCTGCAAACCTTCAAGAAAAGAGCGTATTTCCTCTTAAAAGGCCGGCAACGCACCTGCAGCTCTTCTGATGTTGCGAGTGTCCATGGGCGACCTTAGTTGCTTACCATCAGGTGACCCGTTTGCTCGTTTGCCCCCTTATTTAATAATATATATATATATATATATATATATATATATATATATATATATATATATATATATATATATATATATATATATATATATATATATATATATATTATGTTACCTCTTCTTATATTCTGTCAAGATCATTATCAAATTAAAAAGAAATTAAAATATTATGTATTTAAGTGCGGTCATTACAATTAACTAGATGACATGATGCCCGCAACACCGTTCGCAATTCGTTAATCGCGCGGGAACCGTAAATTTTTCCGGGATAAAAGTACCCTATGTCCTTTCCCGGAACTCAAAGTATCTCTACATCAAATTTCAGCAAAATTGGTTCAGCGATTTGGGCGTGAAGAGGTAACATAGAGACACACTTCACATTATAATAGTTTCGATGTCAGAAGAGATATCAAACAAACTGTGCCATTCTGAGTTTAAATCCTAATTTTTGTACAAAATTCATTTAGATGTAAGTTTTTGGGATGCCAATAAACGTATTATTATTATTATTACTATGTTAAAATGAATTTGAGTCTCGGCTATTTGCCGGATAAATGATCCAGGTACGGGCTAATGTCAAGTAACCTGATACACGTTAAGATATATTTTTTTTATCATTATTATTATTATTATTATTATTATTATTATTATTATTATTATTATTATTATTATTATTATTATTATTATTATTATTATTATTATTATTATTATTGTTATTATTATTATTATTATTATTTATAATATTGTATGGACTACCTACATAACACAGAAGAAACAATGTTACCTTGTAACACAGTTTGAAGCTACGAATAATATAACCTAAGGAAATTACTAATACAGTTTTAAATTTGGTTCCATTCGAACTGTCATGTAACGTCAGCCTTTATACCGCTCAAGGTCACCTAAATATTGCAAATGTTTGAAAAGTGAACCTAAGGTACACTTTTTTGACAAGTATTTTGGAGCATGTTTTTTGACGGAGTTACTCTTCCTAAGTTTTTATTATTCGTAGGTTTGAAGTGTCGAAAACAGTTTTTGATTTATATTTTCGGCGATGGAAGTCTCATACATAAGCAAAGTGTAATAAAATCTGCGAACGTGCGCCTGCATTATACATGAGGCTACCCGTAAACCCCCAAATATCGACTCAAATACCTCAAACCGGTA
Source organism: Lysandra bellargus (assembly GCA_905333045.1). Classification (NCBI taxonomy): domain Eukaryota; kingdom Metazoa; phylum Arthropoda; class Insecta; order Lepidoptera; family Lycaenidae; genus Lysandra; species Lysandra bellargus. The sequence continues at coordinate 6,139,127 of HG995363.1, read as the reverse complement.
TAGGAATAAGCTAATCAAAGAGTAGTAAATCTAGCTGTTAGAGCTATTTTTGCTGTAGAGGCTACGATTAATAAAAACTAAGGAAACGTAACTCTCATACTTCAATAGTTTTGAATTTCGTTCTCGAGGTTTTTTTCGCACACTAAAATAATATGGCAATAGCTACGAAACACTACATTCAAATTGACAAAATAAAGTCGTTGACAATCATTGTCACTTCTATAGTAATTACACAAATTCTTGCATGTATTCGGGCCTCTTTTTGCATAAAGTATGCATGTATTCGGGTCACATATTGTAGAATCGGAACAAAATTTTTGACACAGTAACTCTTTCTACGTTTTTTCTTAGAGTAGAGGTATTTTACCCAACTACGCCAAAATGTAAGGGTTATGTTCCATCATAACATCGTAATTATACTGGTCCGATGTCTGAGTGTAGTCAAATTACGCTATTGAATGGTCAGTCAACCGATCACGTTCAAAATATATGAAGTAGCGTAGTTTATTATATGTGTGTTGTTGTGTGTGTTATGTAAATGGACTCAGTGATTACATGAAGGCCTATCTTCTTGAAATCATCACTATAACTATTATAGGTATCGCAGTTTTTAATTAACATGAATTTTAACATTACTATTTTGTTCCAGTGGCCACCAAGACTGGTGCGATGGACGGTCACCATCCTTCTCATAATCGCTGTACTGGCGCCTACTTCAAATTCTACTAGTGAGTATATTATAATAAAAATAATATAACTAAAGGCCTGTTTCACCACTTTCTGATAAAGTGCCGAATATATTCACAACTTTTTTGACAGATTCTCCATACTTGATCTGTCAAGTTAATTGTGGATAGCCTATTCGTCACTTATCACTTATCAGGAAGTGGTGAAACAGGCCCTTAGCCTTTGAAATATTATCTCCCAACTATAATCATAAGTAAGCAGATAAGTACTATATAGGCATTATACGAAATGGCACAAAATTTCTGTAGTGAAATGCCATACTTAGTACTTACTTAATTTCCTTAAAAACCCTGTTTTATACATCACGCGCGTAGTGAAACAGCTGATTTCTAAGTTGACTAAGTATACCGTAGAATATAGACCAAAGTAATGTATTCTCGTACCTATAAAAATAATATCATAAATCATTATAATCCAGAAAACAATGTGCATATAAATTGCACATAATTACAAAAATATATATCACCATTACAAAACGACAAGCTAACATCGTCTCACACACGTCTCACATCACTTACACAACTCGAAAGCTTATTTGTTGAACCTCACGAGAGTCAGCGGTTAAAACTATTTATTTACGAGATGAATAGCAGATCTAGAAAACCAATAATTTTCTTTTAAATTAAAAAACAGTCGCTAGGAAATCCATTAGCGGAACTACATACAAAATCACACCTTATTGTTCAGGTATAAAGATGAAAATTGTATGGAAGCCTTATCTCGGGGTCTTTACGGAAAATTTATTATACGGAAGCGATCAGGAAGGGGTTAAAAATCCCTCAGGCTGTGTGTTTAAGTGCACAAATGTTGCCGAGTTTATGTTTACTTTTTGTGTTATAATATACAAATTTTAGTGTAATTCAGAAACACTTTTTAGATTCATTATAAAAGTGTTAACATATTGCATTAAAGAAAGAAGCTCCAATCTTTTGCATTAATGGGTAATGGATTTTGGGTATTATACAACGTTTGATCTTGAGATACAAAGATACAGCTAAGTAGTGGGAGTGCTACTGGATATACCAAATTAAAGCCATACATCACAGACCTTATTATTTTTAACAAAAAATTAAAACCGACTTCCAAGGTAAAAACAATAATAACATTAATATGAACTAAAAAGTATTAAATAATTTTTACTATCTAATGGTGCCTTTTTCCGAATTCGGCTAAAACTCAACTATTTCTGTATTCAATCTTCATTATTTTGAAGTCGGTACCAGATAGCTGAATCTTCAGTCCTCTGACAGAATATTTGAAACTTTTGGAACTGGCACCGACTTCAAAATTATGAAGATTGAATACAGAAATAGTTGAGTTTTAGCCGAATTCGGAAAAAGGCACCATTAGATAGTAAAAATTATTTAATACTTTTTAGTTCATATTAATGTTATTATTGTTTTTACCTTGGAAGTCGGTTTTAATTTTTTGTTAAAAATAATAATAATTTCACTCTTTTTAGTTACACTAGTAGGTAAACCTTCGCGTATATTTTACGTATCTTATTACAATTTGTCAAGAGTCACAACTCACACTCACAAAATCATATATTATCAGTGAAGTGAACATATTGTGCTAAGTAATTTAACAATTTTAATGCTTCAAGCCCCAAGCGGTCACCGGCGATTGAGATAACAATAGAAAGGCTATTGTGTCTCGTTTTTCCACGATCGAAGGATCTATCAGATAAAAAATTGTATAAACTTGCATAGGATGTAGCGTAGCTACTCATAATATTTAATATTATCATAATTATTGACAGCTCTGTTCTTGTAAAGCGCTTATTCCACTTATCCTAGCTAGGAAGTCCTAGCTAGGATCCTAGCTTTCTAAATGTCATTCCACTTGACTAAATTTTTTCCGATTTAGGATCCTAGCTAGGATCCTAGCTAGGATCCTAGCTTCTAAATGTTATTCCACTTGACTAAATTTTTTAGGACCCTAGCTAGGACTTCCTAGCTAGGATAAGTGGAATAAGCGCTTAATCAAGAATTCAAATCGATACTTAGTGCGCCATCTATCGATTAATAAGTATAACTGATTAAAAAGACACTTAATGACTTTGTTTTGTCTAAATGCTCTTTTTAAAATAACTTTATTTTAATTCTATTTGTCTATTTAAATTTTATAAAGTAATTAGTAAAGTATTCGATCTGTTGTCTGCCGCCACGCGCCACGCGGCGCGGCGGCGCGGCGACGCCGTCGCCTCTGCGGCGCCGACCGCCATGTATTAAACAAACAGGTGTTGTTATACAGTACATAATTATTATTATTAGTATATCCATACCTATGCCTTGTACTATTATTAATTCTGTGCCATGAGACATTGGTGACCTTAACGATGATGATAATAAGTATAACTGATTAAAAAGACACTTAATGACTTTGTTTTGTCTAAATGCTCTTTTTAAAATAACTTTATTTTAATTCTATTTGTCTATTTAAATTTTATAAAGTAATTAGTAAAGTATTCGATCTGTTGTCTGCCGCCACGCGCCACGCGGCGCGGCGGCGCGGCGACGCCGTCGCCTCTGCGGCGCGGCGACGCCGTCGCCTCTGCGGCGCCGACCGCCATGTATTAAACAAACAGGTGTTGTTATACAGTACATAATTATTATTATTAGTATATCCATACCTATGCCTTGTACTATTATTAATTCTGTGCCATGAGACATTGGTGACCTTAACGATGATGATGACGATGATGATGATGATGATGATTATGATGATGAATATGAATTGCATAGTAGCATATGCTTTCTGTTCTTAAAACAACGCCGAAACTCCCGAACGTGTATCTATAAGGAGTCAGGAGTTCTCTCAGCATCTTCGAAACCATGGTATACTTTGACCCAATATTTGACTTTTTGGTAGCATATTCTTAGTACACTTCACATAAAACCAAAATCACCATATGTTTCCATATAAATTTCGAGGAGTTCCCTCGATTACTCATGGATCCCATCATCAGGTCACCACTTTTGTGAACATGGTACCAAATTGGAGTGAAACCTAATACAACAAAACAAAAATTTCGAAAATCGGTTCACAAACGGCGGAGTAATCGTTGAACATACAAAAAAAAAAAAAAATATCCACAGCCGAACATATAACCTCCTCGTTCTTTGGAAGTCGGTTAAAAATAGTAACATAGGGCCAGGCCACAACACTGCGTTACGGCGTCGCATCGCAAAATTAAAATACATTGCTTTTCAAAGGTTATTTTTGCGATATGACGTCGCAACACAGTGTTGTGGCCTGGCCCTTAGGTCATTAAAAATATCATGTCATTTACTTTAAATTATCTTCCAGCTGTCCGCAGAAGACTGCGCAAGCCCACCAAGACAACAGAGTCGACCAGCGTATCTAGATCCTCGGATCAGGTGCTGTCCGCTAGCGTCAACAGGCCCAAGATCCGTGGTCGCCCCTCGGTGGCCAGCCGCAAGTCCTCAGCTGCGCTTGACAACTCCGTTGGCACTGATGACCATAAGGATAAAGATGGATATAAGGTACGGTTTCTAGGGTAAAAAGCTTAAACTTAGGCTTGAGGCTGAAGATTGGGCTTTTATACCAAACTTCACCAGGAAGGTGGTGCAGATTTTCAAGTGTGTGCATCCGAAATGTGTGTCTGTATGATACCTCTTCCCACTCAAACCACTGAACCGGTTTAGATAAGGCATGAAAAACTTTCGAGAGCAAGAAATAAAGATTCAGCTATATCTGGTACCGACTTCAAAATTATGAAGATTGAGTACAGAAATAGTTGAGGTTTAGCCGAATTCGGGAAAAGGCACTACATATTAGATAGGAAAAATTATTTAATACTTTTTAGTTCATATTATAAGGATGCTATTAATATTGTTTTTACCTTGGAAGTCGGTTTTAATTTTTTATTAAAAATAATAATTTCACTCTTTTTAGTTACCTAGTAGGTAAACTGTTAGTGCCAATTCAAATTGTATAAAAAATAGTTTCATATTGTCTTCACTAGATGTCACTGAGGCGCTCCTGTGTCGCGCTATCGCTTGTACGTAGAAGTTTTATATAGGTAGTTGTAACTTGTAACAGATTTCTGTTGTGTTGTTGAAAGTTTGTAAGCAACTGACAACTCAACAGTGAGCTTGCCGCTTGGTGTGAGCAGTGAGCATTGAATTGACAACATAAATCATAATATTGAGTGGTAATTGATCTCGTATAATTGTTATTAAGTTGACCTCCGTCATAGTCCGCAAATTTATAAGTGGTCGTCGGTGGTACTGCGTATATTCTACGTATCTTATTACAATTTGTTAAGACTGTTAAGAGTCATACGGCATACCCCAAGGCCCAAATATCAGGTAGATACATTTAAACAATACATTTAAAAAAAATCTAAGTGAACACGTGCTGAAAAAATGCTCGCAGCGCGGCATGCCGCATGCCCTGACATTCCGGAATCCGGTTAGAACTTGAATACGATGTTTACGCTCGAGCCGCGCCATGCGACGGCGCGAGGCGACGCCGTTGCCTCTGCGGCGGCGACCGCTGTGTATATTAAACAGCCTATAATTGGTGTTGTTATGTACATAATTATTATTATTGTATCCATACCTATGCCTTGTACTATTATCTATTTTGTGCCATGAGATGGGTGACCTTAACACGACGTGGTAATGATGACGATGATGATGATGATGAATTTGAATTGCATGGTAGCATATGCTTTCAGGAAGCCAATTCTCAGGATGGGAACTTTTTCGCTCGTAAAATTATTTCATGAACTATTCACTTCTACTGGCAAGTTCGAATGATCCCTAAAACTCGTATTCTGGGGACCGATAGCTATCGAAGTGTTCCTGCCATTGACATTATTTTGCGTTCTGTTTCGGCGTTAAAAAAACGCTGGGACAAATTTTGCAACGTGCGAAGATATTTACGTACATTGTAGAAAATATAGCTTATTAATTAATTAGTTTTATAATATTACTAGCTATCCCGGCAAGTTGTTTTGCGGTTATTTTGCCATATATTTACGTAGTACTCATATCTCAATGCATAATATAATATAATAATTTGTAGTTAACAACTAAATCCTCGCAGAATTATTTCATGAACTATTCATTTCTACTGACAAGTTCGAATGATCCATAAAACCCGTATTCTGGGAACCAATAGAACAATAATTACCAATCGAACTATCGAGGTGTTCCAGCCATAGACATTATTTTGCGTTCCGATTCACAAATTTTGCAACGTGTGACTGATAATATATTATATTATGTGTATTCTAGTAAAAGCATACAAAATAATTGATTTTATAATATCACTATTCACTATAGTATTAAGTAATATCAAAATTCGCAACTTTCGTAATCGGAAGCGGGCGCGAGACTGCCCGAGTCGCGACTCGCGAGGCGCGCATCAGTGGTGTTCCTAACGGCTATATTTTCATAGCTCGCTAGATGCTAGACGCTACATTTTTCAAACGCGCTATTTTTGACGCTACGTTATAACGAATAAAATCTCGATTCGTTCAAGCGCGCTAGTTTTGACGCTACGTTATAACGAATTTCAAGCGCGCTAGTTTTGACGCTACGTTATAACGAATTTCAAGCGCGCTAGTTTTGACGCTACGTTATAACGAATGATACGTTATAACGATCGATTGGACACGTTGTAAAGTTACCGACGTTATTGAATTCTTTCGCTAAGAATAATTATAACGCGGTGGGTGAGTTAATATAATATAACGTGTTTGTTAGATAACTTAGAATAATATAATCGTTTGAAGGCATTATTATTTATTTGGTTAATTTTATTGCGTTTGAAATATTTAAATTAAAATGATACAATATAATTCTATAATAATATTATATTGAAATTGAAAGGAATTACTTTATATAAGTACAATTCTTTTTTTTAATAAGTTATTTAAATGGTTTTTTTTATTTTTTTTATTTTTTGGTAATATACTTAAATTATTTTTAGATCTTTTTTAACATTTTATTTACTTACATTTACGTATCCAGATTTAGAAAAAATACATTCACATGGAACGGAAGTTACCATTATTACAGTACAGTGCTCTTCGGAGCAGGGATTATAAAACATTATAATTTACCTATGCACGCAACGCAACACTGAAAAAATTATGGCAACGAACCAACGAAAGTCGCGACTCGCGCGCGATCGGCAGCGCGAGCGGCGCCGCGCTAGGTCAGTGATCGCGCGATACGTTATAACGTAGCGTCTTGTGCATAGTTTTATAGCGCGCGCTATTCGTTGCGAAGAAATAGCGCGCTACTTTTTTCAGCTATACGTCATATTAACCACCACTAGCGCGCATACGCCGTTCCGTCGGGATTTCTCGGGACCACTCGGGACTTGTCGGTGCAAGTGCGAGGCGATGCGAGGCTCGCACGACGACCGCGACGCGAGCGAGACCGCGACCCACTGCTTCCCATAAGCTCACCGGTGAGAGAGACACAATAGATTACAGTGGTCCCCAACTTTTTTCATGCGGGCCACAAACATGTTTTGGTCTTGGTGTCGCGGGCCGCAACAAAAATTTTTTAGAGTTAAAAATATCATTTTTCAAAATTAACGATTTAAAAGTGGAAAAAAATTCACGACTATCACGACGACTACATTATTATTTTGTCGATGGGCGTGAATTTCAAAATGGTTTTACATCACGCGGGCCGCAAATAAAGCCCCAGCGGGCCGCGGGTTGGGGATAGCGGCAATAGAATAACAATAGATTTCCAAGAATCCACCATCGATGATCGAAGTATTAATAATAGTATACTTAATCAGTAAAACCGTTTCGGAGGAATAAGGTAACTAACATTGTGACACGAGAATTTTAAATAATTTATGAAGATAAGAAGATATGTACTTATTTGTTATATTAAATACTAGATTACGCCCGCAACTCCGTTGCGCCAAAACTCGTTTATCGCGCGGGAACAGTAAAAAGTATCCTATTAATTCCTATGTCCTTTCCCGGGACTCAAGGTATCTCCATGCCAAATTTCAGTAAAATCGGTTCAGCGGTTTGGGCGTCAAGAGGTAACAGACAGACAGACAGACACACTTTCGCATTTATTATATTAGTATGGATTAATATTATGATAAACGTAATTATCCAAAAACTTATACTATATAATAGAAAAAAAAATCTGATAAAATTAGTCTAATTCAGCTACTCCAGTCTCCACAGAATACTCATTAGTACAAGCTACTCTAATTTAACGAAATTATACCTAAATTAAACTTATAAGTACTTAACTCATAAGTATGTAATTATATCGTAAAAGAAACACAAGCACGAATATTTGTTCATCATATTTTATTTACTAGACAACTACTTTGCTACATATCCACCAATAGGAGGGTGAATTTGTGTACGAATTCGGACATCTACCGGTCCCTAGCACTTGTGTGACTCGAGCGATCTTTACACGAAATATTTCGAGTGTGAAGTTTTGAGAATACACAAACTATTAGCAACAAATTGTATCGTGCAGGAAACCGGTTTCGACCGCTTCAACTCCCAAGCGGCCACATGTGGTGTACAAATCCGAACATCTATAACCGGTCCCACTCGTTCGACTCGAGCGATATTTGCACGAAATATTTCGAATGTGAAGTTTTGAGAATACACAAACTGTGTTACGTTCGTAAAAATCTCATAATTGGGTAATTTTTCCGAAGATGAACTTTTCTCACATCCTGAGAATTGGCTTCCTGTTCTTAAAACAACGCCGAAACTCCCAAATGTGTATCTATATAGAGTCAGGAGTTCTCTCAGCATCTTCGAAACCATGGTATACCTTGACCCAATATTTGACTTTTTGGTAGCATATTCTTAGTACACTTCACATAAAACCAAAATCACCATATGTTTTCATATAAATTTCGAGGAGTCCCTTCGATTACTCCTGGATCCCATCATCAGGTCACCACTTTTGTGAACATGGTACCAAATTGGAGTGAAACCTAATACAACAAAACAAAAATTTCGAAAATCGGTTCACAAACGGCGGAGTAATCGTTGAACATACAAAAAAAAAAAAAACCACAGCCGAACATATTATAACCTCCTCGTTTTTTGGAAGTCGGTTAAAAAATCAAACCTTGTGATGGATATTTTCTAATGAATCCTTTGTGTTAAAATGTTGTTAAACAGAATATATTATGTCAATCATTCCACACAATGCTAACTCCAACTAAATTTCCAGTAAAACGAAAGCTGACGTGAATAATATTTTGGTTAAATTATGAACCAGTTCCTGCATTTAGAAAGGCAGTTATTTCCCTTTAAGAGACAAGTCAGGAAACACCAGCTCGGACCTTGTGATGTAGTTTCATCAGCTGATTCTCGACTTTATTCCGTTGGAATAGGAGCGTTATGTCCATCTGAATATACGGATATGTAGGGGCTTTTCGCTTCAAGAGTTGTTGACCTTCAAAACGCCTGCACGGTGATGCGATTATAGCGTATATGTTAATGTCGCTTAAGGTCAAATTGCCATGTGGGGGTAGGTCAAGTGGACAGAAATGTTCTCGTAAATTTTAACGAGATTCAGAAATTTCGCGCCGTAAGTGACTTAGAGTTATATAACTTTGGAAACTGACCTTTCGGACGTTATCCATAATAAATCATACTAAAGCGAACAAAGCCCGTGATCAAGACTCCCGAAAAAATTTTCAGTAATCATTAGTCTGCTTACAACTTTTGAGTCAAGTATTTTTCGGTATTCATTATATTAGATGTAGATAAGAACTATCTAATAAGAAGAGATATTAAACTGTTTGAGGTTATTTTTGTATCCATGAAACTGACCTTGAATTTATTAAACCAATTTTGCTTAATAAAATCTCAGATAATATAAAAATAAAGATAAAAGTCCCAGATATCAAATATAATATCGTTTAACAATGTTAAATATAGAGCAAAACAATTCAAACAATTAACTTACTTCCTTACTTTTCTAATTCCTCAGACATCCCCATAATTATTTTTAAAATTAGTCGAAGAACATTCCAATTTTCAAAAATTCTATCCATTAGTTTTAGAACCGTCCATTTTTTTATATTTCGAACTCTTCTAGATCGTCTGCTACTACACCAACTGGTCGCAATACCGCACCAAGATCGGCAAGTTCATGCCGGAGGACATCCAGCCAGATCTCTGCACCCACATCATCTTCGCCTTCGGCTGGATGAAGAAGGGCAAGCTCAGCTCCTTCGAATCCAACGATGAGACCAAGGACGGAAAAACCGGACTGTACGACAGAATCAACGCGCTGAAGAAAGCGAATCCGAAGTTGAAGACTCTTCTTGCTATTGGTAAGTCTCAATACATTCAATAAAGTTATTTAATTATAATCTTTAATAGATTACCGTGAGGCGTGACCATAGAAAGGATGTAAAAGGATATAATTTGCCAGACATTTGGGGATAAAATGTCAGTATTCTTTTGAATAGTGTGTCGGTTGTCTATTCTACTGTAGAAAGAAACCTTTCAGAGGTGGTCACTGGTCATCCACGTGCCTATCTTGTACGTAGACAGTTCGAATATTGTATAGACGAATTGGAAGCCAAAAAACCTAAAATATCGATTTTTTAAACTGTAAATGACTCTATTTAACTTGGAATCGAAAAGCTTACCACTGCTTGAAAAACACAATTTTTAGTTTTCGGTTCGGTATTTATCGACCGAGATTTTCATATAATAGCTGTCCCGCTGAATTTTGTGTCACCTTAAAACCTTTCCTGGACTTCTACGAATATTTTAAGACTAAAATCAGCCCAATCCGTTCAGCCGTTTTCGAGTTTTAGCGCAAGTAACACATTTGAAAATCCTTTTTTATATATAAGATATTTTAATACATCTATATATATATAAAAGAAAGTGGTGTTAGTTACACTACTTATAACTCAAGAACGAATAAACCGAATTGGCTGAAAACTGGTGGAGAGATACTTTGAGTCCCGGAAAAGAACATAGGATACATTTTGTCCCGGAAAAATGTACGGTTACTGCACAATATACTTTTGTGATTTGCGCGTAAGCTATTCAATAGATTTTGATAAAATTTGGTATGGAGATACTTTGAGTCTCGGGAAAGGACGGGATACTTTTTGTCCCGGAAAATATATGGTTGCCGCGAAATAAACTTTTATGATTTTCGCCTAAGCTATTCAATATATTTGGATGAAATTTGGTATAGAGATACTTTGAGTCTATGGAAAGAATAAGGGATACTTTTTGTCCCGGACACTTCCCGCACAATAAACTTTTGCGATTTTCGCCTAAGCTATTCTCGGGAAAGGACAAGCGATACTTTTTGTTCCGAATGTACGGTTCCCGCACAATAAACTTTTATGATTTTTCGTCTAAGCTATTCAGTCTATTTTTATGAAATTTGGTATGGAGTTAGGTACTTTGAGTCTCGGGAAAGGACAAGGGATACTTTTTGTCCCGGAAAATGTACGGTTCCCGCACAATAAACTGATTTTCGCTTAAACTATTTAATCTATTTTGATGAAAGGCATGGATATACTACATTTTAATCTATTGTTCTCTTAATTATACCAGTTCGAATTTAATAATCATCGCTAAGACAGGACAACGTCTGTCGGGTCAGCTAGTTTCCTAATAATCATAAGTCTAATACAATATTCCTAGCACATGTAACCTAGTTTTGAGTTAGAGGTTACATGACAGTCACCTACGACCTTACAATTAGTTATTCAGACAACACCGAGTTGCAAGTTCGGCACCTCCGCCGTGCATACTAATAGCCAAATTAATACTATCATTAAGGCCACGCACTTGCGACCCTCCTGGCGTTGCGTGTGTATTACGATCATTGAATCCGTGGAAGGTCCACTATGCTTGGATACAATATTATAACCTCTGCCATTCAACTAATCACAAATTCTGTGGAACCATATCACTTACAGACTAGTAGGTTTTACGTATCCATACTTCCATACTAATATTATAAATCCGAAAGTGTGTCTGTCTGTCTGTCCGTCTGTCTGTCTGTCTGTCTGTCCGTCTGTCCGTCTGTCCGTCTGTCCGTCTGTCCGTCTGTCCGTCTGTCCGTCTGTCCGTCTGTCCGTCTGTCCGTCTGTCCGGTTGAAAAATGTACGGTTTCCACGCGATAAACTATTTTTGGCGCAATGAAGTTGCGGGCGTCATCTAGTAGGATATAAACAACTCTTAACGGATTTTTTGCAATTTCACCCCTAAAGACAAGTAAATATCGACACCGGAAATATCACTTAACGTAAGGGACATTTTGGCGAAAATGAGTTATATATATCATTGGATTCAGAATTTCGAGCTCTATCGTTTGGCATACTTGAAATTCTTCTATCGTCAAAAAATGTCCCTTACAGTACACATTTTTTAAAGTCAAGACAGGTTTTTTCCTAAAAAAATTGTTTTAACGGACGTAAATATTTTTACGTGTTAAAAAAAATAACGTGAATGCTTTTAAAATAAAATTCAGTCCCTTACGTTAACCTTTAGCTTAGTACAATTCTCTTAACATGTCTTTTACGTTAACACATAATAATTGTGATAGCTTCACTTAAATTTGTCCCTCACCTTAATCTTAAATATCATTTTTCAAGTAAGAAGATAATTTTTTTTGGCACCTACTCAAAAAGTATTATCCGTAAAAGTTTAAGGTGTAAGGTTTTTATAAAGTTTTAGTGTTTTAGCTAAACCTTTAGCCTTTAGGTATACACATGTAATGCGGTCAATTGTATATAGCTAGCATTAAAGATGACAATACTCTCCTGGCTGCAAATGAAATCGAGATGCAAGAACTGTTTTAGAGAATGAAGCAAATGATCAATAACTTGGGCCTCTCATTTAATAAAGGGAAACCAAAAACATGGTCATAGACAGAAGCAACACTCTGCCTTTGACTGGCGCGCTAAAATTGGAAGTGGTTAGCAAACTTGTCTTTGATATTTACGAACAATGGCTTCCGTTAACCAAATATACGTAGAAGAATTGGGATGACTAAGAGCGCCATGTCTCAAATGCATAAAACCTGGCTTGACCGGAAGATTTCGTTAAAAACCAGGAGGAAACTTGTGCACATACTCATATTCTTCATCTGTCTTTAAGGATCCGAGACATAGACTCTGAAGTCTGCAGATCGCAGACGTATCGACGCCGTCGAGGGTGCTGGAGGGAAATGCTCTGAATTCCATAAACTACGTTCAGAATCAATTCATTCATTCTGGCTAAACTAAACATAAAAACAAGGCTCTCTACCATCCGTCTATTAACGCATCTTAGAATATTTCAGGCACATTACCAGAAAAAAAGCAGGAAACCTTGAAACCATGGTATGGAAAACTCATGATAATTGGCAAGATTGAGGGGAAAAAGACGGCGGAGCCGCTGTCTCATGCGTTGGTCTGATCAAATCCGTACCACACTTGAGTCGACTGTCTGCGACGCTCTTCGAGTGGCCGATAATAGAAATAGCTGGCATAACACCATAAAAAGGAAGGTCATAGAAGGGAAAGGTCATGACTGGGCACTGGCGAAGCAGCTCTGACAGGTGCGATAAAAGAGAGCAGTAGCTCCTGATAAGGTGAAATGAGAAGCTTAATGCCAGGTCAAGAACGAACATTTAGACTTGTGGTGTGCGATCGCTAGGTCAGGTTCACAGAAAGAGGCCGCAGAGCGGAACAGGGAGGAAGATCCATCTTCCATTCGGCTGAGGATACAGATTTCAGTAAGACAAAAGAGCAGAGACGTGGTTTTGCAAAGTTCCACCTGGTCTAAAGGGGCTCTGGGTGTAGATGGGAACAGTCCCAGTGCCAAGGGAAATGCTTCAGTCTGTCGAAGTTCTCTTATTTTGCTGGAAATCCTATCCTTTATGTGGTAGACCAGCCAGTCGTGGTGGGCTTATTGTGTTAGATTTTAATATATTACATCAAACTTCCTCCAAAGCATAGTTTTTTATGTCCTTTACAGTAGATTTGTGTCGCAGTTTCATATTAAACTTGGTGCTTACTTTAATATGGCATGGTTGACATTGAAAAATTCAGTGCTGTAAGGGACAAATAAGCAAATTTTTTTAATGTACGGGACATGCTATTTTCTAAACGCGTAAATTTACGAAAATATTTTTTTTTATAGTTATATAGCCGACAAAATTCTAAGAAACTTTGCCATAAACACCTTTAAGATCGGACTAAATAATAAAAAGTTACAGACGAATTTGTAAAAAAAAGTTGTTTTGTCCTGAAAAGTCGTGTTTTGTCCCTTACATTAAGTGATATTTCCAGTGTCGATATATTATTTGATAAGTTTTCATTTACGAGAGTATGATTTAAAAACATCAGAAAATTCAAATAATAGTAATGTAAACAAACGATAGATTTAAGCACAGCTTCATTCTGTAAACTTAGAAGTTGAAAGTTTGTTCGCTTCAAATCTTTTATAACCCTACGATTAATGTCTTTTTCCTATACAAGACATTACAATAGTATAAAATTATACAGTAGAGTAACTCCAAACTGAACTAGAATCCTCGAAGAATATAGAAATGCTTAGTAACTGAATGAACAAACTATGGTAATTGTAACAGTTTGTTTGTGCTCTATCCCAATGTATTTCGTTGATAGAGGCGATTGATTGCTCCGCCATGATGTCCCGGTGAAATCTAGCGCTTAGTGTAAATATGTTCTACTGTATATCGTTTATATTGTGATATAATATTCGTCCAATCAGTATGATGAGATATAAACCAGCAGTTCGCGTGTTTCGCCACACTCAGTTTGATAGACGCCTTCCCGGATAATATCACTATTATTGTAAAATAATTAATTTTCTGCATCCTACGGCACTTATTATTATTATTCTATTTCCAGTAAGGACACTATGTTGAATTGGATTTTAATTCACATTTTAGTATAATTACAGTAATTCATAGTGCTACAAGATGTCGTAAATGTATAACTAACTGCAGGCCATTTAGCCGAAACTTTGCTTTGTTATAGAATCGCCGATCAAAATGTATGGAATTGACATAAGACGAGTCGAACGTCAACGTCATATTAACGAACGCTTATGTCAATTCCATACATTTTCATCGGCGATTCTATAACGAAGCGAAAACGAAAACATTTTAGCACACCCCCTGATTTCTGCGGTGGTAAGCCTCATGTAGACGTTCTGAAAGTGTTAATATAACTTTGTTAACCTATTTAGAAATAAATATTTTGATTTTAATTTTCTATTTATGCAGCTTTTTGTCTACCTATCCATACTTCCATACTAGTATAAAAAATGCAAAAGTGTGTCTGTCTGTCTGTCTAACCGTCTCTTCACGCCCAAACCGCTGAATCTATTTTTCCGAAATTTGCTACTTTGAGTCTCGGGAAAGGACATGGATACGTTTTATTCCGGAAAAATGTAAGGTTTCCGCGCGATAAATGAACTTTGCAATCATTGTGGCAATCATAGAATAAAGTGCGACAAGGCTTTAAATGAACGTGGGCGAGTGCTGCAGCTGGTAAAGGAGAACTGTCAAAAATGACGATTTTATGTCAATGGTGGCGTTAGCTCCTTTTTTCGCCACGTTCATTTAATACCCTTGTCGAGCTGTAGCACAATGTTTATAGTAAAAATATTGTTTATCAAAATTGATCCATACTGTACTAATTACTAATACTAATATACTAATATACTAATATACTAATATACTAATTACTAATATTACTAATCACTAATTACTAATTTACTAATCTTATATCTTTAAAGGAAAATATCGGAATCGGCTCCAACGATTTTCATGAAATTTAGTATATTGGGGGTTTCGAGGGCGATAAATCGATCTAGCTAGGAATAATTATTAGAAAATGTAATTTTATTCGTGTTTTATCGAATACCGAGCAAAGCTCGGTCAAATAGCTAGTAGCTAGTAATATTACAAATGCAAAAGTGTATCTGTCTGTCTGTCGGTCTGTCTGTCTGTTACCTCTTCACGCCCAAACCGCTGAACCGATTTTGCTGAAATTTGGCATGGAGATACTTTGAGTCCCGGGAAAGGACATAGGATACTTTTTATCCTGGAAAATGGTTCCCGCGCGATAAACGCATTTTGTCGCAACGGAGTTGCGGGCGTCATCTAATAAACAATTTGTCGATTGTAATCATGTTGCAAACAAATTGCCACAGAGTTTCAACAACTTTATCTTGTTTTTTGCTTGGAGGTCAACAATCAGTGGATCCAGTCTCGTAGGACAAGACAATAATTTTAGATGCTATTTTTGTCCAAAAACTTGTATCGCAGCTATTTGTTAAAAGATATTGAAAACATTTATCTTATCTACTTAAATAAAAATTAATTTTCAATTTTTTTACTAACCTTACTAAAACTCGAGAAGGATTGAACCGATTTGGATAATTTTAATCTTGGAATATCCGTGGAAGTCCAGAGAAGGTTTGTATTAGGAGGAAAGTAACTTTTCACATCTAGTAAAATATTACAATAATACACAGATAAATATAATAGAAAGCGGCTGAACCAGTTTGACTAATTTTGATCCCACCAAAAACATAAAATATGTAAAAATTGAAAGCCAAGTTCCATACAGACATTATTCTTGTCTATGGACTTAGCCGTAAAAAGGATGGAGATCTAAATGAGTGCCAAGTTCCATGGAAAATCGAAATATGTATGTATAAGAACCAAATAACATTATGAACAAATAATAGAGTCTATTTCTTTGCTTTATTGAATATCTATAACAATTAATGTTATTTAAATAATGTGAGATCATAAACTAGATTGGATCTAACTTGGTCAGTTTTCATCACATCAGTCATTTCATAAAGTTATTGAACATTTTAATTCTGATGAAAACTAGCCAAGTAGAATCTAATCTAGTTTAAGATCTCAAATTATTTAAATAACATTAATTGTTATAGATATTCAATAAAGCAAAGAAATAGACTCTATTATTTGTTCATAATGTTATTTGGTTCCTATACATATTTTGATTTTCCAGGGAATTTGGCACTCATTTAGATCTCCATCCTTTTTGCGGCTAAGTCGATAGACAAGAATAATGTTTGTATGGAACTTGGCTTTCAATTCTTACATATTTTATGTTTTTGGTAGGATCAAAATTAGTCAAACTGGTCCAGCCGCTTTCGAGTCTCAAATTTCAATCCATTTTATCTGTTTTCTATTATATTTATCTGTGTATTATAGTAATATTTTACTAGATGTGAAAAGTTACTTTCCTCCTAATACAAACCTTCTCTGGACTTCCACGGATATTCCAAGATTAAAATTATCCAAATCGGTTCAATCCTTCTCGAATTTTAGTAAGGTTAATAAAAAAATTGAAAATTAATTTTTATTTAAGTAGATAAGATAAATGTTTTGGTGGGATATCATTACTTTTTGTAAAGAAAACTTTCCGAGCAAGGGTAGACAGTAGACATCTTAATCTTCCCAGTTCAAACATACATAATGTTCGACTATATTCAATCGCAACCTTGTGGTGTTATTTCACCACTTCCCGACGAGTATCGGATATGCTATCCGCAACTTATCTGGCAGATAATTCATCTATCAGATAAATAATTTATCTGATAGATGAAGTATCCACAATTATTGTAAATAGCCTATCTAAAACTTAACTGACAGATGCTTCATCTGTCAGATAAGTTGTGGATAGCCTATCTGAAACTAATCAGGAAGTGGGGAAATAGCCCCCAAGCCTTGTTGAGTATCAGACGAATAAAACAAAGAAAATTCAAGCGAATGGAAAAAGCAGCTACCATCAGGAGGCATTGGAATAATACGGTATAACACAAGTGTATTTCCAACCATTAAGTATAGGGTACAGCTTATTGTGTGGAAGTAAAGAAGCTATTATTATAGCTGTCTAACAGACAGACAGACGGACGGACGGACAGATGGACAGACGGACGGACGGACGGACGGACGGACGGACGGACGGACGGACAGACGGACGGACAGACGGACAGACGGACAGACGTATTAAAAGAATTCTATGTCTATTCCCGGGACTCAAACTATATCTCCATACCAAATTTAAGAACAATCGGTACAAGCAATTTGGGCTTGAAGAGGTAACAGACATACATACTTCATAAAGTCACCTTCTATTAATTTCCTAAAGTTTTTTCACTTCACAAATAAATATTTACGGAGAGCTAATTACAATAAATGTGATTTTTTTGGCCTTTTTTGCTCAAAATCAATAATGGCAGCCGGTAGATACTTGAAAATTTCAAAAAATCTTTAATTATATTTTTATTTTCATAATTTATAATAAAAGTAAAATAAAATAAATATTTAAGGGGGGTCTCCATACAAAAAACACAATTTTTGCCTAGTTTGGCTCTGTCCGACTCGCACTTGACCGATTTTTTTTTGTTTTCTGTTTTTTCCTCACGCTTTCACACAATTGCCGAGCTGGATTCCAAATTTCAGCCTTCTAGATCATCTGGAAGTGGGTTAGAATTTTGATCTATAGGTCAGTCAGTCAGTCAGTCAATGATAAAAATGTAGATTTTCGGACGTTAATATCTTAATAACCGTTTGAGCTGTGCTTATGAAATTTAGAGCATGTAGTTATCTCGCAAGTCTCATTATAAGAGACAAATTTGAAACGTTTATGTCGAATAGTTTCGGAATTATGAGAGGGTCAAAAGTACCTGCAAATGGTTCGTGTAATATTACACACGGTGCTGCTCGCCATTCTATTATGCTGGAACTTGGCTTGACACGCTACCGCGTGTCTAGATCTTAAAATAATCGCATCAGGTTATGCTCAAATAGTAAAAAGTAATCAGCCAATATTTAGTCTATGATATAACAATGTCGATTAGCAAAATGCAGTTCGTGAATAATTTTTCATGAGTTATAAAAGTGCTCGTGACATTCCCGTTTAAATAAAATTGTATATCATAATTCATAATTAAATAATCGTAACCATATCATATAATATTATAATAAATAAACTTTAATTGAGTAAATTAATTAAGGCACGCACGCAACACTGTATTTATCGCAAATCGTTCGCACTCAACACTTCCTCAGTAACCCGAGCTACCGCTAACTCTATTCGATAACCATATGGATGTGTGATAAGTACGTTAAGTTTATCGATAAAATTAATAATGTTTATTTCGATAAAAAATAGAACTCTTAACACATTTTATAACTTAAATATGAATTAGACTTAGCCCGCAACTCTGTTTGCGATAATTTAATTTACCGCACGGGAACCGCACATTTTTCCGGAATGAAAAGAATCGTATGTCCTTTCCCGATACTCAAAGTATCCCATGATATCACCATTTCAAATTTCAGTAATATTGGTTCAGAGGTTTGGGCGTGAAGAGGTAACAGACACACTTTCACATTTATAATACATATATAACATATATTAGTGTAGGCTTATATTATGTCCTATATGCTTATCGGATATTATTATATAGAAATTTAACCCTGAAATAAAATATATATTTTTAATATAACCTATTTCTCTTTTCACATTCAAATAGCAATAGCTATTAAATTATTATATAACAGGAGTTTATTTTTAACCTCGTTTCGCATTACTAACACTTTTCCAGTAATATTTTACTTTCCTAACCTTTCCTAACTATATAACTAACAAGAAACTTCATTTAATACTTTAAACAAAAGATTATGTAAATATTATGTATAATATCTGTTATGACATTACTTCCTACAGAGAAAGTAATATCTACAACAGACGGTAAAAGTAAATGCCTATAATATTATGACACTTTTATTACAATCTAAGGTTTATCTCGATAGGGAAGTAATCCAGAAAAGTCGGTTAAAAATTAATAAAAGCATAAAATCATATTTATTTCTTAAATTTAATGAAGAGTTTGACAGAAAGTGTGTGGAGTTCTGTCAAAATTTTCGTTAAAGTCAAATAAATAAATCTCTCTCCGTACGGGCGTTGAAAATAAAGATTTGAATATTGTTTCTGTAAAACGTATATATTAATAATTATAAGGCATTTTCCACAAATTAATTACAATATATTGAAAGTTCATGGTCCGTATAATGTTCTAGTATCTATTAAATTTAAATAACGCCGGGTAATTAGTCACTCGATATGACTCATACTGATTTACATGGGAACTACAGAGGTAGTCATTTCTTTCATTAATTGTATGTTTTTACATTAAAGCAGATAAAATAGTTTTATTTTGCATTAATTTTTGTATTTAATTAATGAATATAAAATCGTTTTGTAAATACACAAGTTTTCCCTTGGGCTAGAGTTACAATAAATACAAGTTCTCGGCAGGTATTTACATCTTGTATGTAAACTTCCTGTAAAATTTCATCAGTCAGTGGTATTTCGCTTTTATATTAATTACTAGATGACACCCACAACCCCGTTGCGCCAAAATCCGTTTATCGCGCGAGAATCGTACTTTTTTCCGGGATAAAAAGTATATTCTTAATATGTCCTTTCCCGAAATTCAAAGTATCTTCATACCCAATTTCAGCAACATCGGTTCAGCGGTCTGGGTGTGAAGATGTAACAGACAGACAGACACACTTTCGCATTTATAATATTAGTATAAGTACAGAAGTATAGATAGTATAGAAGTATAGATTTATAAAGTGATCATTTATTAATTAAAATTCTTTATGCATTTTGAATATATTAAACTGTCCAAATTGCAACCTTTCTTAATTTATAATTATTCATTACATTACAAAGTTACATTAGTCAATAATATTGCATAATTATTATTGAGAATATTTCCAAAGTTATTAGAAAAGTGCGAACTTAGCCTTCGATTTTATTGTTATCTGCCGAATTGAAATGTCTCAAGGAAAAAAATAATATCACAGTTACTATTACATAACAGCTATATCCGGGCTTGGTAACTATTAAATTCAAAATTAGAACGATGAATCAAAATTAAGGTTATTTCAAAATATTCTGTTGAACGCTTCACATCCCTGTTATGATTACGCCGAGCCGAATCACAATTTCAAACGTTGGTCTAAAATATAAAACTGTATTATTGTATAATTGTATTTATTACAAATAGCGTAGTAAGCGATTAAAAAAAATAAAAAAAAATATTTGAAAACATTTGAACACTTTTGGAGACATAAAATTCCCATATCCTTTACCTACTCTACTAAAAGTATCTTACATATTATTTATCATTGATTCAGTGGCTCAGAGAAGAAATAACAGTCAGAAAACTCACTTTTGATTCGAAAATATTAGTTTTGCAGTTGGTGGCACATAAGAACTTAAAGATTTCGATGCATTTTGCCCAAACACGTAAGCATCTCAACACTTGTCGTGTGAACGCGCGGTTTCTCAAGCGTTTTCACCCATTTCCAACAAAAAGCGAACCCATTTTAAGGCCGTGTCGTAACAATACATCGATGTTTTGCGCACTACTAGTTGGGAACCGCTTTGTGCATTGTGCACTCAACATTCCTTAAATATGTAACAGATTTGTGAAAAGCTAATCTATAGTCAAGCTAGATATAGTCACCTGTCAAAACATTATACTTTACTCAAAGTAACAAGGAATTTCATGCAAATGTTTTATATAATACTAGCTGTTCCGCACGGCTTCGCCCGCGTAATTTAGGAATTTTACGCAACCGTACATTTTTCCGCAAAAAATAGCCTATGTCCTTTCACGTGGTCTGTTCTTCATGTTGTCAAATAACATAAAAATTACTCCAGTATTCTTAAGATAAGCAATTCCATATAATTTCCCCCGTTTTTTTCCACATTTTTCTCTATTTCTTCGCTCTTATTAAACGTAACGGAATAAAATATAGCCTTTCTCGATAAATGGGCTGTCTATCACTGAAATAACTTTTCAAATCGGACCAGTAGATCCTGAGATTAGCGCGTTCAAACAAACAAACAAACAAACTAACTAACTAACAAACTCTGCCGCTTTATAATAATATTAGTATAGATAATAAAGTGCTCTGCCTCAATTGGCCGTCTGGATAAAATAATGCTAGTGAAAGCGTACATCTTTCCGTGATAAAGTGTAGCTTAGCTATTTTATCAAAATTGGTTCAGAATTTTCTGAGCCAAGTTTTAATGTAAAAAAAACAATTTTACAGCTTAAATACAGTAGACCAAGGGAAAAGGTTCCTGCGCTTTGCTTATTTACACACAAAGTCCGTTGCAACCAGTAGTGTAACCTATAAAAACTGTTTAAGCTTTATAGCCAACATAGTCATAACTCTAAAACAAGATTCATAAGAATTCGGCAGGCTATAAACAGACTAGTATGAATTATGACACCCATTCACTGGACCCAAAACTTGTTTTAGTTGTTTTATCAATAAAAACTTGCTGCTATAATAAAATCGAAGCTAAACCTTTGTTAATAACTACTATAATTATAATAAAGCCTGGCAATCATAGTTTGACTTTATAATTTTAACATAGGAGGTTTACTTAATTAATTATTAAGATTTAAGACTGTTTATGAATGCGAAAATTTACTGCGTGGGGCTTCATCGGAGGTCTTATAAAATGCCTTTAGTTATTTATAGAAGTTACATAATAATGGTTCTGATAACTATGTTCCTTTTATGTCAGTTTTTGCACTGATATGGAACTTGCTAATAAAAATATATGCAAAAATATTAAATACTGCCATTTTTTGTGCAGCAAGTAAATGACATATTAGATACCCTCCTCCTTTTTGGAAGTTGGTGAAAAAGTACTACGTATACATTGCTCTATTTTGTCTGTTGAGAGTGTGTATCAAGTTTAAGAGGTAGAATAAACTTCTGCTACTTCCAAATCAACTTCTCTTCTCTTCTAACCTCTTCTTCTATTCCAGGTGGCTGGTCATTCGGGACACAGAAGTTCAAGGAGATGTCAGCTACCCGCTACTCTCGTCAGACCTTCATCTACTCCGCTATCCCCTACCTTCGGGATAGGAACTTCGACGGCCTGGACATCGATTGGGAGTACCCCAAGGGAGGAGATGATAAGAAAAACTACGTGCTACTCTTGAAAGGTAGGTGATGAATGAAGTGATGAAAATTTTGGTAGGCTATGCCCGGTATACTATACATGGGCGTAGCGAGGTACGGGCAGGGGGGGGGGGGCACCTCCCTATATTGAATCCTGGCTACGCTCATGATACTATATATAATATGGTAAAAATCGCTAAAACTTAGTTTGAATATTGCGTAATTTAATATATTAATGACTATTGTTCAATTATGTCGGCAATTGTTGAGGTAAGTTTTTATCAGATTATGATTACGCGTATTGATTGAATTGAAGCGTTGTATTACCAAAAGCCAGAGAGACTCTTTCACGCGTTTTCTGCCGTAGCGTTTGGGAAAACACGCGACGCTGAACCGAGCACGCAGAAAACGCGCCCTATAAAGCCTAAAAAATACGGGAAGGTTGATCGTTTCGTTTGCACTAATCGCAGGTCGATCTGACCCTTGCACACACTCGGTAAGGTGCAAAACTAGTCATGGCCCCTTTTCAAAGCGCTCATAATACTAATCCGATTTAATAAGATTTTAATTCTTATTTATCTCTCTCAGACAAAAGGATGACAAAATTTCGTCCTAATAGGTTTAATAAATTATGAAGATGTAACAATCAGTTTTACGTTCATAATATTATTTTACCTAGACGAAATTATCCAGAAAATCAGGATAGATAGACTCATTAGTAATTTGGGTCCAGACAGGGCTTACCCTGGATACCTGAGGTCGCAATATCGGCCGGTCATTTGATGGCCCTAAGGAGCTATAAAGAGGGATAAAACTATCGGGATTCCACTTTCATTATTTCCAAAAGGTCATATTTTTCTTTAATAAGATTAGCTTTGGGTATGTAGGTACTTATGTAGGCCAGAAATGTTTCGAAACATATTATTTGTGAAAAGGCCTTTTAAGTAGTTTTTTGGATTTTTAAGTATATTAAAACGAAAATGCTTCAAATTATACACCTTACGAAGTTTGATAGGAGCTTGGCGAATATTATCCGTGAACATTCAAGTTTTGTAGTAAATAGAGAAGCTCAAAAATATTTAGGTCAAATAAAATTAATTCGTGTTCAAAATGCTTATCTGTCATTATCATGATTGTCCTGGATGCTTATCATACAATCAAATGGTTAATCGTCAAAGTCGTTCATAATTTATGAACATTTTAATTCAGATGCACTAAACGTATGTACTATGTTGACTTGCAAACTTCCTTTCAGGTTATTACATAAAAATAAAGCCTTTATTTTGGAAATAACACAAAACAGTTTGGGAAGGTCTCTAGAGGTAGTATATCTTCCCCTAATAGAAAGTTTATCTAGCTAAATACTTGTAATAGATTTTTAGAATCGCTCCAATTTTGTTCTTATCTGGGCTTATAAACTTTCTTGTTTCCCCAGCTTAAGTTTCGTAAGAGGAAGAAATAAACTAGTCTTCTTTGTTGGACTTTTCTGGCTTACATTAAATTCGGTTTTATTGTGTTCTCAATCTGCAGAATCGAAATTATCAATACAACAATAGGCCAAGTGCAAGTCGGAGTTGCGCATCAAGGGTTCCGTACCGTGAGAACACATATTATAATTTAAGATTTTGTGAAAATTTTAAGTGTTTACATGTTACCATTATTGATATCGAACAAAAAAGGCCAAAAAAATCTCGTCTGTTGTATAGAAGGTCCCATAAATATATATTTTATTCTTAGTATTTGTTGTTATAGCGGCAACAGAAATACACAATCTGTAAAAATTTCAGAAGGTTAGCTATAGCGGTTATTGAGATACAGCCTGGAGACTGACAGGCAGACTGTGACAGACGGGCAGACAGACGGAAATACATCGAAGTCTCAGTAATAGGGTCCCGTTCTTACCAGTATTGTCAGATGGTCTCGGTAACGTACCCCTGAACTTATTTGATTTCCCCCCAAAAATCCCCTATTTTCTTGGTCGAAAACCCCCTAAATTTAGGGGGAAATAACCTGATCTGGCAACACTGGTTCTTGGTCCCTGTGGGTACGGAACCCTAAAAGTTGCGTTTTATGATGATTTTAGATCATTTCTAATATTCTTCGAGAAAATGTTACTCAAATGTATTTTTGTAAAAATAATAACACTATTTTTACAATACCGTATTGAAATACCATGAAGTATGTAGATTTTAAAACATTATACTTACCTGAACAAAATAATAATAAATATATTATTATGTTATGCAAGTGATAGAGATCCTTTATAAACATTAAAACGCTTACATTACCTATGTATTGAAAGTTTGTAGGTCTCGAAACATTTTAAAGCTATTAAAACCTTCAAAATGCGATACAATTATCAGGCTTTATGCTTTAAGTTTTAACCTTATGTTCAATTAGCTTATGTAAAACTTTCTCATATACGAGCTAATCTTTGACCTGATACAAGTTCCTTGTGAGCTCTTGTGTAAGATGTCATGAACTATCATCACTTATAAAAATGCATTATTATTAAAGAGTTTATATACGCATTAGTGTATGTAGCTCAAATTACGAGAGTAGGCACAAAATTTGGTACAAATTTATTCTGTGACTTGTCTCGTGGTTTAATCCATTTAAATGTGTAGAGACGTAGAGATGCTAAATTCGTAATGTTGTCAACTGACAACAATATTAATAATGATACCTAAAACTAAAATATTTTATTTATTTAGATACATAAAAACATTTGTAAGTCGTGATATTACGAAAAAAAATATTCGTGTTTATTTTTATTTAAAAAACTATTAATATGTATTTATTCGGAAGTAATACATTTATTATCATTGCTCTGGTTTTAAAAACGTAACTACTCAATATGAAAATATGTGTCATTTCAAACTTTTTGTCTAGTTGTTGCTTGGTTCTTAAATGTAGGTGAACATTGGTGATTGTTGGTATGTTGGGTGACTGTCATCGTAGTGACTGTTACATTTTTAGAAAGTAAATGACTCAGTTACTTTGAAGAGGAAAGTGTTTATGAATCATATTACGCGATTGCTACGAATATCAATAACTGCATACGTTCATTTTGGCTTGTTTTTTTTTTGTTCGTAAAAATTTATTCTAATTTCATGAAAATCGGTCTAGTAATTTCGGAGCTGTCACAAATAAATAATTTATTTGTGATAGCTCCGAAATTACTATAGACCAATAATTTATTGTTATGTCTGTACTGTAGTTTTGAGCAAGCACTGACTGACGCGATGTATAAAGCGTCTACAGATAAAATTAAAATAATAATATGATGATAATAATGAGGAAACACGTTTTTTAAATAATAGTCGCATTACGTCAAACCAGAAACCAGATTAGTAATAAGCGCGCTTAGCATGCGCTTACGAGATATCTCACTCTCGACATAATTAAAAACTACTCGTCTCATAATGTCAAAATCTCGACATTATCTCGACTAAACTCGATAAAAACGTGTTATTTTGACGACAGATCTACACGAGAAAAATGTATGTCATGCTAGAGTCACTTGAGATGAAGAGACAAACCATCAAACATCGAGAAAACATGTAGACAACATTTTCTCGTTTGCGCATCTTAGGCCGGCTGGTCTCTGGTCAAACGTATTTAAACGAGATCTCTTCTGAGTCGGCCTACTCGGACGTTAGTTCTGTTTACTCTGTATATTTATATATAGTGTCATAATGAGGTAATTACAGCTGTCACCGATACATGTCACCTCGACATGCGGTCCTCACCGCACGGTTTTGCGGTGACATACATACATACATACATGCGTGTACATGTTTCTATTAATACCGCGTTCCTGTTTAATTAGATCTTAATTAATTGCGAAAGTAACTTTAATTTGTCTTTAATTGAATATTAATTTTCTTATTTCTAAAAAGTAAGCCGGCCCCTAGACGATCAATTATATTGTCAATATCATGTATTGCATACAGATTGCATAATATTATTGAACATCTAGGGTTGACATTGAACTTCGCGCGCCTTCAATCTAATTGTCAAATAAACTGTTCAATAAAATTGAAGCGTGATATTCATAATAAAATTGCTCGTCTAGGGACCGGCTTAGAGAATTAACTCAGAAATACTCTTTTTGAAATGTTCTCAAAATACCATAAAACAAATTTTAAACACTTCTTAGATACTAATAAAAATATTGATACTGTGCCAATGTTATAGCTCAGGTACAACGTTTTGGCCTGATCTGTAGAGCTTTTCAACATATTATCAGACATGGTCAAGGATCTTTTTACCTGTCTCACGTATAAAAATAATCATATTTTTATGACTCATGTCATGAATAACACTCTCATTATACTTATACTAAAAAACCCTATTGAAAAAACTGGATAAATATTTTGATATCGGGAATTTAAAAAATATATTTTTGTCAATAAAATGTGTGACTTCCTCAGCGGCCATAAAAATGAGAACTAGTATTTAATTTGCAATAAAAGTGACTAAACTGACAAGAAAATTTGTTTTTTATACCAACTGCGTCTTAAAGTGAGGTCATTATCCATATTAAAAAACGTCCTTCATTTTTCTACGTCTGAAGTCTTGAGGAATAACAACAACTTAACCTCAAAATATTCCTAAGGGTCAATTTTTACTAGTGCAGAGTCGAAACTCGAAGCGCATCGAAACGAATTATTAAAACTGAACATAACAAATTCAACCTTAACTCCAAAGCGTTAAGGCACTTCATTACTTCTGGGAACTTAAAAAGGCGTACGCATCCGCGCGAATTCGCGTGAATGCGCCCGACTAACGCTGATTGGCCTCACAGAAGTAATTTTATGCGTTTCGCATCTGGAGTTGAGGTTGAATTTTCTGTGTTCAGTTTTTGGAAATTCGCTTCGCTTCGACTCTGCGCTATTATAAATTGACCCTAAGCCTCACTGATATTATGATACATGCAAAAGTGTGTATATCTATTTGTCTTTTGCCTATTACAAGAAAATATGTAAAATGAAATGATTTTGATAAGGAAATGCTTTGAGGGACATAGGATGATTACGTACGCTTAATATCAAACTTATCTTTGATATCAAAAGCGCGTAGCACTGAAGTCAAGGTTTCACCAAAATCAAGACTCAAGATACAGCCAGCTGCAGCACCCCAAGTAAAAGCGCAGTTGAGTGCTGAGTTTTGTTTAATAATTAGAGTACGTTAAGTTTTACAAGTACAATACGAAAGAACGTTCTATTATCTAAAACAACATCTCAAGAACGATCTCGAGCATAATCTTAACAGTAGGAGCGGTTTGTTAATACGAGCCTTATAGAATGAGTCACACTCAGCTTCCAATAAAGTACATTTTCCTTTCAAGGTTCGCAAACTTTATAGTCAAATAATAAATAAGTAAAATATAGCGTCATATCCTAGGGCACGCTCAGTAATCGCTTGTCACGACCTAGCTTAAATCTAGACACGAAAATAAATACTGAATCTAAAGTCTCTTCATGCTGGTAAATTGATTGCGTCAAAAGGTTAACGCTTTTGACGCATATAAAGTTAAATAATAGACGCAAAATATAACCATGATTGCGAAACTGTCTATAGCTTGTACAATGGATGAGCATTGAGCAATCAAAGACGAATACTATAATTTACATGTTCGTGATGGCTGGTATTCGTTCATGAATCATGGCCCATTGGTCATCTAGGAGATGGTGCATTACTTAGAAGATTGTGTACTTAAAACTTTTGAATAACATCTTCCATAAATTATGTTCTCAACTTATCACTATTCAATTATTTAAATAACCGCTTTAAATTTTTAAGCTATAAGTTTTAGTATCGTTTTGTAAGTTGTATTTCAATGTTATGTATACTTGCAACAACTTGAAATTATAATATAATAACTTTAAGGTCCTAAAGACATGGGCATAGGGCGTAAAACTGAAAACACATAATACTAAGTAAACGATTTCCACACAACTGTCTAGTAGTCAGCGGTGCGTAGTGTGTAATTTCGTGCGTTTCGCGCCGGCGGTGTGGCGATACATTACAATTATTTCGAAACGTGATGGACAACCTAAGTACGGACGCCTTTATGCCTTTCAAAGAGAAGTTTGCGAAAAATTGCAATAAGAAATAGGGAATATTACGCAAAAGTCGAAGCAGAGGGCGCTAGTCGCTACTAGCATAATATATCTATACTAGATGTCCCGCGTGGCTTCGCCCGCGTAAATTAGGAATTTTACGGTAACCGTACATTTTCCCGCAAAAAAGTAGCTCATGCTTCACGTGGTCTATACTCTATAATATGTGTGCTAAATAACATAAAAATGCTCCAGTCGTTCGTGAGATTAAACCCTTTCATAAGAGTAACAAATATCCATACATCTAAACAAACTTTCGCCTTTATAATATTAGTAGGAAGTAGGACTAATATTATAAAAGCAAACAATGAAAATGTGACTGTCTGTCTGTCTGCTACCTCTTCACGCTAAAATCGCTGAACCAATGTTGCTGAAATTTGGTATGAAGATACCTTTGAGTCTCAGGAAAGCTGAAATTTGGTATGAAGATAGAGATCAACTACGATAACTTGGCGCGCCCCTCCAAATGACTGTTTCAATGTGTG
This sequence comes from Lysandra bellargus, assembly GCA_905333045.1. Lineage (NCBI taxonomy): Eukaryota > Metazoa > Arthropoda > Insecta > Lepidoptera > Lycaenidae > Lysandra > Lysandra bellargus. The sequence goes on along the minus strand of HG995363.1, from coordinate 6,109,727 downwards.
TAGTCACATATCCTTATGAAAGCGTTTGTATGTAGTAAATATTCAATCAATCACAGTACACGTAATATTTCACGTAATGTCACTTATTACCAAGATTTGTTGGTCAACTAATTATAACTAGCCTACCGCGCAAGACAACACACTTCAAATGTTTTGACAACGCACTTCAAACGTTTTGAATTTTGGAGGGGCGCGCCAAGTTATCGTAGTTGATCTCTACCTTTGAGTCTCAGGAAAGGATGAATTTTTTTCCCGGACAAATGTACAAGATAGACTTTCGCATTTATAAATATTAGTATGGATATGAAGTAAAGCGTTGTGAAGAAAATAATATGCTTTTCATAAAATTTTTGAAAATTGCTCTTGACGCAAGATTTTCTTTGAGCACGTACGACGCTAAAGTTGTTTACAAAGTCGATAACTTGTCTCATGCATATTATTAGCATAAAATGTACGCAAAATAGTCCTTGTCTTAATAGGGTTATTAGCTTTAAAGTCTACGCCGTCCATATTGGCTTAGAATGAGAATATTTTATGGTAATTTCTTATAACACTTCCAGTCTTTGTTTCAAAGTTGTTTTTATCTTAAGGCGATATATCGAAAATAAATTTTACCACAAGGGCAATTTATACTTAATTTGTATGACTATAAAGTCGTGAAAATTAAGGCTACTAAGCTATCGGCTCGCTCGGAAAACATGCGACAAAACGTAATTATAATCATTATTTAAAAAATAACTAGGAGCATTTAAGCAAAATGCTTCTATACGATTTTGAGTTGCAAAGGTGTCCATTAATTAGACTAATTCCCTACAATACATCTATTTTCATTTAAAAATAATCTTCAAAATTCGTATTTTTAAGAGGTTATTTCGAAAAATAAATGTATCGAGGCAAAATACATTAATCGTGTTTCTAGTTCTTCTCAAACCTAGATAAGGCTATGAAGATATTATGTATATCTCATTACCAGATTTGTAACATTTCTGAGGGTCCTATAGTATTACGAAAAAAGGACAGTTTTTTTAATATAGCGCCTTAAATAAAAAGTTGCAACCATTGTGTGCTTAAGAGAATGTGAAAAAATGTCAAGACTCCTTAGGATAGGAAGGATATGCCCATCTTAGTGTCACACACACACTAGGCCGAAGTTACACGACGTAAATTACTAAATACGGACGGAACGCAACGGAATAGTGTGTCATCGGTATTATAATACATTGCGAACATAATCATGCGAAATTTACGGCACGTAACTTCGGCCTAGTGTGTTTAGACACTTTTCCTACCACGCGGCGAAAATGGTATACCTGCTTCTGCTGCTTCCTTTTCACTTCTGCCGGTATTCCCGAAGCTAGAATCCAAAGCTGTTTTAGCTTTAGAATGTGCCAAAATGTAATATAAATACCCGAAAAAGATAATCAAAATAACTATGTCCACACTATGCGCTTTCGTCTTCAATTTTCGTCATCTTCTTTCATTCAACTTTCGTTTTGGTGCATTCAATAATTGAATACGTCAACGAACGCAACGCCAACATTGTCATTTTTGTTTTTTGGATACGGTCAGAGGACATGCATCGCGGGCATGCCTCACGTTCGCTGTTGACTGCGCTCGCGCTATAACGCATGCCCTTGACGAACAGAAAAAGGCACAATGTGGACAAAGCTTTTCAGACGCAGCCGGGTAAGTAATGATAGTGCTCGAGTCAGTCTCTTAGCTTATAATCACGTAAATTCATCTCGAAAACCAGCAAAAGTTAATAAAAGAGTCCGCCATTAGAAGGTGAACGTTCAAATAAAGCTCAGTTTTACTTCATTAGTAAATTAAGGCCCTAGTTTTTAATAAGGCGCTTTTTAATATGGTACCTTTTAATATGGCGTCGTTCGCCAGGGATTTACGCTTTAATAATGGCGTAGGTGAATGGTTTTAGTGAAGGCTTCGGACATGATTATCATCAGACCTTCAGAAGTGGTGTGGCTAGTTCATGATGGTAGACTTTTTGACCTAAAAAGTTTTAGTTCGAAATAGATTTGCCGTTGGCATAGACATAATACAATTTTAAGTAAAATTTCCTGTTTTATTAGCAAATCTTCAATGCATAACATTTTTAATATCTACCCTATCATTTACCATACAGGATTTAACATTATTCCACCTGAATAGAGAGTTAAGCTTGAATGGTATTATTTAAATCTTAAAAGTAAATATATAACAATACTTACGATAGTTGACAGATACAAAAATCTTTTTCAACTTTATGTCACTGTAATTTAGAACTATGACTTGGTAGATTATTATTATAAGCAGCAAAATTACATAAATTGTTGTTTACAAACAACAAATTTAAAACCTGATAAACTTGATAAACTGTTCATTGAATTGACATAATCCGACCCATTGACGTAGGTTTGCCATCTGCCTAGGAATCAATTTTTCTGATAGTACATTATGCCTATACTAAACTCGGTCATTTATCATTAAGTGAGGTGTAACTTTTACAAGTTTCTCTCAACATTGGCCTAGCACTATACATGTTTTATGAGGGTCGAGATTGTACATTTTACAAGTCTTTGTCTCAAAACTACGTGTTTTATGACCTGTGTAAATTCTTTATTTCTACGCCCGAGTAGAAATAATTACTTTAAACATTTTTTTCTCGTCCAAATTACTACAAAACAGAGTTCCCTCCCTAATAATATTATGGCCAGCTTATATTATTCCAATCCAGTTATCCAACCCAACAAACATTACTGCTGCAAATATAGCTTATTTAAAACCTGCAGTGTTATAAAGGTTGACTTGGAGCTGTAATTATAGTTTGTGGCGACAAAACAGAGTTAGTAATAAAATATAACACTTATAGTGACAAAACGGGTCTATAAGAGCGATTATGAAGGCTAAAGTGGAACTGCAGCGATTATTATCCCTACAGTACAGACCAGAGCTTCTGTGATATATCTTTGAGTGAATCATACCACTATAAGATCTATATAAGAAATTATCATCTCCTATTAACTCCTTTAGCGCATTTAGTTGCACAAAGGAAACAATTAATGTTACTAGCTCTACAAGGCTATTTTTTAACTCTTTTGCAAAACCAAACTCCTCAAGGGATGCGAAACTCCTCTTTGTTATTTAGGGCTGTATATTAGAGATATTTTCTCCTATTAAAATCCTAAATTCATGAGTCCACCATTTTTTGAGTACAAACTTAATTCACAAAAATAATAAAAAGAAAGTACAAAATGAAAACATATTACAATGAAGTAACTTGTCTTTGCAACGTTTTGATGCCTGGGTCACGAAACTTTTAAGACAATAGGTAAAACATTAAAACAATTTTATCAATAAAAAATGATTTGCTTTATTTGAAGCGACACTTTTTTACTTAAAATACACAACAAAGTAGTGGGCCCCTTCATTATTTGCTTATAATAGATAGTCACATTCACGGTAAACTCATCTTCGCAAAGAAAATTCCGCTTCAGCCGTCCACTAACAAGTCAAAATATTATTTCACTACTCAACTCCGCCATTACAAAATCCGTGGCTATAGTGTAAGTATATGTGTAACATAATACATGAACACAATATTGTTAAGCCGGTTAGAAAAAAAGTTAAAAACATATCATAATTACGTTACAATTTACCGCATTGCCACCCTTAAGGTGCTTAAAAAGTTAGTAAGATGCATTATAGATCTACTATAACCCTAAAAGGGTTAATATTCTTGAATTTGCTTATTTTGTAGCACTCAAAGGGTCTTAGGTAGCCTGTAACTCTGCTATACCGCTTAAAGAGTCACTAGTCACTTAAATACTTCACTTAAAATGCTTTAAGGCTCAGTTATCGCTATTGTACATCCACAATAACTTTACTGTATCTCTAAAATTCATGCTATAGCTCTACTATATCATCATAGTGGAACATAAGGCGATAAGAATTTGTGCCCAATTCAAGGGTACAGTAGAGTTATAGCGAGCTATAACTCCATGTGATACCACTTGTTGAACACCATTTGATGTGTTTAGCTCTCTTGTAGATCTGTACTAACTCTTATGTTAGCGCCTAATGTTAGTTGGGAATCCCCGACACTGGATTGGATAACTGCTGCTGCTATTCAGACTCTGAATAGCAGTTTCAGAGCATTCCAGTGCTTTCTGTGCCCGTTTGCATTCCAGCACTCAGCAACCAGTACTGGATTGGATTATTGGATTTTGGCCTCTATGGCTCAGTGGTTGAACGTGTCGTCAGCGCTCAAGCCGGGGGTCGCAGGTTTGAATCTCGCCGACAGAACAAAAAGTTTTCGATGTTCCTGGGTCATGGATGTGTAATAAATATGTGTAATATAATAAAAATCTTAAATATATGTATAGTACAAAAGTATTAAATAGTATATTTCCGTTGTCTGGTACCTGTAACACAGCTACTGTAGTGGAAAAATACTATTTTTTGTAGGTTTTGTATAATTAAACGAAGCCACGGAGGGTCGCTAGTATTATTATAATATAGAAATATTTATCTCATTTTTAGCCGCATAATTTTCGTGATGACCTAGACATTTAGGTAAAGTATAAGTACTAATGTGACCTTTCCATTTTGGTATTGTTAATCAACTTTGACTCGTGTGAAGAAATATTGTATTGAGAATGGTCATTGTGAGTTACTTTGCGTAGATACTACATACCCAACTAACAAAAATTGATCTTGTAGTGGCTTATATAGCCAAAAATAATATTCTTATAGAAGTCGTATTAACGCTAATAAGGGTGCATTTGGGCACAATTTATAAGAATAATAACCTTATACCCTTAACCCTCCTTATAGTTGCTTTATTGTCCACTTTTTTCCTCATACGTGTTATATAATGACCAATAACAAGGTACTTCAACTTATAAGAAACATATAGAAAGCGTTAATACGGGCGATCACCCTTATACGTGTTATATTATTGTCCGATACAAGGGAGTTAAACTCCGTTTGCCCCTTTTGCCGTCATAATGATTTACATTTTCGCAACAGCTTGGAGAAGAAATATTAAGTCAGCCATTTTACTATCAAGTAAACGATAAGTCATTATTTTATGCATAGTTTATTTACCTGATTTAGTGCTCGTTTATAGTGAAAAGTGTATGGGAATTAAAATGCATGATAAAATGCATGATAAAATGTGATACGCTGTGTGTTTTGGTATCAACTCGCCCTTGAATTTAAGCTGTTTTTGTGCTAAAAACGTTATTAATTATTTAGTCAAGTTATATACAGTGCTTTTAAAAGAACAACAGGATTCACACATCGTCTATAAGGAGTCTATGAGAGTAAAGACTTTATAACGGCATCAATTGTTTCTTATGATATCGCCATTTTACATAAATTGTTAGGGTTCCTTTCGCACTAACAAAATCGCACCTAGCTAGTGTTATTCCCTTTTATTATATATAAATTTTTTTTCCACTGTAGTTGGGTTGGCCGAAAGAGACCTCTTCATAAGGATTTTAGCTCACTTTTGCGCACAAATTTTAAGTATGAAATATTATTAAAAATACGTGATTATCAAATTAATTGTTTTATTTTTTACTTTTCTTTAACCATCGCTCTCTCTTTCTGTAACCATCGCTCCTTTTCAACTTCTTCCACAGTTTTGAATCCCTTTTTAGGGTTCCGTACACAAAGGGTAAAACGGGACCATATTACTAAGACTTCGTTATCTGTCCGCCTGTCTGTCTATTTGTCTGTCTCCAGGCTGTATTTCAAGAACCGCTATAGCTATAATTTTGAGATTTGTCGGGACTGTATGCATTTATTGCCACTATAACAGCAAATACATAAAACAAAATAAAATTAATACATATGATATCTAAGGGGGCTCCTATACAGCAAACACGTTTTTTTCGTTTTTATTGCTTGTCAATAATGGTAACAGGTAGGCACCTGAAATTTGCACAAAGGCCTAAAAACTTTAAAAAATGTTTGGCCTTTTTTTGTTCTATGAAAGTACGGAACCCTTCGTGCACAAGTCCGACTCGCACTTGGCCGATCATTCCGCTCCGCAAGAAATTTACACAATCTGTTGTACGTTTAAAATGGCGAATTTAGTTATGTAAAGCATTTTAATGTAACCTTAAAGAGCAAATATCTTTATAATCACTGTTTAAGGGAATGTGGATTGCTTTTATCCTTGTTAAGGTCATATAAAATGTTAGCATTCGTTTGTTGAATAGATGTCTTATTAAATGCCCCTATAAGTTAAAAGCATTATTAGTTACCTTGTGCATTACTTTTATAAGAATAATTGACCATATTAAAAGCTTTTATATGTCTTTGAATATTATAAGGCTAAAAAGTAATGTAAATAGCCACTATAATATTTCGAAGCCTTATAGTTGCCGTATAAATTAGAGTTATTAACGTTTACCCAACCAAATTATAAGAATAAAGATAATATTACCCAAATCTCCTAATAGTGTGCCATTATAAGTAACATTGGCATAATGAATGCTCTTATATAACAAGTATAAGAGTTTAGACCTTATTGAGTTAATTTTATAAGGTTAGTTTGTTTGTTGGGTAATATACAATAATGGTTGGTTAAACTTATTGACCTCAAAATTAAGCTATAGTCAAAATGACGAGACCGGGCACAGAATTCCAAGTTATAATGATAAATTTGTGGTTTATTTATTAAAAATACATTAATTAATAAATCACATATTTCAGACTAAGCACTTTATTGTATTATTTAGTAATTACAACGCTCAAAATTATGTTACTAGATATAAAATATAATATTATTTATGTTTTCTCCCCTGAAAATAAAGCTAATATACTAGTTAATATTTTAAAAAAGTAAACCACCCTTTTGTTTCCACAATCGACTCAATTTTCGGTCAAAATAAGTATCAAAATGTTTTTAATCTATTAAAGTTGAATTGATTAAGTTTACAAAACTTAACCTATATATACAACCAAGGTACTTATTTAAATACAAATAAAACAATAATGTTCCCGTAAAACAAATTTTAGTTTTGTAAATCTACCCCAAAATACCTCAGAGTAAATAGGAAGAATAATTTTTCCCTCCATCCTTTACTGCATTTCAATTTCAGATTTTTAAATTTCATTTAAAACTTGGGCTCATCTCAACTATAAAGTCGTATTTTCGACTAAATTGAAATAAAACTTGGCTTAAAATTAAAATCCAGAATTTGCGTCGACGAAACGAAAAATGTTTTTATAAAATTTTAAAAGTTATGCCAACACATGGACGGGATGAAGTTTTGAAAAATGAAAAAAATACTTCCCACTTTATTTTTAAAAAATCATACTATAGGCGGCTTAATCAGAATGTTCATTTGTTATTTTGTGGAGACATATTTGAGATATTTTATTTGCGGAACGAAAAATATTACCTGTATTTTTTAATAAAACAAATATAGTAGTATATAGTATATTATTTACCTATTAAGCCAACAACAAGTGCTGTAAGGGTATTTTTAATAAATCATACACTTAGGTAATAACTATATACTGTATACCAAAGAGGTAAAGTCTTTTTTTAATCGTAACAAAAATTTTTCGACAAAAATATGACGAAAATAATTCTGTTGCGGTATTTGTTGCAAAACTCTTTCGAATTAGCAGGACGGATATCGATGGAATTTTGTGTGCATGTAGAATAAGTCTGAAGATCGGCTAACATCAACTATTAAATAATTGTATACTGAAAATAATGTAATATAGGCAAAAACGTTTCCCAGGTATTACTATTATCTAGCATAATATTTGAAATCGCCTACAAAAGCAAAATTGTACAAGTTTAGTTAGTAATTTACTTTGTACTGGAAATATATTTTTACGTTTTTATCTCTTCACTTTTGAAATCCCTGAATGTTTTTTTAATGTTATGATTTATTTGAATATTATAACACATTTATGGAAATTTCGCCTTTTGGGACACATAAATATTACTTACTAGCTGTCCCGGTAAACTTCGTGTCACTTTAAAACCTTCCCTGGACTTCTACGAATATTTTAAGACTAAAATCAGCCCAATCCGTTCAGCCGTTTTCGAGTTTTAGTGCGACTAACACATTTGAAAATCCATTTTTATATATAAGATTCCAGTCGTTCGAAAGATGAAAATGTTATAATAACCTTATAGTAGCTTTTAAAACATGTAATAAAATTTTTTTCTTTAAATTGGGGCTTGTAGATTTTATAAAATCTCGCAGGAACCTTACATTTTACTTTTTTAAAAATACTAGCTGTCCCGGCAAACGTTGCTTTGCCATAATATATTATTCGCCACATTAATTTATTAAAGTGACTAAATAAGTATGTCACCATGGCAACGTCGATCTCAGGTTGTAATAATTTACTATTATTTATTCAACAAATGCACTTATCAATATATAAAGTACCGAGTAGCCGATTCTCAGACCTACTGAATATGCATATAAAATTTGGTAAAAATCAGTAAAGCTGTTTCGGAGGAGATCGTGGACTAACATTGTGACACGGGAATTTTATAATATATAAGAGATGTAGCATAAAGTCCCTACAAAGTTTAAATTGTAGAGATAGACACCGGGAAGTGGGCCTATGTTTGGTACTCTGTAATACTCTGTATTATGATATTAATACCTGTATTATGATATTGACCTGTAATATAATGCTTTACTTCCATATTAATACCTACAATAAATGTAAAGTTTCTAATCTGTCTGCCTCTTCACGTCGAAACCGGCAAACCAATTTCGGTGAAATTTGGTATGGAGATAAAAAGTATCCTATGTCCTCGACCCTCGGAAAAATGTGCGGTCCCCGCGCGATAAACGGATTTTGTCTCAACGTAGTTGTGGGTCATCTAGTATTTAATAGATTTAGGGCCTGTTTCCCCACTTTCCGATAGGGCTATCCACCACTTATTTTGACAGATAGAGTATGGAGAATCTGTCAAATAAGCCTATCCGCCACCTTATCAGGAAGTGGTGAAACAGGCCCTTAATACCTTAAAATATATTTTCTCGATACTTTGACAGTAGTGCATCAGCTTTTTAAATAAGTCGAAAGGAGTAAGTACCTTTTATAGCTTTTTCGTGAAACAAAAATTATGGAATAAGCTCTGCAGAGCTTAAGCTTGTTCTGTGGAATTTTAGAAAGGACGGCCTGTAACTGTAGCAAGGACTTGTAAATACCTAGGTTATTGTGCCGGTCTGGGTCTAGACTGTACAATTCCAATTATTTTAGACATTTTAAGCAACTGTATTTTTTTGATGTAATCGGCTTATATCCTGACGATTTATATTTGGAATGGGCCGCTTAGGCAAGACGATCTAGTTAATTTAAATATTATTATTAGTTTATATTTCAGTAGAATTTCAACATTAAAAAATATTTACGATTTGAATGACGAAAGCACTGTGTTATCTACTGTAAATTGCTAACACACTTGGGCAATAGGAAATCATTCCTGCTTAGCTGGTTTCATTGAAACCACCATCTCGAAACCGTTATGGAATCAGTCGATAGTATTTTTCACGTATGATTAAATACAATCTCGTTTGGCGAAAATAAATTTTGCGATGGTTGTTTTCACGCAAAATGTAATTGGAGCCATAAATATTATAAAGTCTTTACCACGCACAAAATGAAATATACAGAAGAAAACAATAATAATGTTATTGGCAGACGTCTTGTATTTTGTTATGTGTCGGTACTAGCCTTGCGGTGTTACCCGTGGGTTTTAACACCGCAAGGCATGGGGAAAAATGAAATGGGGAAAATTGATTGATAATCCACGGTATAAACATGTACTTAACATACAAAATTTTATTAAAATCGCTCCATTCCCGTTTTTTATAAATTTTATTAAAATTTATAAAAAAAAACAGGACCTACTCGTATTTAGATGACTTCGATATGTGTCCGTTTGTTTGTTTCCAGGCTGTATCTCAAGAACGGTAAAATTTAAATAATTAAAAATATTTTATTAAAAGTATAGCATTATATTAATATGCAATAATTATTTATTTGATAAGAATATTTAAGTTGTTCTTTTTTTTCTTTTCCTTTTTTTTATGAAATAAGGGGGCAAACGAGCAAACGGGTCAACGGAAAGCAACTTCCGTCGCCCATGGACACTCGCAGCATCAGAAGAGCTGCAGGTGCGTTGCCGGCCTTTTAAGAAGGAATAGGGTAATAGGGGAGGGTAGGGATGGGAAGGGAAGGGAATAGGGTAGGGGATTGGGCCTCCGGTTAACTCATTCACTCGGCGAAACACAGCGCAAGCGCTGTTTCACCCCGGTTTTCTGTGAGAACGTGGTATTTCTCCGGTCGAAGCATGGCTCTCCCACGTGTAAAACTTTTTGTAACTTGACTGGCACCTACACAATTTTTGTTCCTGTATCGCCCAAAGGTTGACTGGTAGATTTTTATGTGCATAAAGTTTTTTAAATAAATAAATGCCATGTATTTCTGTTGCCGCTATAACTTTTAACTAGGTACATAGAAATACTAAAACACAAAATAAATTAAGTTTGCCTAATGTTGTTCTGTAATGGTACGGAGCCCTTCGTGCCTGAGTCCAACTCGCACTTGGCTGACTTATTACACCTCATATGATTGGGTTTTCAGATAGGAAGTATGACGTAATGGTCATACAGATACTTAGTCTTCTTTCCACTAAACCTTACATTTTGCCAACAGAACTTCGCGAGGCCTTCGAAGCAGAGGCTCAAGAGGTGAAGAAACCTCGCCTGCTCCTCACAGCCGCTGTTCCCGTCGGCCCTGACAACATCAAGAGCGGCTATGATGTGCCCGCTGTTGCCAGGTGAGATGATGATGATGATGATGATGATGATAATGATGATGATGATGATTGTGATGATGATGATGATGATAATGGTGGTGGTAGTGTTGTTGATGATTATGGTGATGAAGACGATGATGGTCATGGTACTGATACTAGTGTTAATAACGATATTAGAACCCTACATGAAAATACGTTATTTAATAACACAACTTGTGTAAATTAAACAAATACTAGAAATCTTAAATTGGTATTAGTAACATTACAAAAAAATATTAGTTATATGATTAGAAACCGAAATGTTAATGAGTAATGACCTAGTAAAATGTATAGGGCAAACTACCCCTTTGTTTGCACTAATCCTATTATTAACACTTTAAGCTGGTTTTATCGTTAAGCGTTTCGGCAGCGCCGTTGACACGCGTGCGTTCAAAGATGTATGCGGGTAGTATAGTAGCGCGAGCATTTTAAAGTCGAGCGCGCTGCTCAAGCGATAAAACGAACGATAAAAGCAGCCTTAGAAAGCTATTAACAGATCTTAAACTCACTTTCCTACTATCTTAGCATAAAGTGCCAATGATTGGGTATTTTACTTTGTGTCAAATGTTCTGTTCGGAAAATGAAAGATCAATGTATCGAAATCATGAAAATTAATAACTCCAATTCACTCTCATTACATTTTTGCAACAAAAATGATGAAATCACAAGTGCACTCAACTTTAATTCAATTTGTAAAGAGCTGGCATATAATTCACGAGTAAAAACGACCGCCAGTGAACAAAGCTGGTCTTTCATACCCCTTGTTCAAGTACTCAGGGAGTTAGTTGAAGGAAATAGGGTTAATTTGCTACTGAAAAGGTTGTTTTCTATTACTTTTGTGAACTGTTTTTCATTGCCAAATTGCAACCTTTATAATGCCCTTAAGAGTCTTAAAAACTTCAGTTGTTAACAATCTACTACAATGAACAATCTCTGCTATCTTTATTTATAACCAGAAATGAGCAAAATTTAAATTTTTAATCCCTTTCAAGCTATTAATAAAACTCTCGATCAGATTTCAAACATAAAAACTTTCAATCAAAATAGGCTTATCACTCTGGGAGGTACGATCCATACCTTTATTATAATCCTCTGTTATTGTTCAGGATTTAAATATAACGAAATCCTACCTATATAATTATATTTTTGCACTCGATTTAAAAGTGTTCAGTGGAATGCCACTGTTTGTTTACGATTTATTTAAGCATTAATTTTTGAATTGAAATGAAAATTGGAATAACTAAACAAATGTTTGAGCTTGGCTTAAAAAATTTAGAGCACTTATCCATCAGTCTCATCGGTTGAAATATTATGAGCTAATTTCGACATGATCAGGTAGTTTCAAAGTCAAAAAGATAGGTCAATAGTGCTGTCAAATGCTGTGTAATAGGCAGTTTTATTAGCTTGAACTTGGTGGATACATTCCACGTCTATTCTTTCGGATTAGATGTTAACTTATGCAATTTTAGGCAATAGACAGACCAACGTTATATATTTTGGTCAAATTAAGTCAATGCTAGTCATGTCAGTTTATTGAGCTGATATATACCCCGACCAAATAACGTAGATCCGCCATCTGCATGAATCAATATCTCTCATAGTACTAAGGCTTGATCTTGCAGTCTTATTAATTTCACGAGTCTAAATTTACGATTTTTTTTGGCTGAATAGTACCTTTCTTCCAGCTACCTGGACTTCATCAACCTCATGGCCTACGACTTCCACGGCAAATGGGAGAGGGAGACGGGACACAACGCCCCCCTTTACTCCCCATCATCAGACTCCGAGTGGAGGAAGCAGCTGTCTGTGGACCACGCCTCGCATCTATGGGTGAAGCTGGGTGCTCCTAAGGAGAAGTTGATCATTGGTAAGTCGGAAAAGGTGAATTAAAGACATAATAATAACATATTACGTTTTTTTTTATTATAAAATATCTACTAAAATATAATACAAGGTGCTTTAGTGTTTAAAAGACGAAGGTTAAAATAGTACATAAATCAGAAATGTGGCAAAATATAAAATGAAAGAGTACTAAACTAACTCAAACACTGTATTATCTTCTTTAAAAGGAAGTAAAAAACTTCTAAGTTCAATTTTGAACCGGGGAAGTAATCAGGAAGTTGGTTTAAACTAATAACTACTCTCTTCGTGCCAATATTTTAACAATATCTTGTTTGCCAACTCACTAGACTTGTAAATTTCGGCTGCAAAGGGTGCGAAAGGTTCGTCCCTTTATTGAATACATAATTCGGCTTTGTTAGCTCTACCTGATTTTATTCCTTCAATATTCTGTCACCCCAGCATGAATAAGGGATATCGATGTCCGAAAACTTTACAGGGCTTTTCAATCTTTATATGAAACTCAGAGAGATTTTATAATTGGTAATTAGTACATAATATATTACATAAAATATATTGTATGTACCTTCGTCCTTTTTAACCGACTTCCAAAAAACGAGGAGGTTATATGTTCGGCTGTGGATATTTTTTTTTTTTTTTTTTTTTTTTTTTTTTTTTTTTTTTTTTTTTTTTTTTTTTTTTTTTTTTTTTTTTTTGTATGTTCAACGATTACTCCGCCGTTTGTGAACCGATTTTCGAAATTTTTGTTTTGTTGTATTAGGTTTCACTCCAATTTGGTACCATGTTCACAAAAGTGGTGACCTGATGATGGGATCCATGAGTAATCGAGGGAACTCCTCGAAATTTATATGGAAACATATGGTGATTTTGGTTTTATGTGAAGTGTACTAAGAATATGCTACCAAAAAGTCAAATATTGGGTCAAAGTATACCATGGTTTCGAAGATGCTGAGAGAACTCCTGACTCCTTATAGATACACGTTCGGGAGTTTCGGCGTTGTTTTAAGAACAGAAAGCATATGCTACTATGCAATTCATATTCATCATCATAATCATCATCATCATCATCATCGTCATCATCATCATTAAGGTCACCAATGTCTCATGGCACAGAATTAATAATAGTACAAGGCATAGGTATGGATATACTAATAATAATAATTATGTACTGTATAACAACACCTGTTTGTTTGATACATGGCGGTCGGCGCCGCAGAGGCGACGGCGTCGCCGCGCCGCGCCGCCGCGCCGCGTGGCGCGTGGCGGCAGACAACAGATCGAATACTTTACTAATTACTTTATAAAATTTAAATAGACAAATAGAATTAAAATAAAGTTATTTTAAAAAGAGCATTTACACAAAACAAAGTCATTAAGTGTCTTTTTAATCAGTTATACTTATTAATCGATAGATGGCGCACTAAGTATCGATTTGAATTCTTGATTAAGCGCTTATTCCACTTATCCTAGCTAGGAAGTCCTAGCTAGGGTCCTAAAAAATTTAGTCAAGTGGAATAACATTTAGAAGCTAGGATCCTAGCTAGGATCCTAAATCGGAAAAAATTTAGTCAAGTGGAATGACATTTAGAAAGCTAGGATCCTAGCTAGGACTTCCTAGCTAGGATAAGTGGAATAAGCGCTTTACAAGAACAGAGCTGTCAATAATTATGATAATATTAAATATTATGAGTAGCTACGCTACATCCTATGCAAGTTTATACAATTTTTTATCTGATAGATCCTTCGATCGTGGAAAAACGAGACACAATAGCCTTTCTATTGTTATCTCAATCGCCGGTGACCGCTTGGGGCTTGAAGCATTAAAATTGTTAAATTACTTAGCACAATATGTTCACTTCACTGATAATATATGATTTTGTGAGTGTGAGTTGTGACTCTTGACAAATTGTAATAAGATACGTAAAATATACGCGAAGGTTTACCTACTAGTGTAACTAAAAAGAGTGAAATTATTATTATTTTTAACAAAAAATTAAAACCGACTTCCAAGGTAAAAACAATAATAACATTAATATGAACTAAAAAGTATTAAATAATTTTTACTATCTAATGTTGCCTTTTTCCGAATTCGGCTAAAACTCAACTATTTCTGTATTCAATCTTCATAATTTTGAAGTCGGTGCCAGTTCCAAAAGTTTCAAATATTCTGTCAGAGGACTGAAGATTCAGCTATCTGGTACCGACTTCAAAATAATGAAGATTGAATACAGAAATAGTTGAGTTTTAGCCGAATTCGGAAAAAGGCAACATTAGATAGTAAAAATTATTTAATACTTTTTAGTTCATATTAATGTTATTATTGTTTTTACCTTGGAAGTCGGTTTTAATTTTTTGTTAAAAATAATAATAATTTCGTACCAGTTTGTTTCATGTCAAAGTACATACAATATAGGATTGTTGTAATGATATGGAATATTACGCAAAGAGCGCTACTAACACATACAGTAAATAATCCGACCAAAATTCGACAAGTTGCACACGTCATAATATTATTATCAGAATGTAGATATTATTTAGAATGTAGATTGTAGATAGAAGCGTTGTCAAACGTCGAAGAAACGTTTTGTATGTGTTGGTGCTGCCGTCTAACGTGAAAACATTGTAGTAATATTATATCCTATTTACAAATAAACAAACTAATACCACAGTATAGCAATATTGAATCATATTGCTATACTGTGCTAATACAGTCCTATTTCTCCATTTTTAACCGACTTCCAAAAAACGAGGAGGTTATATGTTCGGCTGTGGATTTTTTTTTTTTTTTTTTTTTTTTTTTTTTTTTTTTTTTTTTTTTTTTTTTTTGTATGTTCAACGATTACTCCGCCGTTTGTGAACCGATTTTCGAAATTTTTGTTTTGTTGTATTAGGTTTCACTCCAATTTGGTACCATGTTCACAAAAGTGGTGACCTGATGATGGGATCCATGAGTAATCGAGGGAACTCCTCGAAATTTATATGGAAACATATGGTGATTTTAGTTTTATGTGAAGTGTACTAAGAATATGCTACCAAAAAGTCAAATATTGGGTCAAAGTATACCATGGTTTCGAAGATGCTGAGAGAACTCCTGACTCCTTATAGATACACGTTCGGGAGTTTCGGCGTTGTTTTAAGAACAGAAAGCATATGCTACTATGCAATTCATATTCATCATCATAATCATCATCATCATCATCATCGTCATCATCATCATTAAGGTCACCAATGTCTCATGGCACAGAATTAATAATAGTACAAGGCATAGGTATGGATATACTAATAATAATAATTATGTACTGTATAACAACACCTGTTTGTTTAATACATGGCGGTCGGCGCCGCAGAGGCGACGGCGTCGCCGCGCCGCCGCGCCGCATGGCGCGTGGCGGCAGACAACAGATCGAATACTTTACTAATTACTTTATAAAATTTAAATAGATAAATAGAATTAAAATAAAGTTATTTTAAAAAGAGCATTTACACAAAACAAAGTCATTAAGTGTCTTTTTAATCAGTTATACTTATTAATCGATAGATGGCGCACTAAGTATCGATTTGAATTCTTGATTAAGCGCTTATTCCACTTATCCTAGCTAGGAAGTCCTAGCTAGGGTCCTAAAAAATTTAGTCAAGTGGAATAACATTTAGAAGCTAGGATCCTAGCTAGGATCCTGAATCGGAAAAAATTTAGTCAAGTGGAATAACATTTAGAAAGCTAGGATCCTAGCTAGGACTTCCTAGCTAGGATAAGTGGAATAAGCGCTTTACAAGAACAGAGCTGTCAATAATTATGATAAGTAATATTAAATATTATGAGTAGCTACGCTACATCCTATGTAAGTTTATACAATCTTTTATCTGATAGATCCTTCGATCGTGGAAAAACGAGACACAATAGCCTTTCTATTGTTATCTCAATCGCCGGTGACCGCTTGGGGCTTGAAGCATTAAAATTGTTAAATTACTTAGCACAGTATGTTCACTTCACTGATAATATATGATTTTGTGAGTGTGAGTTGTGACTCTTGACAAATTGTAATAAGATACGTAAAATATACGCGAAGGTTTACCTACTAGTGTAACTAAAAAGAGCGAAATTATTATTATTTTTAACAAAAAATTAAAACCGACTTCCAAGGTAAAAACAATAATAACATTAATATGAACTAAAAAGTATTAAATAATTTTTACTATCTAATGGTGCCTTTTTCCGAATTCGGCTAAACCTCAACTATTTCTGTATTCAATCTTCATAATTTTGAAGTCGGTGCCAGTTCCAAAAGTTTCAAATATTCTGTCAGAGGACTGAAGATTCAGCTATCTGGTACCGACTTCAAAATAATGAAGATTGAATACAGAAATAGTTGAGGTTTAGCCGAATTCGGAAAAAGGCACCATTAGATAGTAAAAATTATTTAATACTTTTTAGTTCATATTAATGTTATTATTGTTTTTACCTTGGAAGTCGGTTTTAATTTTTTGTTAAAAATAATAATAATTTACTGTCACCTCTGCCTGCACTTGAGTAGTCGACACAAAGAAAGTGGAATAAAGTTGTAACATTTATATAAATTGCACACAAACAGGGTTACAACTTCGCGACCCAGAGCCATGCAAGCTTAACCGTTTAATGTATATCTGATGTGACTTGCTGAACTTTATCGCCACGAAAGTAATCAAGAGCTCATCTTAATATCTCTGTCTGGGACACTTTGACGTATTAAAGATTCGTAGAGGCTTTTATTTGTATATTTTCTCCCACACAATACTTTTGCCAGAATGTTCATATGGGGAATATCTATTTTAATGCTTTTGGATTCAGTAAAACATATTCATCATATTTAGGATTTTCTTTTACTTGATTAGATGATCTAACTACGCAGTTAACTTATGTGTTGTCTAGAAATTTAGACTACTTAAATCGTTTTAATCACTAGATGAATGATTCAAGCCATAATTTATTTATTTTTCATTTTAATCAATATTCTTACATACAAACGTCCAGACGTCTTTTGGGTCAATTGGGTCAATAGATGCAAATCTAAATTAGTATGGATTTGACAGGTTCGCAAGACGTCTCACGCAATTGAAATCTGTAAAATCCATATAATTGCATCTACACGTCGTGTTGCGGTTTGAATTGACCCTTATACGTTCATCTATTCTGTGATCAAACTGTGCAGCTTTTCTTAGTAGCCAGATCTAAGTTTACTTCTTCCTCAGGTATGCCAACCTACGGGCGTACGTTCACGCTGTCCAACCCCGACAACTTCAAGGTCAACTCGCCGGCCACCGGCGGCGGGAAGGCCGGGGAGTACACCAAGGAGAGCGGATTCCTCGCTTATTATGAGGTACGACAAAAAATTTACAAGTGCGTTGAAATGCACTTGTTAATAATGATTTATTATTATTAACAGCCGGTGTGTCCCACTACTGGGCAAAGGCCTCTCCGATTCCCTTCCGGCTTCCACAGATATTGTCCTGATTGCTTAAGAATATTTATTGAATATTTTTTGTCAAGCTTTCATTTGCTCAAGGCAATTGACTAAAAAATTTAGATTGCGATGATGATTGCGACGAAATTTTGAATATTACAACAGGTTTGTTACGTTCAAGAACATTTTACCATCTGTCTCGCTATCTTCGATTACGATCGCAATTTTCCGCATGATGGTTTTGCATCTTACGAAAATTTTACATCTGCTGCCAATTAAAAATTTCAATAAAGAAATTTCTAAGAGCAGCTGATATTGTACAATTTTCGGCTATGGCATTGTTGTCACAAGATACAAAATCACCCACGGTTCATCATTATCGTTGCGATTGGTTTTCTCTTTATTTCAACAGAAGACATACTAGTGAGTAGTGACAACAAATTTTATGCAATTGTGTATTAAATATGGTACAATCTAAAGCTAAAAAAATACAAAAATAGGCAAAATTAATTAAATTGATGATAGTGCTTCTTAAAAGTATCTTACTTGTATAATGTAGCTAAAGTTAAGATTTAGAAGCTAACTAAGAAACTAAGCTTAATTAACCATGTATTATTTTTTAGGTATGCGAGATCCTGCGTAACGGTGGTGCTTATGTTTGGGATGATGAGATGAAGGTGCCCTACGCCATCAGCGGAGACCAGTGGGTCGGCTTCGACGATGAAAAGTCCATCAGGAATAAGATGAGGTAAGAAATTATATCGAATGGATAAAAAATAAAAGAAGAGAGAATTAATCAAAATATGAGCAGTAACAAAAGCTCGAACTTTTGGATTAAGATATTAATGTAGCTAAAAGTATCTGAAATATATAACATTAAATTCACCACTTTCAAGGGGCCGAAAATGTAAAAATATAATATATAATATGTAAGTATGTTAAATTATTCTGATCATAAACTCCTAAGAATATTTTAAATCTGAAAGTAGCTAATCCATTAAAATCTATAAGGTACCTATTGAAATTCTAAGTGTGACGATGATATTCCTTGAAAAATAATTTCTAGAACTATTTTAACAACTGCTACAGAAATTGTAGTAAACATCTCAGTGAGAGGCTCTCAAATCTAATTGGAATTCATATTTGAATTCGTCTGGGTTCTAGGGTAAACGTAATTTACCCTGGAATATCGTATTTCGAAGTAATTCCCGAACACTCTGGGGCTTTACACAACAATTTAGATGTTTTGGAGAAGTTTTATCATTTATTTAACAAACAGTCCACTTCAGATAACTATTTGCTGTTTTAAATTCTTTCTATTTACATTTAACTTTATGGTGATAATATTCAATCAATCCTGGAATAGGCAGACCAACACCGAAGACCGCAATCTGTCAATTCAATCCATAATTACTAATATTATTGCGAAAGTATGTCTGTCTGTTACCTCTTCACGCTTAAACCGCTGAATTAGTTTTGCTGAAGTTTTGTATACCGTGAGTTTAAGCCCAGAGAAAGGACGTAGGATACTTTTTATCCTGAAAAAATGTACGGTTCCCACGCGATAAACGAATTTTTCGTCTCTAGTATCGTGTCCCACATTATAACTCGTATTATAACTTCTGTCCGGGCATTTTAAAAATCTCCAGCCATAGATATTTCATTGCGGGAGAGCCATGCTTCGGCTGATCTTTTCCGTCTAGCCTCTTTTCGCAACGTGCGATAAGGAACTTCGTTCCAAAAATGTTGCTCAGATCTAGCTAACGTCTGATTTTCTGTCCAGATGGATCAAGGACAACGGTTTCGGCGGTGCCATGGTGTGGACGGTGGACATGGACGACTTCAACGGCGACGTCTGCGGAGGGGACGTCAAGTACCCGCTCATTGGAGCCATGAGGTAAGAGAATTGTCGAGGTTACAGAAAGAAGTGCACGATAACGCCCCCTTGTGGGCTCTGAAGGTCTAAAGGCGGCGTGGGACCCAGAAAATATGGGGTGTAAAGTTAAGGGGGAGATTTGTAATTTTATTTCATCTGAATACATTTTAAATTGAAAAAATGGGGGGCGCTAAAACATTATTAGTTCTCAAAGTGGGCAGTAGAAGTTTGGGAACCCCTTAATTAGATTTAAGCTCACAGAAGCTTGAGGTGAGCTGTAGTGTGGTTTCAGACAGGTATGCAATTGTTGGTTAAATAAAAACGAGGTGTTTGGAGTAAAGTAAAAGGGCCCATTCACTATCCTGCATTGCAGTCCTGCTGCAGTCCGCCGTGCAGGCCTACAACACCATTCACTATCCTGCATAAGCCGGCGGACTGCACGCAGGATAGTGAATGGTGTTGCATGCCTGCACGACGGACTGCAGAGGACTGCAAGGCAGGATAGTGAATGGGCCGTTTAATACGATAAAAGCGCTTAGAAAAGTCGTTTGATTGTTGCGTTATAATGTTATAAAGTACTTTGCAATCATTGCCGTTATGGACATTAACCTTTTATGAAATATTTACCCATATTTTGAATGCTAAAAGAAAGGAAATGTTTTGAAAATCGAACGAAAACATATTAAGTAGTATCCAAACCAGCGATCTGTCACGTAACTTGAGACAGATAAGCAACCTGCGTTTGCCACTATTCCTTTGTCGCTCTGATACCCAAAAATAATTCATGCTCAGTGCAGTAACTTCAGGAAAGTAACTAACGCGTACAAAAGTTTTGATAGATATCCGGTACTCGATCACCAGAACTGCCGGGCGAATGCAATTTGGCACAGAAATAGTTTAGTCTTCAATGAAATAACTAGAAGTCTTTGGTGTTTTGCCTTAGATTTTGCCAAGTGTTAATTTTAAAATATTTTCCTAGTCCTTTAAAATTTAAGTACATATTTGAATAATGTAAAGTAATCTAAGATTAATATTCTCTAATCAATGTCTCTGTCTCTCTGTTATCTCTTAAACCTCTGTACCAATTTAGATGAATACATTAAAACGGGGATTTGGGACGAAACAGATCCAGCACGACAAACGAATTCCAAAATATTTAAAAAAACGCTTAATTTCATACTTAGACGTACCTAGCTCGTAATAATGTTTATCCGGAAAACGTTACGGACAGAATAGACTATCTAGAAATACAGAAAAAGTCGTCGATTGTGGTATAACCATAAAGTGAACATTGAAAGCAAAAATCTGAACGTTTAAATTAGCTTTCTCCACGCAATTTGTGTCATTTGGCGCAAATCGTCTCCGGAGTTAATGTACTGCGCCATAATACACTTCTATCATGCGAAGACGATTCTCTTACATTATATTTTTAGCATTTACACCATCCGATACGATAAATCTTATAAGGCGATTTAATTTTGGTTATATTACTAAGCTTTTCGAATGTACATCTCTTCCTTCAATATAATTATGAAGCCTATTTTAAAGAAATAAGCAAGTTATACTGTGATATATATGTAAAATTTTGCACAAAAAAAGTTAAGGCTCCTTTTCAAAGCGGTAACTAGTGGAAACACGGTGCATTAATAATGACATAACTATATTATATAATTTATGCCATTTTTCATGTTTACTTCCGATATTAAAATTAATCGTCATCTATAAACAAGCCTTTACATCAATTACGTTTAATGTCTTTCCAAAGAGAGGAACTCCGCGGCATCTCTCGCGGTAAGGGCGCGAAGGACGTGGACTGGTCGTCGGTGGCATCATCAGTGATCGTGGAGGTGACGGAGAAGCCCCAGCCCATCAAGATCAGCCTTTCGGAGGTGCTGAACAAGGTCAAGAAACCCACGAAGACGCTGGTCATCAAGAACAACGCTGCTGTGATTGATAAGAACAGTAAGTAGAAAACAATCTAAGTAACCGAATTGAAACTCGAAACATGCCATTGCATTTCTTCACTGTGCGATTAAATAAATTACAATAATTAAACTGGTAGCATTATAACTGCTCATTTTGATGTACTAGCGTTAGCTGACCCGGAAATAGTTGTTTTGCAGGAAATTGTTTTGGCCTACCCGATTAGCACACAAAACAATTCAACAAAATTGGTTCGTTTGGGCAGCGATATTGGCAACAAACACCTACGACACGAGAATTTTTCATATTAGATTAAGTCAGGAAGAATTTGTAATTACCACATTATTCCATAATTATACGTCTTTCAAATTGCAAAAAATTGATATTTTACTACAATGTGGCATAATTGTTACTAACATTTTTATTAGTGATAAATAGTATATAATGAAATAAACCTAATAAAATCTTCTCAAAATTAGTTTATCGCTTACAGTGAAGCGGAAGCAAATTGATTTATATCAATTTAATTATATAATATAAGCTATTAATATTATAACTTATATGGCGAGTTATGTAGAAGCGTGTGTTTTGCACATCGTAAATATTACTTTCACTATAATTAAATAAAGTGTGATTATGTGAATATATTGGCGCCTCGTAATTGTTATAACTTTTTAATGTCTGCGCTGTCAGTGGCTCATCAAAGTATTATATTATTATATCAACGTGTTTCCGCTTGACCGGAGACGGAATTTCGCAGCGTTATTAAATCGTTAAAGGCAAGGCACCTGCAGCTCTTCTATTGCTGCGAGTGTCCAAGAGCGACGGTAGTTTCTTTCCATCAGGTGAACCATTTGCTCATTTGTCCCCTTATTTAATTAAAAAACAATTCGTTCGAAGCTGGACATCTGAATCGTTTCGGTCACTTTTCTTCAAATTTAGATGTCAACAGAGGATTTTTTTTTAGCTAAGCTTTTAAGCCATTTAAAGGGTATTAAAAATTTAGGGTACAATAAGTCAAATCGTGGTATACAGTAAAATTTTAACTTAGTTTTAATAATAGATTTTTTCGATTCTTGAACTTACTAAAATTTCAAAAGCAAACTGTTTTGGTTACACGTAACATAAATCCTAATACATTACAACTGTGTTTATATCATTTTCTTGCTTGCACTATGCTTGCACTAAAATGTAGTCTTTAAGACCATAAATTGGAACCGTATATGACACTAAAAGCAATCCTAAAGGGGTGCCTCAAGGGTCACTTTTAGGTACTCTACTTTTCCCGAGCGCCAAGAATGAAACAGTAGCGAAAAGACCGTGGCATCGAGAGACACTACATAACCACCAGAACTCAAAGAACCGTGACCGTACGAGTGTTGTACGTATTTGGGACAAAATAAAAGGAACCAATAGGTCAAGTTATGATGGTTCACGAAATAGAATTTCATAAGTCGTAGGTTTTAGTTTGGAAATCCTAATTGGGTTTTAGTGGGTATAGTTTAGCTTTACAATGTATCAAATATTGGTTTATGGTCTATTTACACGGGTGACTAAAGGGTCGATTTTAGTCGCCCGGCAAGTCACCAGTCGAATCGCCTGTCTAAGTTACACATTCTACAAAAATCGCCTGTGACTAGTGCCGACAAACTATCAATTTGTAGCAAGCGATCGCTTGCGACTGAGCGTTTGCACGGTCGATTTTAGTCACCAGCCGCATGCGGCCATTGGCCGCACGACTTTGAGGCTTGCGGCTTTAGCCGCATGCGGCGTAGTCGAATTGCCATTCAGACGGGTCGATTTTCGCCGTGCGGCGTAAATCGTGCGGCTTTAGTCACCCGTGTAAATTGACCATTATAAGCACTAAGTATTTATAAGCCAAAATCTATTTTATATCCCTAAATCCAAAATTGTATTTTTTATTTCAATTTGAACAAAGTGTTAATACGATCCATTGATTTAAAAGCTTAGGGCAAAACAATGTTGCCGGGTCAGGTAGTGTTATTATAAATATTAAAATATGGTACTAAAACGTTGGCTTATAAAAATCTTAATAATATGTGACTAAAATTTACATAAAACAAATGCGTTTAAAGTTATTCTACCTCTGACATAACCTTTATGCGGACCACATGAGGTTCAAATTAAGATAAAACAGAACAGAATGTAAGCACCAGGTATTTTGGGTATATTTTTATTTTTTCGCCGCAAAAACTTTTATATTGATATGACAGGCCATGAGTTACGAGATGAAAATGCCAAAAGTAATTACTCATAACTTTGGCGGCACGAAAATTAAACATGGTGCCTTTTATATACGTATAATATCAAAATATACATAAGCTGTGCGTTTGTGGAGTTCCAAAGTCAGTCAATATTAGAAAAAAGCTGTTTGTGCAAAATTTAATTAAAATCGGTCCAGTTGTACCTCTCAGTTAGGGCCAGTAGGTACTTTCTCCTTTGATGATATCAACATAAAAGTATATTTTATATTTTCTATGCATATTATGTGCCCATGCCCAGTATCTAAAGTTTTACATCACAGGAGCACATATTATATTTATCAGTGTTGTTAATTGGGCTGTTATCATTTATCAACAAAAAGCTTTTATAAAGAAATTTCAATCAAAAATCTCAGAAATTGGGCATTAATCGTTAAAAAAGTGTTTGAACGATGATGATCATTGTTTTCGCATTTTCACTGAAAACCTTCACATTTTACAACTTTTAAATTAATTACAACGTAATAACAGAAAACGTATGACGTTAATATACTTACTCATTCTCTCTGAACATTATTGTAGCTTTCCGCGAAGCTTCATTGCGGTGTACAATCAGCGCACGTCTATTGTCCCCCTGGGGGGTCACCTGTCCCCCGGGGGTGGGTCACATGTCCCCCTGCGACCCCCTATTGTCTCCGCTTGACTTGTATTTTTTCAAATGCCGACTGCATCAGCGTATTCTGTTAGGATCATTTGCTGGACTCTTTTGTATCATGTTTATCGCCTATTGTGCTAGAAATGCTCGAGTAGCACTTTCTGTCTATTAAAGTCTATAGATTCCAGGTAGTAATAACAGCTTAAATTAATTTCTGGTCTCATAAAATAGTACAATATGGTTAATTTAGGAAGTAAAAGAAATGCGTCAATGAAATGAAAGAAATATTATATCAGTGCTTGCCATTGGTTGAATGACTCTATGTTTACCTGTTACCATATTTTAAGTTTTAAGGCCCTAATCAATGTTAGATCACGATCTATAACCATGATTGTGAAGCTCTTAGCAAGAACAGTCGACGTCGATCATGGACAATCGCTCTTTTTATATTGGCATTTTATCATCTAATTAAGACTAACGCGGACAAGTCTCATATCAGCAACTGAATTGTAAGAAGCATCTAGTTGGTAATAAAATCTCTCGTGTCTCTAACAACATCTCCATTCAAAGAGCAAGTTAGGCAATACTTACAGACAAACGGCACATATCGTCGACACGTGCTGATGGCTGTCGTCTACTGCCGTCGACAAGTGCCGTTCGTCTATAAGCGGTCTTAGCAACTCCTTTCAACTTTTTATCTCTATCTCTTTTTCCAGAGCGCGAACCTCAGATCCTCTGCTACCTCACCTCTTGGTCTGCCAAGCGGCCGAGCGCCGGTCGCTTTGGGCCCGACAACATCGACCCGACGCTTTGCACCCACGTCATCTTCGCCTTCGCGACACTAAAGGACCACAAACTGGCTGAAGGCGATGAGAAAGACGCTGACATGTACGACAAGGTCGTCGCCTTGAGGGAGAAGAATCCTAATTTGAAGGTTAGTGATCTTTACTCGAAGAAAGAGATAAATGATTTTTAAAAATATAATTGGGTCGCATGATGCGATGTTGCAATCGATGATTTTGACAATGAATATAATATTATAATTTATAACGGATCACCTAATGGCGTTTGTGATGCGAGCGTCGTCAAATGCCATGCATTTTTTTAAACTTCACTATCAAAATTGTGGTTTGCATATTTACTTATGCTCAGTTTCTGATGTTTTTCGACACAAGTTAATCTTGCTGTCTACTAGCTGTCCCGGCAAACGTTGCTTTGCCATAATATATTTGCTATATTATTTTATTGAAGTGACTAAATAAGTATGTCACCATGGCAACGTCGATCGCTATCCCTTCGCACAAACAATAGTCGCCGTCAGTCTCAGGTTGTAATAATTTACTGTTATTTATTCAACAAATGCACTTATCAATATATAAAGTACCTAGTAGCCGATTCTCAGGCCTACTGAATATGCATATAAAATTTGGTAAAAATCAGTAAAGCCGTTTCGGAGGAGTTCGTGGACTAACATTGTGACATGAGAATTTTATATATAAGATAATAATATTATGTATTATGTATATTTCCGTTGTCTGGTACCCGTAACACAAGTCCTTCAGGTACTTAGCACGAGGCCAGACTGACGTGGTGCGGAGCGTCCACCGAATCAGATATTATTATTATTATTATTAAGCGTTAATTGCAACGTAGATTGGGTAACGTTTCATCCTTAGCCAAGCGCTGGTAAATGGATAAACTTATGTCAAATAAATTTTAGAAACTGGGCGTTTATTTCATAGTTACAAAACTCCATTAGAACCACTGTACACAGTTGGTGGAAATTTTGTGAGACCATTAAAAATTTTGTAAATTTTTAACATAAAATTTTGTGAAAACATTTTTAAATTTTTAGGATAAAATTAAAGTATTTTAGCGAAAAAGACTTTTTCATTCTCAGTTTGAACTTACGAGTACAAAGGTCTAAGTAAAGTGCTCCAATACGATTGTCTGCTCTACCACTTCAATTTTATTAAAGAGTTATTGTTTATAGTCCAGGAGGTGACTACTAAAACAAAATATAATATAATATGTAATTAAGTTTAATTATTTTCGTTTCTATAAGGATGAAAAAAATGGAAAATATTTGAATGTGCATTGTGCAATAGAGTTGATTTTTTACTGCAATTAGAGATCGTTGGACATTTCCTTATAAGGAAAGAGGCATAATATAGTGCTACCTGATTTAGTATAATTGGTATAATTATCTATCAGACATGGTTTTATTTAATTTGTCTACGATATAAAGATCAAAATATTAGCAACTGTCCATAAAAACTTAAATAATGTAGACTAAAAAGTAAAACTAGCTTAAGCAGTAAATAAAGTAATTGGTAAAATTTCTAATAATAATTATTATGAAAAAGAAACGTGACACAAAATATAGGTAGTAGACGGAAGGCCGATAAATGACTAGAAAAAACAAATTAAAAAGGTTATACCAATAATGGCTGTAATAATTAACTGTTTCACATTTATGCCTGAGGTTTCTTTGCAAAACTAAAACTGCAGTTTTAGATCGGTACTAATTGGCCTCGCAGGGATCCCGGTTGAATTCTATTCTGTGCCAATTTGATGTTCTATTTTGCCGTCGCTAATGACTCAGACTATTTATGTTTCATCGGCAATAAAATTTCACTGTTTTTACAAAGAACATTTTCTTTTTTTTACATTAAACTAAATGCTATTTAACGACACCTAATTTGAGTCTATAGAGAAGTAGCGTATTTTTTATCCCAAAAAATTTACGGCTACCTCGCGATTACAGATTTTTCTTTTCTAATTGCTGCACCTAGTGTAAAAAACTTTTGTTTCTTTGGAAATGAAAATAATAATAGAAAGCCTATGTCATCCGTCGTCTCTCAGCCTATAACGTGAAAGCGTTGTATTTGTGGAGAATGCTATCCACACTAGGGCGATCAACGAGATATCTCCGTCTAAATAAACTTTACTAATTCGCTTTATTTAGCGTTGGATAGGGTACTTAAAGTTGACAAATTATTAACTTTGTTATTAGATCTGTTTTGTAATAAAATTAGGAGTTTGTAAAACACTGTTTGGAGATCGGTCATCTTGGCCTTCATTGAGAGAGGCCTATGTCCAGCAGTGGATATAGGCTGATATGATGAGAATACTATTAAAAATTTTACATAGGCTGCACTAAAAATATCGGGAATGGAATACTTCCACTATTCCTGTCATATTAAAATCTTTTTAATTGAAAACTCCTTGGTTTTAAAAATCGAATACCATTTGTTTATTTAAAAAAAAGATTCTCGGTCTTGTCACAAGGTCTTGTCAAACTTGTTTAGTCGTTGAGAAAATGGAATTGACTCGAGAAAATTCTAGAGCGATGATTTATTATGACTTTCGAAGTGGTTTAGCACAAAAACAGTGTGTTGATCGGATGATTTCTGCATTTGGTGATGAAGCTCCATCTAAAACCACAATTTATCGCTGGTTTGCTGAATTTCAACGTGGACGTGTCAGTGATGATCCCCGTCAAGGTCGTCCAGAAACTGCAGTCACCCAAGAAAACGTTGATGCTGTGCGTAAGCTGGTTGAGGAAGATCGACATGTGACATACCGCGAAATTTAGGCAACTTTAGACATTGGCATGAGTCAAATACAAATAATATTGCATGAACAATTAGGTTTAAAAAAGTTGTTTCCCTAATGATTTCTATACTTTCCCTAAAATAAGGAATAAATTGCGTGGTCAGAGATTTTCATCACCTGAAGAAGCTGTGGACGCCTATAAAACGGCCATTCTGGAGACCCCAAGTTCCGAATGGAATAGTTGCTTCAATGATTGGTTCCATCGTATGGAAAAATGTGTCAAATTTCGCGAAGAATACTTCGAAAAGCAATAAACACATTTTTAAATATTACTTGTTGTGTCACCTCCTTGATTCCCGAAATTTTCAGTGCTGCCCTCGTAGGTAGTCTTATAAGCTTTGCAAGAGCTTAGTTTTAATGTACTCTTGCGCGTAACACGTGCGCGACTGGAGCATTTTGTTACCCGCATGCGGACCAGATCCGCTGACAAGACGCATGATAGGAAAAGCACCATTAACATTGTCTATATGTTACCGGGTAACCTTATCCGCACCACTCCTTGACAAACCTTATCCTAAGGGTCAATTCAGACCGCAACGCGACGAGTAAATGCATTTAATTATATATATATCTAATAAATAATCTAAATGCATTTAAGTATATTAGATATTATGTAATATCTAGACTTTTATAGATTTGACAGATTTCAATTGCGGAAGACGTTTTGAAAATCTTTCAAAATATTTTAGAAATGCATATATGCGTCGCATTGCGGTCTGAATTGATCCTAACATCCATTACATTCCAGATTCTGCTGGCGATCGGTGGCTGGGCGTTCGGTTCCACCCCCTTCAAGGAGCTCACCTCCAACGTGTTCCGCATGAACCAGTTCGTGTACGAGGCCATCGAGTTCCTGAGAGACTACCAGTTCAATGGCCTGGACATCGACTGGGAGTACCCCAGGTGAGACTGTAAGAGAGAGAAGTGTGGTAGTTGGGTTGGAATTTACATATCAGTTGAGGCATTCTGAGAAGAGTAAATAATATTATGATGTATTCAGAGCATTTGAAGACCTCTGTGGCTCAGTTGGTGGGCTGTGGGCTCAAGCCGGGGGTCGCGGGTTAGAATCCCGCCGACGGAACAAAAAGTTTTCAAAGTTCCTGGGTCATGGATGTGTATTAAATTAATATGTGTATCATAATATAATAAAAATCCTAAATATATGTATAGTATAAAAGTATTAAATATATTTCCGTTGTCTGGTACCTGTAACACAAGTTCATCAGGTACTTAGCACGGGCCAGACTGACGTGGTGTGAAGCGTCCGTAGATTTTATATAGAGCAGGTCTGGTGTTTCATCACGTGATTTCTAGTGATCACGGGCTGTGGCAATGAAAAATTTCAAAGAAAAATAGTATTTTTTAAGTTTCTTTATTTGCTCGCATACCTCACAAAAGTGAAAAAGATTCAAGATCAATATTATTTTTTGAGGCATTCTGGGTTTAGCGTTTTCATTATCATAATAATAATAATCAAATTCATTATTGATATCGCTTATTAATTAATATGAAAATTATTAAGAATAGAAGTGCGCCATATCTACGACAGGCTTTTTAAACCCAACTTAACTTTACAGTCCCAGATATTTTTAGAATAAAACATCTAAATCCCAAGCCTAGCTCAGAATATATACAGATAAACGTCTAGAATCTGTCTATCCGTCAAGTGCCCTCGCTTGTATGACGCACTCAGACAAGACAAGGGATCTTAACCCGCCGAGCACATTCATACACGTCACACTCGTTAGCATTTCGAGTTTTTATGTCTGCATGTGAAATATTAACGTACTTGGAGAAATCTGGAAGATAATAGGTGTTTTTAGTAAGATCAGTCGGCTCCAGGAGATAAAATGATAATATGATGTTTATTTGGAAAAATAAATGTGGTTATAAAGTACTAGAAGACGCCCGCAATTTTGTTGCGCCATTATTATTTTTAACAAAAAATTTAAACCGACTTCCAAGGTAAAAACAATAATAACATCCTTATAATATGAACTAAAAAGTATTAAATAATTATTCCTATCTAATAGTACCTTTTTCCGAATTCAGCTAAAACTCAACTATTGCTGTACTCAATCTTCGTCATTTTGAAGTCGGTACCAGATGAATCTTCAGTTCTCTGACAGAATGTTTAAAACTTTTGGAACTGGCACCGACTTCAAAATTATGAAGATTGAGTACACAAATAGTTGAGTTTTAGCCGAATTCGAAAAAGGTACTATTAGATAGGAATAATTATTTAATACTTTTTAGTTCATATTATAAGGATGTTATTATTGTTTTTACCTTCCTTGGAAGTCAGGTAAATTTTTTGTTAAAAATAATAATTTCACTCTTTTTAGTTACCTAGTAAGCCATCGCGTACTATACGTAGAATAATACACCTGTATATTATTCTACGTATCTTATTACAGTCACACTTACAAAATATAATATCAGCTGCAGCCTGCAGATAATTTTAAACAATACAATCCCACCAAAACATGAAATGTAAAAGGAGCCAAGCAAAATATTGCATAGCTATTCAATACTTCTGTCGTAAAAAGTTTTCAGATCACATTCAAGCCAAGCCTTCAACTTATTTTGTAATTTAAATCAACATTCACTAAATGTATCAATAGATTTTTTTTATTTTATAATTATTATAGTGGCTTGGCAATGAGCACTAGAGAAATAATCAGCTACTAATTGGACTTATTGGGTACCATCAGCCATATGCGTCGTTACATATTATAAAAACAATAACATCCTTATAATATGAACTAAAAAGTATTAAATAATTTTTCCTATCGAATAGTGCCTTTTTCCGAATTCGGCAAAAACTCAACTATTTCTGTACTCAATCCTTCATCATTTTGAAGTCGGTACCAGATATAGCTGAATCTTCAGTCTGCCAAAATATTTGAAACATTTGTAACTGGCACCGACTTCAAATTATGAAGGATTGAGTACAGAAATAGTTGAGTTTTTGCCGAATTCGGAAAAAGGCACTATTCGATAGGAAAAATTATTTAATACTTTTTAGTTCATATTATAAGGATGTTATTGTTTTTACCTTGGAAGTCGGTTTTAATTTTTTGTTAAAAATAATAATTTCACTCTTTTTAGTTTTTAGTTACCTAGTAAGTAGTAAACTATCGCGTACTATGTACTATCAAAGAAGTTGATTCCTATGCAGATCGGGGAGCAGTTTGGTTGCGTTACGTCAAACCCAGCCGACAGATCACAATTAACATTGAATTGACATATTCGACCAAATAACGTTGGTCTATCAATTATTGCATAGGAATCAATTTCCTCGATGGTACGTAGAATAATACACCTGTATTATATTATTTTACGTATCTTATTACAAGCTCACCGGTGAGCGAGACACAATAGAATAACAATATATTTCCAAGAATCCACGATCGAAGGATACAAACTATTAGCAACAAATCATAAGTATCGTGCAGAGACCGGTCTCGAACGCTTCAACTCCCAAGCGGCCACATTGTGGTGTTATACGAATTCGGACATCTATTAATAACCGGCCCCACTCGTTCGACTCGAGCGATCTTTGCACGAAAAATTTTGAGTGTGAAGTTTTGAAAATAGACAAACTGTGTTACGCTCGTAAATATCTCATTATTCGGTATTTTATTCGAAGATGAACTTTTCTCATGTTCTGGGAATTGGATCCCAGGTGCGCGAGGTCTACCGTCTATGGCGGTTGCATACTAAGGTATAATATTAATATATTATCTATCTCGATGGCCGTCGCCGCGCGCCGCTGCGGCTCGGCCGCTAGTGCGCGCCCGGTCGCGAATTTACAAAGGCTATTATCATTAGAGTGAAAGCGCAAACTGAACTGGCTTAGCTTTTGTTAGACAAAAACTTGACAAAACCCTTATCTGTTTTAGTACAGAAAATGACCGAAATCGCCTAGAAAGAGATTAGCTAAATTGTTTCTAACGTTGCAGCAACATATAATGCTATTCAATTTGACACCGATATGGTAAATACATCGTCATTGTTAACTTTAAAAATATGTAGGTGGATAGTTATATGAAAATTGTTATTACTTACTTATTATTTTAATGTTACAGTAATGAAATTACTTACTCGTTTCTATTCTGTATTTAAGGGTCCGTATACGAAATTTGTCGATTTCGCTGATTTTACAGACGTGATTTAACAGTTAAAATACCGTATTTCTATAAGTTTTAATGCACAACATGTAAGATCATTTCAATTATAATATAGTGTTGGAGCTAGACTTTTTATTTTTTTTAAGTATCTTTAAATAATCCAACTCAAACCCGCGACAGTTTTGTGATTTTTGCTGTAAAAGGTTTAGAATATCACCTTTTTATGAATTGTATTGACGTCTTAACGGTATGAAAAAAATACAATGCACTGTTAAGAAAGTCGTCTATAAAATGTTGGAATTACTTTTTACCACTTTAATATAAAAAACCGTTTAAAAACAGAAAACCTCTATCTGCCCGCTAACTTGGCGATCGTCCTTTTTCACCTGGCATATGAAAGACGGGCGTGAGTGTGAAGAGAGCAGTAGAAAAGAGAATACGGGCTCTTAAGTGACAAAAAATACTACTTAATTAACTAACAAACTTTAATTAATAGGTAAGAAACAGGTATGTACATAACTACACACTTGTTGAGAGTACAAAATATAATTATAAAACTATCTTAGATAAATAAACAAAAGCTCATCTATTAGAGTCTGGCTCGTGACTCAAACGGTATAAGCCTTTGTAAATACGCCGCCCGGTCCACCTGGCAACGCGCGCGCCGCGCCGCCGCGCCGCTCGCTTGACAGCCCTAGCAGATTATAGCAAGCGAGACGCCAGACAGTTAATGTACTATGAACGCTAAGCGCAATGCAAAAGGTTGAAATTAGGTTGTTTCATGTGTTGTTGTGAGACATGCATGTTATTTATATTAATTATCGAAGCAGCTTACTTCTCAGAAGTAATGTCAAATGTGTGCCTTATGCTCTGGACTTAAGGATGAATTTGTTTTGTTCAATTTTGGTGACATCGGTGACCCTAATGTGGTAGTGATGATGATGATGATGAATGTAATTTGCATAGTAGCATATGCTTTCAGTTCTTAAAACAGCGCCTAAACCCCCAAACTTGTATCTATAAGGAATCCGGAGTTCTCTTAGTATCTTCGGAACCATGGTATACCTCGGTGCAAAATCTTGCGTTTTGGTAGCATATGCTTAGGATGCTTCTCATAAAACCAAAATCACCATATGTTTCCATATAAATTTCGAGGAGTTCCCTCGATTACTCATGGATCCCATCATCAGGTCACCACTTTTGTGAACATGGTACCAAATTGGAGTGAAACCTAATACAACAAAACAAAAATTTCGAAAATCGGTTCACAAACGGCGGAGTAATCGTTGAACATACAAAAAAAAAAATAAAAAAAAAAAAAAAAAAAAAAAAAAAAAAAAAAATCCACAGCCGAACATATAACCTCCTCGTTTTTTGGAAGTCGGTTAAAAACACTTTACGCTTGCCGTCTGTGTAATGAATAAAAAAAATATGCAGTTTTATATTTGTTTCTATTGTGCTCATTGCCAAGCCACTATAATAATTATAAAATAAAAAAAAATCTATTGATACATTTAGTGAATTACAAAATAAGTTGAAGGCTTGGCTTGAATGTGATCTGAAAACTTTTTACGACAGAAGTATTGAATAGCTATGCAATATTTTGCTTGGCTCCTTTTACATTTCATGTTTTGGTGGGATTTCATTTCTTTTTTGAAGGTTTTTTTTCTTTTCTTTTTAGCTCACGTTATAACTTTTCTGTACTTAGGTTAGCACCCATCCCCTATATCCTTTAATAAATTTTTTCTTTGAGGCTTAGTTAGTTCTATAGGTGGACAACGGAACGTAAATACTTCTGAATTCTGAGTCGATTATTATGTTCATAATATTATATAATTGACTCTTAAGCCAATACTTGAAGGTGGTCATTTTTAGCATTACCGTTGAATACATAGCAGCACTGTTGTAAGCATCTCGAGTCTCGACGTTCTTCGCAGGAAAGGAGCACACCTTATTTCATGCGATAATTTAAAACTCCCATATTATATCGAGCAAGTAAGGAGTGTATATCTCAGTACTGAATTAGTGATTACATTTATAATATTTAAATCGAATTTAATTATTCTTTCATTATTAACGTTGTTAGTATAATTTTTTATTTAATTAATACCATTTCATTAAGTTCTTAACTAAATTAAAGCCTTTTGTATGTCAAACAAATAATACATATATGCAGTCGAAACTCATACTGTTCTTGCAAAGTTACAGACATAAAAATCTTTTATTTTATTTAATACTTATAGTATTATATTATTATTTTTCAATTTCAGTTTTTAGGTTCCCCTGCCCAAAGGATGAAAACGGGGCCCTATTATTAATAAGTCTTCAATGTCTGTCCGTCGTACATCCGTATGTCACTAGGCTGGATCTCGAGAACCGCAATAGCTAGATAATTGCATTTTCACAAATTATGTATTTCTGGTGTCGTTATAAAAGCTAATAGTCTAATCAAAATAAAATAAATTATTAAAGGAGGGCCTCATACAACAAACACGATTTCTTCCCCTATGTCCATAATAGTAAGACTAAGGTTTTTGAACATTTCAGGAAACGCCTAATTTAATGTTAAGTTTAATAATTAATAATAAACATTAAATAAACTTATTACTAAAAAATCCCATACAAATTTACGGTACGGAACCCTATGTACGCCAGTCCGACTCGCACTTGGCCGGTTTCATAATTTTTCCTTTCATTGTGAATAAAGACCTATCCGGGTACCAAATTTCAAGGTTCTAAGTCTGCTAGAAGTACCTTAGAATTTTGATGATCTGTCAGTCAGTGACAAAATGTAGTAACTTTGACCATCCGTAACTACTAAACTATTTATCGAAATTTCATGTAATTTGGAGGTTAAGCTAGTTTTAATACTTGCTCCTAGTGACCGAAATTTTAAATCCCTAGCTTTGTTAACATCGAAGATAAAGGGGGTGTGAAATAGCCGCGAACCGCTTCGAGAAAAGTATGGTACGGCCGTGCCTTTGCTAAAAAGCTTGGCTGGGACCCCCAGATAAAAAAAAATCGAAGTGAACACGTGTGACGTGCTAAATAGCCGGTCACCAGACTAGTTTCAATAGGCTGGCACTCGCTCGACTTGTCGCACGATGTAGTGCACATAGTACCCGGCCCGCGCGCCGCGCCCGCGCCGCCGCGCCGCTCGCTTGACAGCCCTGGCAGATATGCGAGACCGCAGATAGTTATTGTACTATGAACGCTAAACGCAATGCAAAAGGTTGAAACTAGGTTGTTTTCCAGAATATCTCGGCGAAGTGAGACAGAATGTTACATTATATCGAAGCAACTTTAACTTCTCAGAAGTAATGTCAAATATGTGCCTTATGCTCTGGAGATAAGGTTGAATTTGGTGACATTGGTATTTGATGACGTGGTCTGATGATGATGATGATAATGATGAATGTAATTTGCATAGTAGCATATGCTTTCAGTTCTTAAAACAGCGCCTAAGCCCCCAAACTTGTATCTATAAGGAATCCGGAGTTCTCTTAGTAGCTTCGGAACCATAGTATACCTCCGTGCAAAATCTTGCGTTTTGGTAGCATATGCTTAGGATGCTTCTCATAAAACCAAAATCACCATATGTTTCCATATAAATTTCGAGGAGTTCCCTCGATTACTCATGGATTCCATCATCAGGTCACCACTTTTGTGAACATGGTACCAAATAGGAGTGAAACCTAATACAACAAAACAAAAATTTCGAAAATCACAAACGGCGGAGTAATCGTTGAACATACAAAAAAAATCCACAGCCGAACATATAACCTCCTCGTTTTTTGGAAGTCGGTTAAAAACTCATTTATCGCGCTGGAACCGTACATTTTTCTGGGTCAAAAAGTATCCTATGTCCTTTCCCGGGACTCAAAGTAGCCAAATTTTAGCAAAGTCGGGTCAGCGGTTTGGGCGTGAAGAGGTAACAGACAGACGGACAGACAGACTGACAGACAGACGGACAGACAGACGGATAGACAGACAGACACACTTTCGCATTTACTATATTAGTATGGAGTTTGGATAAAGATGTTACATTTCGGTAGATCGAATATTTTGTCGTGATTGTGAAGGATTATAATATTATATTCCATCCTAATTACATTTCACAGCCACTTCGTTTGCGAGAAATAAATATATGAAGGAAATGAAAAAAATATATTATCACGTCTTTTGCCGTTACTCTATATCTGCGCAAAATTACAGCAAAATCCAGTTCGTAAATACAGATAGCAGAAAATTTTGTTCTATACTAATTACCATGTAGTGATAAATATTGCGACGCAAAACAGCTTGGCTTAAGAACACAGGAACCGATTAAGGTCTTGTAGCCTTGCAAAAAATAAGGTCTTTACATCCGTTGTGACATATTAATAAATTTTTTCCAAGCGTGATTCATGATTGCCTGCAACTAGGTAGGATTCACATTATAGACCTTGTTCAGAAGAATGATAAGTACACTTGGAACCAGCTAGGAGAATTTCGGAGCTATTCGATACAAACAAACTTATTGCAGGTTTTGAGCGCGGTGACCGAATCAAGAAATTCCGTAACAAAAACTAACACAGCCCACTTCGACCGGCACAGCGCGGCGGTGCGGCGTTGCAGATTTCGGCACGTTGTTTGTGTACATGCGATTAGAATATGTCTAATTATAATTGCATAAGTTAATAAAAATGCTGCATAATTTAGCTTTACTGCGGCAATCTCCGATTGTCACAGTTATTTTTTCCTCTATAAAAGACGTATCGACTGATGCTCATCCTCATTTACAGAGGAGCAGACGACAGGGCCGCCTTCGTGTCCCTCCTTAAAGAGCTACGCCTGGCCTTCGAGGGTGAGGCCAAGACGTCAGGCCAGCCGCGCCTGCTCCTCACAGCCGCAGTGCCGGCCTCGTTCGAGGCCATCGCCGCAGGTTACGACGTGCCTGAGATCGCTAAGTACTTGGTAAGTTGTTGCTATGTATAAGAGATGAGGTGCAAATCTTAATACTTTTGTTTCGACTGTTACGTTGTACTACATACTCTAACTAGTTAAGTACCTACTAAATTATAGTAATCTGTGACTCTACTTATACAATATTATTATAGTAAGGGCCTGTTTATCAGGATAAAGTGCTGGATAGGCTATCCAATGGCTATCCACAACTTTTTTCGCAGATTGTACGTACTCTATCTGTCAAGTTAAGTGGTGGATAGCCTATACAATACCTATCAGGAAGTTGTGAAACAGGCCCTAAGTATGGTAATCAAAATTTGTATTATTTCCGGTTGTACAATTAGCTTGAAATGACTAAAACTTTTAAATTATTATAAAACAAACTCTTACAAAGTAACATAATACGATAAGCTTAAATAACAAAGTGATATAATAATAACCAAGAAACATTAACCAAAGATGAAATTTAATGAAATATAATACTAAGGCGTCTCATAACAATGGACCTGTATTAAAATGTGGGGTTAACCCCCACAAGATAAAACAAACGCGCTAAAGTTACACAAATTCCTTAGATTTAGATTAAGATTAAGTACAATGTAATGGTGTCTTAAAAACTAATATCTTTGTTAAGACAACGTAATATTTAGATTGGAGATAATTTGGTTTAATCTCCACTAACGCAGTTTTAGGTTCTCATAACTGTTTGCTTAAACTCTATTGTTATCTGTGTAATATTATGCTAAAATACCAAGTATTTTAAGGGCTTGTTCATATAGAAATGAGTAAACGAAATTAAAATCGTGAAAATAGCCTCATTTTTTTTTTGTTTTCTAAATGTCACTGTTCATAGTCCATATAGTTTAAAAGTTACCAGAAGGGTATAAGTAAGATAGCTAGTAATAACGCATTGCCAACAAAATGACTGCTTGACATCGAAGTATAGGTATTAGGTACATGAAATCGCTTTAAAGCATCAAATGAACACAAACCAACAAAAATCCCTAGTCCATTAAGTTTTAGTCAACACATCAACTTTTTTTCAGGATTTCATCAACGTGATGACTTACGACTTCCACGGGCAGTGGGAGCGCCAGGTGGGACACAACAGCCCGCTGTTCCCGCTAGAGAGCGCCACCAGCTACCAGAAGAAGCTGACTGTGGTGAGTATCCGGCTCGAAGGACTAAGTCCGGTATTTTTATTTTGAACCTTATTGGTAGGGAACAAGGTTAAAATATATTGTTATCTGTATCTGAAAGGCTATTGCAGTTTGTCTAAATTGTAGGCTGTGAGAAAAACAAGTATTTGATATGTTACGTAGGTACTCGTAGCTTATATCCTCTTTAGACAAGTTTGGGAACGTAACATGTCAGTTTAAAGATTGATGTTGTTTAAAATCTTTAGTTCATAGACTAATCGCTATCTCAGAAATTTTTTACAAACTTTCTAAAAACATTTAAAAAACTTTTCCATCCAATTTCAAAAAAATAATCCAAATCTGTGGAAAAAACATATTTCATATTAGTTAGTCCCACAATTTTTTCACTCAAGCCATTTTTGCAAGTTCCTTTCTATTTACACTCCACTTGACCTCGATTCAACTGCCAAATGAAAGTGAAACTGAAACTGACCTCACAGCAAATGAAGTATTTGCTGTGAGGTCAGTGGGAGGAATTTTTTGCATTTCCTCCAAAAGGCCCAATATTTATCCAGAATTGGTCTTAAATAAAATGTAGAATTTTCATTAGCCGCTGATTTTGCTATATTGTTCACAAAATATAAATTAAGTAAGCCCTAGAGTACTAATCATCACCTGACAGGCCGCGTGCGGACAGTTTTTTTCGATTATTTCAAAAAGATGTTTACGTCTCACGAGTCAAATTGTGTTTTCGAGCCAACTCCGCATACACCTTGCTGCAGGGTCCGGCCCAGATTCCCTGTTTTTAAAATATAACCTATTCGATCGCATGGGAGGCGATCATTAGTATTAAGCGTTAATTTTTTTCACTCGTAACATGTTATGTTTTGCGATTTTTTTACAGTTTGTAACATGTTTTATTCTACCAAATGCTTATTTTATTTTTATATAATTCTTAATGAACACCAAGTCGTAAATATTTTCTCAATGGGAATTCGGACAGCGAAACTAAGGACCAACTGGTGTCAATCTGCATGACTATGACATCCATTATGACATGACTATGACATCCATTATGGTTGAAAGCAGACCTACCAAATTAAATAGTACATGTCTTTGAACTCTTGAATATTTCATTACCACATCAAACCGCAAGTAATTCGTCAAGTTCACCAGCTTAGATCGATCTGTTGATCTCCAAATAGTAAGAATTTTAAGGCTAACTTCAAATTAGTGTGTAAATAAAAATTAATATATAAATAATGTTACCAAAAGTTAAATAATATGTTATATAAAGTATATATATTAAATAGTAATATTGATACCCAAAAAGCAAAATTTTAAAAGTATTTTTTATTCTACAAGACTCGCAAGAGACCTACTGTTACAAGAAAAATGAATGGTATGTTTAAGTTTTAAGTCTAATTTTAAGACTAATGCTATTCATTAGGAATAATTTGGGTTCAAAATTTTTAATGGTTAGGGATTGGCCTTTTTATTTATGCTGTATCCTCAGACCAATAAAAAAAGAAAGACGGAGTATTTACAGATAATGGCGTGAAGTCACTGTTGATCAATGTGTGCGTCACGCCTAGCATAAATACGCTAGGCGTGCGCTTGTGTGCAAAAAAATAATGTTGCCAACTCAGGGTTTCAGATTGTCAAACTCCCATCCTGTTGCAGTCTTATTAAACTACTAAGTAATGACTACAAAAGTTGCTATCAAACTAGATTGTTAATCATCATTCATTAAGTAAATACTTAAATATCTATATCTAATAAATTATGTGTTTCAACTAAGAACAGACAGACAGACAGACATACATACAGACAAAAATTGTAAAGAATGTTGTTTGGTGTATGCAGTATGTATCGTATACAGATTAATATGCAAATAGTAAAAAAAATCTTTCAATACTACAAACAGACACTCCAATTTTATTTATATTAATAGATTTTAAATGAATAGCGAATTTTAGGTTAAAAATAAACATTTGTCAGGATAATACAGCACGTAATAATATTTTTCCCCTATTATGGGGAAAAATATCTTGCGACCAGCATGCAGCACTGGTTGAGGTTCTGTGTTCCGAGACTCCCGAGACAATTTTTAAAACTAATAAATTAAATTCGTTATTTTGGTGGTAATACATAAATATTCAACTAATTACTTGTGAAACGTAATCCCACAAGGTTTCTTTTGAGCACAAGAATTGTTTTTGCACCATTTAACGATGCAGGACGGCATATTTTGATATTTCTTGACACAGATGAAAATGACATGTGCCGTCACTCGTTGAAACCGGAATGGCGGGCGGCCGGCTTCCTATGGCCGTATCGGCTTCCTATTGCCTGCCTCACCGCGTAGAATGGATGGCTCTGTCTATCTTTTTTTATTGGTCTGAGGCTGTATCTATAAAAATTTAGTAAATAAATAATACAAGAAACAAGTTTTATTACAAAAGTAGCCTCCCAGGCGATGATTAGTATTAAGCGGTGGAAATTTTATATTAGTACTCTAGGGTTATATCACTCTCGGTCTTACCATAAAAGATTAAACATCTGTTGAACAGTTGTTTTGAGACCATTTTGTACTGAATTTTTCTCTAATCAATTGTTCAACAGGTGTTTAAATATTTTGTAGTTTTTGTAGTTAGACCGTCAATGCTTAAAAAAACTACATCAAAATCTTTATGTAGCTTCAAAAAAACTTTGTTTAATACAATATAGTGATTATCTAGAATTATAGATAGTGACAATGCTCTATTTAGCATACTAAGCTCTTGTGTGCGTTTAAATGGATAGATTAATTGCTTCTAAGCGACTTTATGGACTTAGACAAGTTGAAGCTCAGTGTCAAAGGAAGCTGTTACATAGCTTTACATCACTTAGTCAGCCCCTAGACGAGCAATTATATTGTGCAATATTACGCTTCAATTTTATTTGGCATTAAGATATTGACGGCGTGCGATGATCAATATCAATACTAGACGATCAATACTTTTACTCAATACGTGATATTAAACAAAATTACTCGTCTAGGGGCCCGCTTACACAGACATAATATTGTACACGTAAGTGATGTAAAGCGGCGATTACATTCGCTGGATTTGCAGGACATGTAAAAACCCATCAAACCCCAAGCGGCACCCGGCTGCCGCATAACAATTGAAAATCTATTGTGTCTGCGATTCCCACGATCGAGGTACTTATTAAAAAAACAAAAATAGGGATGGAGAAATTTTTTTTTACTATTTAAAAAGCCGGGCAAATATTTGAGTAACGAATGTAGAGACAGCGTTTTTTAAGAACCAAAACACTCAAAAAGATTCATCGCATCGTAAAATTTGTTATAGACGGCAGACCGCAGAGCTAGGGAACTTCCCTAGCTCTGCGGTCTGCCGTCACATAACTGGTCACATAAATAACTAAATTATACTTATTTTAGTTATTTATGTGACCATAATGATAAATGTTACGATTTATGTAATAAGTACTGTTACAATAATAACGTATTTCAAATCTTCCGGGACCAGTAAAATATCTGAAGCGATAAACGTAAATGAAATAACGCCCATAATGAAAGTTTCATAATGTTTACAGAATTAAGTATCGATACGGCGTTAACGAATTTATCCCCGTGCGTCGGAAATTCCCGTAAATATGGAATTCAACGAGTAATTATTACGTTATTAACGAGTCTTGTTTCATTAATTTCGTACGTTCGCAGGAAATGGAAAAGTTTATTACTTTACTAGCTGTGCCCCGCGGTTTATTAGGGAAAATAAATTGAGATATTTTCCCACACTAAAAAGTGACATATGTGCCAGTGTATCAAATAACTACTTACCAAATTTTATTAATATCACTCTAGCCGTTTTGACATGAAGAAGTAACGAACATACAAACAAACAAGAAGAAGAGCGCGGGGGTACGAGCATTTGGACAGCTGCGTCTTCGTTATCGAATGTCATATCCATACTAATATTATAAATGCGAAAGTGTGTCTGTCTGTCTGTCTGCTACTTCTTCACACTCAAACCGCTGAACCGATTTTGCTGAAATTTGGCATGGAGAAAGTTTACTTTGAGTCCCTGGAAAGGACATAGGATATTTTTTATCCTGGAAAAATGTACGGTTCCTGAGCGATAAACTAATTTTGGCGCAACGGAGTTGCGGGCGTCACCTAGTTACTATATAAAAGGCCTGTCATTTACTTATGATTCTTGTTCTTATTCAAATATCTTTATGGCCAGATAGGTTTCAACATTCTGCCATACTAATGGCAATATGAAGTTAATATTACAATCAAAATACCGAGCTTGCACTGGTAATAATATTGTACGCTCTTTACCACTAGACGACGCCTCCGTGGTCTAGTGGTATAGAGCGCGGCTCTTGACTGAGGTGGTGGGTTCGATTCCCGCGTTGGAAACATGTTATTTCCAAGTTTGGTTAGGACAATGCAGGCTGATCACCTGATTGTCTGACATGTAAGATGATCCATGCATCGGATGGGCATGTAAAAAGTCGGTCCTGCGCCTGATCTCTCGCCAGTCGTTTCGGTCTGCCGTCCCACTGGGTTACGAGAGTAAAGGAATAGAGAGTGCTCTTGTGTACTGCGCACACACTTGGGCACTATAAAATTACTCCTGCGTAGGCTTGGTTTCAATGAAACCGGCCACCGTCACCGAAACCGGTGTGGGAGCTATTATTAATAACATTGTTACATTGCAAGGCATTTATAGTTCCCATTTTAATCCACACATTCTTCCACAGGACTACTCAGCCAGGGAATGGGTGCGTCAGGGAGCTCCCAAGGAGAAGCTGATGATAGGCATGCCGACGTATGGACGATCGTTCACACTCATCAATGAGACCCAGTTCGATATTGGTGCGCCTGCTTCTGGGGGAGGTAAGGATAAATCCTTTTCTCTGAGAGGTGTTTCTTGGAAGGAGTCAAAACTCTTTCAACAGTCCAGGTAAAATTAGGATCTCTCATACTTCGTTTAATATGTAAGAGAAATCATGATATTATTTTAATACTGGATTAGGAATATCATAAATTGACGTATGTCGGTCTAAAATACTTGAATTATATCCCTTACGAAAGTAAACCAAACGTCTAACGAGATTTTGAAGATTAGAGAATTTTAAAAAAGCTGTAAGGAGCTTCATTGACCAACTCTAACTACCAAGAGATCCTAAAAGATTACCGCGTAAATATATTGTCTTTGTCGCAAATTAAAATACAGATTCAAGCAGAACGAGATTACACTCCATATTACATCCCTTCAAAAGCTTAGAAAGATCTAACCATAACTTTCACCAGGTGCTGCCGGTCGCTACACCAACGAGGCTGGATTCATGTCCTACTACGAGATCTGCGACTTCCTGAGAGAAGACAACACGACCCTGGTCTGGGATAACGAGCAGATGGTGCCCTTCGCGTACAGAGGAGACCAGTGGGTCGGCTTTGATGACGAGAGATCGTTAAAGACCAAGGTATTGTGTTGGTTCCACATACGTTTAGTTCGCTACCTATAATTAGGAGTTTATTAGAAGAAAACAGCAGTCATAATTCGAGATTTGTCGAATGACATGCCAGGCTTATGCCACGATTCCGTTATCAAAGTTTAAAACTCAACACCATTTTGCTGATTCATTCATTCCATAAAAACCCGTTTTCGCCAATCTGAAAGTATCATTTCAGGAACGCTGTATAACAATTTGTG
Organism: Lysandra bellargus; assembly: GCA_905333045.1. NCBI lineage: Eukaryota > Metazoa > Arthropoda > Insecta > Lepidoptera > Lycaenidae > Lysandra > Lysandra bellargus. Next base: position 6,065,329 of record HG995363.1, on the reverse strand, counting down.
ACTACATGACGTATGTCAATTTCCAGATGACCTGGCTCAAGGAGGAAGGTTTCGGCGGTATCATGGTGTGGTCCATCGACATGGATGACTTCAGGGGCTCATGTGGAACCGGCAAATATCCTCTTATCAACGCCATGAAGCAGGAGCTGGGCGACTACAAAGTGAGACTGGAGTATGACGGACCATACGAGTCATATAACCCCAATGGACAGTACACCACCAAAGATCGTAAGTTGAAAATGATTGAAACGTCGAATCTTTCCAAACCAACGTTGCTTCTTAACTTTTTAAAATAATTATCTATTGTTTATATTTAAACTTTCTATTTCTGGAGTAGTATTATATTATCTCTTGTAAGATTGGGTTCCCAGTTAACCTTGTCCGTACTTGTAGTATTATGTTGTTGTGTTATTTCGTAGCTCACTGAACTTGCCTCTTTATTAACTACTCTTCCTATTCTTTGTCTATTTCTCCTTTTCTTTCATTTTTGCAATAATATACTATTATCACTATTCTTGATGAATTCTAAAATTAATTTCACCCTCTTTCAGCCAATGAGGTGACCTGTGAGGAGGAAGACGGCCACATCTCCTACCATCCTGACAAGGCGGATTGCACCATGTACTACATGTGTGAAGGCGAGAGGAAACACCATATGCCCTGCCCACAGAACCTGGTGTTCAACCCCAATGAGAATGTGTGTGATTGGCCCGAGAATGTCGAGGGTTGCACCCACCACACACAAGCGCCCGCCTCCAGATAAGTGGCTGGACTTGCGACCTTCAATCAAGGATTCATAGAAAGCTGAATGAAAATTGACATAGCATACCAGTTCTATGAGCTTGAACCTGACTAGCTAGGTGTCTAAATTGTAAAGAAAAGAATTTTGGTAGTCGAGTTCTAGAAATTTGGTTTCCATGTAGTTAAAAATATGTAAGATTTGTAAAAAGCTTCATACAAGTTACTTCAACAATTCTGGTGATTTCATGCATTATTCTCGAGTTGAAGGTCGTGGTCCTAGTGAATTAGAACTTTACAAATTTAGTATATAACACTGCCAAGTTCGAACCGTCCACTGTCGAAATTAGATAGCTTTAGTTTTTTTCTATTTTTGTACGAAACTCTCATACTGCCAATCCACCTGAAGATTTACCGAAATATTTATTAACATCGTCTCCCTCATCGGATCGAAATGTTAAGCTTCCATTACACTTGTCCAATTTTCAGAAATTTTGATCGTAGTGATGATATTTCACGTTTTTCTGCAAATCGGATGAGAGTAATCGAAGCTTTAGTGTGATAATATGTATAATAATAATATGAATGATGATAATTGTTTTAGATTTATGTATTTAAAATAACTACCATTGTAGTTAGACAACAATTACTAAGTAATTTCGTAAAGTCGAATCGTAAAAAATTAAAAATTGAGGACATTCGTAAAATAAAATTTTGACGCTAACGCCCCAAAAATGTACTTATCGTAAAAAATTCATTTTTATACAGTCTAACTCTTAGATTAAGGATAATAATATGTTAAATAGCAAATTATTATGAATAAGATAATAATGTTGTTGCCTAATTATGATGGTTAGTAAATTAAGGCTTTTCTCAAAGGTACACAATATTACACAAAAAAAAAAAAACTTGTAAGCAACAGCTTTCCAAAAAAATATGCATAATATTCAGATTCTGAGATCTGATTCGTCCAAAATTATACCATTTTTGTTACGACTGAAAAAAAAAAACCTATAATGATTGCTCAAGGACTTGTCTTGATTTTTTTGCTTCAAAACATATTTTATGTGGATGATATTATTATTTTCTAGATTTATAATATAGTGTATCTTTGCGATGTAATTGTAAATTGTTAAGGCTTCAATACTCAATCAGCAACATCACTGCCCTAGTACCGTTCGCGTCGTGTCAACCCGACTGTAGTTTAGGCTTAAGTTGTGTAAATATTGTATCTAGATACAAATGAGATGTAAGTATTATTAAAGAGTTTTATAAATTACATGTCTATTTTCATTGACCTTGTCTACCTCGTACTCATAATTTTTTGTTAAAATACTTTGTACTACTTAATACCTTTCAATTAGTTAAAATAGTATGTTTTCTTACACTACCACGTTATAAGATTTTATAAGGACGATAATATCTTCTTCTTTTATCAACATATTGTTCTGATGCGAAGTGATGCGATGATACGCGAGGACTGAAATTAGAAGTAAAAAGCACAAAATTTTCAACGCAGAAGATGGCTGGGTGCTGCCATCTAGTTGCGATCCAAAGATTAACTTAAGAATAAAATTGTAAAACGCTGCAGCTTCAAGACACTGAGTGCATTCTGCGTAGATCGGAACACAAATTAATAATGAATATGCGGGTAGTTGAAAAACTTCAGCAAGTTTGACGTTTGTCGCCTGTCACCTCAGTCCGGCCGTGACCACGGCCGCCGGAAAGCAGCTGAAATGTCGGGAATAAGAAAAGTGCTCCGCGACAAAGTACGCGTAAGTGATTCAAACATAATATTTATATTATGTGTAATACTCTCGTAAACATTTCTACGTTATTCAATTTGTTGTCCAGAACTTTGATGATTAGATCTAAACTTCTGACTTTAATCACGCAAACGCGTTCACGATGAGGTTGCATACACACGTTTTTCGTATTCGATTTCCGAATTCGTTTTCCGTATTAAGAAATCCTAGTGCATGGATTTTTTATGAACGGGACGAATTCCGCACGTACGTTTTGAGTGCAATCCAGCGCGTTTTGAGTGTTAAGAAATACGAACGTTTCTGTTAGTGTCACGGAATTTCAAATTGAAATTCCACATTAGCAAAACGAATACGGAAACGTGCGTATGCCAGCAGGCAGCAGCCAGCCTAAGGTTGGTCTAAAGTTTAGTTATTAGTTTAACCTATCAAGCCCCAAGCGGCAGCCGGCTGCCAGCATAACAATTGAAAATCTATTGTGTTTGCTATACCCACGATGGACAGATTTATGTAAACTATTGACTCATTATATCCATCCTAAAGATGACTTGATGCAGCTGTAAAACCTTATAGTATAATAGTATAGCCCCTGACCTGCTATTGGCACTACCTGGCCCTGGAAGGCTGCCAAGTGATCAGCCTGGTGAGCTACCGACAGCGGACATCATCATCAATCCGCTAAGCTGTCGGCAACCAGCCAACTCGCTGAGGCAATTGATACTAATGTACGACCATGTTTATAGACAAGTTGTATCAGATAGTTCTGACTAAGTACGAAATTAGATAAATATAATATCGTTTTATGTATGGGAATTTCAAATAACGCAATGTGACATGGTGCTTTTCTGTCAGATAATCTTAAATTACTTTAATTGTAGATAAAGAACAGGTAATAATTTAGGTATGAAAGAATGCCTTTGATAAAATTAATTTGAGAAATATTTTTGCGTATGTTTTTAGATACACGTCCACGCCCTAAATTGTACCAGTTGAGTTTTCTGCTACTGCTTTGTACGTGAAATTAATGTATCTAATGACACAGTGTCAAGAATATACAGTATACCATCTTCATACTACACCTCCTAAGGGTCAATTCAGACCGCAATGCGACGAGACGAGGCGAGGCGCGGCGCGGCATAAATTTGTATGGATTTGACAGACTTCAGTTGCGTGAGACGTCTTGCGGATCTGTTAAATCCATACTAATTTAGAAATGCATCTACGCGTCGCGTTTCGGTCTGAATCAACCCTAAATCCGGCGCACGCGAACTTTAGCATAATTTATACTTTTTACTGGAAATTCTTTGTTTGTTTGTTTATTTGTAATAAATAGGCTCAAAAACTACTGGGCCGATTTTAAAAATTCTTTCACCATTTGAAAGCTACATTATTTACGAGTAAGTAGTAACATAGGCTACTTTTTATTTTGGAAAATATAGGGTTCCGTAAGATATTTGGGTTTTTCTGACACAAGGTGAAAATAATCAACCAGAAAAGTTACTTATTTTGCGTACTCTGCCTAAACTATAAAAGATAGAACCATACAATGCTCTAAGTAAATGTAGATCTTATAAATATCTACAAAAATCTCCGCGAGACACTATACCCATCCATGTCAAGTGAGGCACAACAACCATTTTTTATTTAAAAATCTTGATATTTTTTTTTTGGACTACATTTAAACGCAGTTATTTTACTCATGCTGATAATCCTTATCAAAATTAATTATTTCGTCACTAAGTACAGTTTATGTAGATAATATTTAGTGTTTGAATGATTAAAATTGGACGTTTGGTTTAGAAGTTACGGTGAAATTAAAAGTTGCGATTTACGCCCGTTTCGAAGTGGGCGCTAGCCGCTACCAAGACGGGGGTGCGCAATAACGAAGATTATGACCGGCCCTGCAGCTGGTGAATTAGCTCATACACCAAGAATACCAATGATCCCTACTGATTTGCCTATACACTGCAAAAGGATCCAATTTCCTGTGAGACGTAGCTTTTGCGGCGGTACAGACCAGTGTAGGCCACGGGTAGTAATAATGAATATAAATCAAAACTGCTGAATCAATTTTAATCATTTTTTCAGATATATTTTATACCCGTGCGAAGCCGGGGCGGGTCGCTAGTTTTTTATACATTTGAGAGATTTTTAAAAGCTTCTCCGGGGTGTTAAATAGTAGATTAATACCGAATATATTGATTAACAATTAATAACGTTTTTGAGATAACACTACCACTCACTATTGAGTACCACATCTTGTGCAGACTGTGCACAAGGTGTGGTACTAGGTAGACACAAAACTTGTCTCTCAATTGAGAGAGAGCGAGCAAAACCACGTTCAACTTACTCTACTGTATAGATTTGTATTGTGCTCATAATTCATAAAAGCTTAGTTTGCGGTTAACTTTCCTTTGTTTTGTATGATTAATTGATACAGAGCACAAGTAATGCGTCTCGAGACTATTGTTTTATACATCCTTTTCCATTAAACTTTCAAATTCCAACTCTTATCCATTTTAATAAAGCCAATTTCCCAATGCCTCTAAATAGTGATAATTTTTGATTATACTATACAGAGTTTGCACAAGTAACATTAGACTTTACACCATTGTGTTAAGGTTGGAAATTATTTGTGCTTATCCATTACAAACATTTTCGGTACACACAATATGGCCCTAATGGAATCAAATGTTAGATACATAGGATCCTTGTGTTTGCCTGATATTTGTTTTTGTGTCGGAATGAATTTCAACTCCATGCCTTTTACACTAAGGTTGATTTTCCTTCTAGCTGGTTCTAAGCGTGATTAATACGCGTTCTTGCGTTGCTTCATGATTCGGAAACTCAATGGGAATTGTGAACATTTGACACTTTTAAATCACATATCCAGCCTTTACAGTAACATTTACAGTAAAGTACAATATCACTGTACATATTGTTATGAAACAGTATTTAAGTTACTTTTTGAGTGTAAAAATATTATAATCAACGCATCTTTCAACGTATAATAAAACTAGCGACCCGCCCCGGCGTCGCACGGGTATAAAATATATAGCCACTGAAAAAATGATTAAAATGGATAGCCTATGATTCTTCACGTAGTCTACTTCTTATATGTGACAAATAACATGAAAATTGCTCCAGTAGTTTGCGAGATAAGCCCTTTCAAATAATTTCCCCCGTTTATTTTTCACATTCTCCTATTAGTCTTAGCGTGATAAAATATTACCTATAGACTTTCTCAATAAATGGGCTATCTAACACTGAAATAATTTTTCAAATCAGACCAGTAGTTCCTGAGATTAGCGCGTTCAAGTTAGCCCTTTCAAATAATTTTCCCCGTTTTAGCCCCATGTTCCTCTATTTCTTCGCTCATATTAGTCTTAGCGTGATAAAATATAGCCTATAACCTTCCTCGATAAATGGGCTATCTAACACTGAAAGAATCATTAAAATCCGTTGCGTAGTTTTAAAGATTAAAGGGAACAAAGGGACATGAGGGAAAAAAAGCGACTTTGTTTTATAATAAGTATAGATATTGTGCGGTCAAATGTTATTAAGTATATAACTATAAGATTTACTGCTCTGTACTGAATTATACAAGGTGTAACAAAACTAAGTGATAATACTTTATGTGTCCCTTATAATGTAGTTTGCGATTTTTTTAATGATTTGTATGGACAAGCCCGCGTCATGAGTTTTTCCATACAAAGGTGAAAAAAGTCACTCTTTCTACACTGCTATTTTTACAGCAAACTCCATTTAGAGGACTAATACACCTTGAATTTCGATGCTTGTAGGTCTGTGGGATTATACTGTATTACAAGATTATTTGGCTCGCAATTCAGACAACAGAAATCTCTTTCATTTCACGCATCTAGTAGTTATCCAATCGATATATTTTGTTCTACCAACCTATTTATTGTTCGCATTCCATTGATATTCTAACAATACTCGAAGCCATACGAACAAAAATGGCCGTCCATTATAACAAACTTCACTACACTTCAGTCGCACCGCTTTGTCTACTTCGCAACTAACTTCACTACACTTTGTTACCTTGTATCAATAAATGCTGATTGCGCACAAAGCGCCTGCAAATTTTACGATAAACCAATACATTGCTATTTATGTAGTGTAGGCGTATATTTTAAATAATAATAATAATAATTTGTAGCTAGTAGTATGTTTGTAAATATTCAGATATAGTTTTGCCCTTTCAAGGACTGTCTTTACATTGAGTCATTACAAATTACCATGAATATATTATGTATATTGCCAATGATGAGCTGTTTGATGACCTTACCGGTTCGTAAAATGGTACCTACAAGCTACATTTTAAACAGAATAGGCCAACATGGAGAAACCGTACAAAAATATAAGCCTCACATGCCTCTATTGCCAAATGATAGCATTTTTAAGCCCAAAAACCCGGTGATTAGGCTAAGCAAAGGCTAGCCAGTATAAATAAAACCGATAGCTATCGCCCGGTATAATCTGCCTCCGTTAGCTGCAGGTCATAATCCTATTCCCTTTGTGAAGACGATCAAAGCCTTATAAAACCATCCCTTTGAGCGCCGCAAAATATATTGAAAGCTAATGTTTATGTAATGTTTATTGGATTAATACCATAATAATACCACAGAGGAAATATAAACAGTAGTCAAACGACGTTTTTTTTTCATTTCTTAGGTTAAGGCGAGTATTTTAGAGATTTACCAATAATTATTTTTTGTATTCTTATTGCGTAGATTGAAACACAAATTTAAGAATTTGCGGGTAGTTGAATAACTTCAGCGAATTTGACGTCTGTCACATCAGTCCACCCGTGACCACGGCCGCTGGAAGCAGCCAAAATGTGAAGAATAAGGCTATAACCATAACTTTAACCTTAACTTTAACCACGCCTATAGTGCAACCCACCCTAAGAATAGTACTCCGCGACAAAATCTGTAAGTAATTAATCCTTCAGGCCCCGCGCGAGCACCGGTGATCGCGACAACAATAGAATACAATAGCAATTCCTGGAAATTCCGACTGAAGTATTAAGTAATACAGTAAAACCTTCATATTTTCATTAAAGTTGGGTATAAGTTATAACCAATAAAATATTTCAAATGTGAATTATTGTCAGGCTTTTTCACTGAACACCCTCAGTGCCGTAAATAGGGCGGTGCCACCGGTGCCCAGGCACAGGGCGTAGACTCTGGGGGGCGCAAGAATGGCCAGACTAGAGAGGCCTTATACATTGCTTTGGGCACCTATAATATCTAAAAAAAAAAACAAAGGCGCAGTTATAAAAGCTCGCACAGGGCTCAAAAAAGACTATTTACGGCACTGAACACCCTAACGTCCGCACTCAGAGCTGCAGAGACATCCATATACAGATCATACAGTATACTACAACACTAATATTGTAATTTGGAAAGACTTGTGTCTGTCTGTCTGCCTGTTACCTCTTCACGCCCAAAACGCTGAACCGATTTTGCTGAAATTGGGTATGGAGATACTTTGAGTCCCGAAAAGGATATAGGATACTTTTTATCCTGGGTAAACGTACGATTTCCGCGCGACAAACGAATTTTGGTGCAACGGAGTTGCGGGCATCATCTAGTAATATTATTGTAGTGTATTGATAAATAAAGATGGCCGCACTACCTATGAGTGGGGGCTTGGAGAATATGGCCGTCAGACGTCAGAGCTGTCGTCCACTTCTTACCGAGCCACCGCCGAGACTAGAGCGTTCAGTAATACAGTATTCTGTGTTTAATTTACTCCTTCAACGATAATGTACCAATGGTACAATTATAATTCCGATTTAATCAGTATTCGACATTTAGTTTAGTGCTTAAGTTTAGTAGTAATTAAATTTTTCTAAGTGTGTTCGTCAAAGTTTTAGAAAGCATACAAGGAAAAACATGACATATCGGGGCAAATTGAGATTAGAAAAAGTTGTGATTGTACATCCTAAAAATAATTTCTTCAAATTCCTTTCATGTTTTTTAAAAGCAGTATAACTACTGTAATTATACAAATCTAACAAAACTCAAAATTTACAGAAATCAGCGGAGCTAAAATGGTTACATTTAGCAATTCCTCTCAATCAATTCCCCAAATGAATTGTCAAAACTGTCAAACTAACAAATGTCAAATCAGTACAAAAATACAGAAATGAATTGCAAGCAGAGTTGCATTTTGCGATTTTAGAAAAATGAATCATATTATGATTCATATCGTGATTCTTCAAAGCGACCATTTTAGCCCCGCAGGTGTCCGGCACCGGTGGTGCCCGATCACGGTGTGTCAGTGACCAGAAACGACAGATCGCAGAATGTCCGGTCGTACTATATCTATCTATCTCGTAGTATAGCAGCTTGTAGTCCATTCAGTTATTTTAATTTTTACCATAATGCACCTTATTTCTTAGGAATAAACGTCAGAGTTAACTCTAGAGTTCCAAAGTTGTTCTTTTTGTGATAAGGCGGTGTCTTTAATGTAAACGTTTTCGGTTGATATGGACGTGAAAATATGTAATTGTGATTAAAATCTTTACACTATTAAAATGCAAGTATGCAAAGCTTTCACGACGATAAAGCAAAATATTTCATAACTAAACAACGACCACAACTCCTTTGCGCCAAAATTTATTTATAGCTCAGGAACCGTACATTTTTCCGGGATAAACAGTATGTCCTATACAGGGATTCAAAGTATCTGAATACCAAATTTCACCAAAATCGATTCAGCAGACATACTTTCGCATCTATAATAAAATTATATACTTAATCTAATATATAAAATTCTCGTGTCACAGTTTTCGTTGCCATACTCCTCCGAAACGGCTTGACCGATTCTCATGAAATTTGTGAGCATATTGAGTAGGTCTGAGAATCGGCCAACATCTATTTTTTATACCAAAAATTATTTATATGGCAAAACAACGTTTGCCGGGACAGCTAGTCTTATATATAAAATTCTCGTGTCACAATATTCGTTCCCGTACTCCTCCGAAACGGCTTGACCGATTCTCATGAAATTTTGTGAACATATTGAGTAGGTCTGAGAATCGGCCAACATCTATTTTTCATACCAAAAATTATTTATATGGCAAAACAACGTTTGCCGGGTCAGCTAGTAAAATTATAAGGTTAAGGTTATCTGAAAAATAGAAGACATTATAAATAATGTCTACTATTTGTTCCAGTGTTATATTATCTTTATTAATAATATTATAATAATATCTATGGACGCTTTACACCACGTCAGTCTGGCCCCGTGCTAAGTACCTGAAGGATTTGTGTTACGGGTACCAGCACAGACGATAATCATAACGAAAATCTATTTAATACTTTTATACATACTATACCTACAAATATAAAATATTTAAGATTTTTAATTATATGATATACATAAATTTTAACAGACCCGGGAACTTTGAAAACTTTTTGTTTCGTCGGCGGAATTCGAACCCGCGACCCCCGGCTTGAGCTACCAACAGGCTCATCCACTGAGCCACAGAGGTCATCGTCAGGTTATTATCCCAGTTACAATATTATTAAATATGTTATATCTGTGTAAAATTTATGTTTTATCACTAACTGACCGTTAACACTCAAGCCATTATAACGCTACAAAGTTTTTATGGTTCTCTAATAAGCACTCGGCTCGGCGTTCTGTTTTATAATATTCTGTGACACTTTGGAAATTTTATTAAACAGTTTTTTGTTTGTGTTATTGGTTATTGATGAGGAGTAGATAAAAGGTTTTTAAGTCCCTTTTTTAGGGTTCCGTACCCAAAGGGTAAAAACGGGATTACTTCGATGTTCTTACTTCGATGTTCGTACTTCGAGACTTCGATGTCTGTCCGTCTGTCCGTCTGTCCGTCTGTCCATCTGTCCGTCCGTCCGTCTGTCTCCAGGCTGTAACTCAAGAATGGTAATAGCTAAAGAGTTGAAATTTTCACAAATTGTGTATTTCTGTTGCCGCTATAACAACAAATACTAAAAACAAAATAAATTAAATGTTTAAGGGGAGCTCCCTACAACAAACGTGATTTTTCAAACGTTTTTTGCTCGATATCAATGATGACAATAGGTAGGCACTTCAAATTTTCGCATAAGCCCTAATTATATGTTTACTTTATTAATTAATAAAAATATTTAAATAAAATAAAAAATTAAGGAGGGCTCCCATACAACAAAACACAATTTTTGGCCTGTTTTTGCTCTACAACGGTACGGAACCCTTCGTGCGCGAGTCCGACTCGCACTTGGCCGATTATTATAAACATTATATTATACATAGAGGTTTTTAAGTGGAAAATTATTTGGCAGGGTTGTGCGCTTTTTCTATACTATAAATATTATAAAGAGGTAAACTTTGTTTGTATAATTGTAATGAATAGGCTCAAAAACTACTGGACCGATTTTAAAAATTCTTTCACCATTCGAAAGCTACATTATTCACGAGTAACATAGGCTACATTTTATTTTGAAAAAAAGAATTGGTTTTCGTAAGATTTGGGTTTTTCGGACACAAGGTGTAAAAAATCAACCAGAAAAGTTACTTATTTTGCGTACGCTGCTTAAACTATAAGGTATATAAAGGTTTCGATCAAATTCCGATCAAGTTTCGATCAAGTTTCGATCAAGTTTCGGTCAAGTTTCGATCAAGTTTCGATCAAGGTTTCGATCAAGTTTCGATCAAGGTTTCGATCAAGTTTCGATCAAGTTTCGATCAAGTTTCGATCAAGTTTCGATCAAGTTTCAAATTGAGTTCTAGTTCGAGTTCGACACAAAACACTACTCTCCAACCGTCTTACGCGTTTTGTATGCTTTTTCGATCAACACGAAAATCTATCGCGAGTTTCACAGTTTTTACCCATCCCACAAAAGTGCTCAACGCCGCTAAAGAAGTTTTCACTTCAAAAATCTTGTTTTTTTTGGACTACATTTAAATGCGTTTATTTTTCTCGTGCTATTAATCCTTGTCAAAATTAATTATTTCATCACTAAGTACAGCTTATGTAGATAAAATTTGGGCTGTGAATAACTAAAATTGGATGGTTGGTTTTTAAGGTATGGCAAAATTAAGATATTACGATTTCAACTGCACGGCCCGTTATAAAGTGCAGGCGTCATCAAGGCGGGGGTGCGCGTGCGAGAGTTTTTCTCAGGGTTAACCAACAGTTCTTTTCAGGGCTAAACAACAGTTCTTTTCAGAGCTAGAATACGCGCTATTAAAATTTTCTTAAATATTTGAAAATGCCTAAGAGAGCCAGGTCGGACGACCATGGCGCCATACTTATATTTTAGTCACTTCAATAAAATAATATGGGCAAAACAACGTTTGCCGGGACAGCTAGTTTTTAATAACATGATAAACTTGCGTAAGGAAACGTGACCTGACCAAATATTCATAAGACGGAAGAGGGAGAGTAGACAAGAAATAGTAAAAGACGTAGTAGATTAAATAGAGACTAGAGTACGACGACGATGACAATGACGACCTCTGTGGCACAGTTGGGAGGCTGTTGGTAGCTCAAACCAGGGGTCGCGGGTTTGAATCCCGCCGACAAATCTGTTTGTTTTCAACATTCAACTGAAAACTTTTTGTATTCAAAGTTCCTGGGTCATGGATGTGTATTAAATAATATGTGTATCATATTATAAAAAAATTCTTAAGTGTTTGTATAATGTATATTATAAAAATATTAAATATATTTCTGTTGTCTGGTACCCGTAACACAAGTCAGGTACTTAGAATGGGGCCAGACTTACGTGGTGTGAAGCGTCCATAGAGTAGAAGCGTAGAGGGGTAGAATCCTTAAAATTTATGTTTCGGTAACACTGTTGCCGAATACCGCCACAACCTATTTTTTGCTTAAATAATATTATACATATAGATGTTGCCAATGTGCCATATAATATTTAATAAGTTTATCATATCTTTTTATAGCAAAGAAAACAGCGAGAAACTCAAGAGGTTTCTTTACCTAATACGGAAATGTAAAAACAAGTCATTAGTTATCAGCTGAACCAGATTCTGCTTTCCAATTGATAACATCTAGATTTTATACACAATATTTGTAATATACAGTAGATCAACTTCATACTAGGCTCCCGAATTGGACGCATGCACACATTAGCGCGATTCCAGATAGGCGAGGCACCAGCCACCAATATACGAGTAGGCCGATCGCTCCACAGCCGAAGATGGGTCTTCTGTCTAGTAGCAGTAACGCAATAGACGATGTACAGTTGATATTGTACAATAATAATTATTTTAGTTATTTTAATTATATACTAATTATTATATACTAGTTTGTTGTATTTCCGTCGCAAGATGCAAAATAACCTGACTTGCGCATCGTGTACATTTCCGTGTACACAAAGCGTCATTCGTTTTCGTCGTCAAGTCCGATCCGATCCGATCCGATCGTCCAAGATCGATCGATTTCACCATATACGTTTTACATTACATTTTCATATTAGTTCAAGGACACGACCACAATAGACATAACTACCAGTAGTTCGACTGCAAAGAAACGGACAGGTTTCAATATCTGTCAAATTCGCCGGGTTTCACTAGGATTATAAAAAAAAATTTCAACATCAGTTCTAAGTCGACATACTCTATAATTCTGTCTACTCTGACACGACTGAGTTACACTACTATGCAATATTATACTGTGGTCTAGAGAGATAAAAAGTAGTTCCTATAATGTCTGTATGGCTAGTCGAGCAAAACCGGCCAACGTGATATACGCATATTAAATGTACGCAACTATATTCTGGTGCTCGATTTTCATGCTTCGAATGTCGAGCGAAGGCTGTCTCGCTCATACGTAAACACTAAACATGTTACCTGACGCGTAAATGAGATAGATAGCCAGCTATCGAAGTGAGATTCGAACAATGAGAATTGGTCTCCTTGATAGTAAATAGAAGCTTATTTATAGCATGCGTACAGTTAAGAAATATATTATGTTTGCTGAATAATATTAATTACTCCTCTCATATTAAGGACGTATCCAACCAAAATTTTCTTTCGCAATAAAAGGTCCTCTCTTCACATCAAAGTTCGGTGGCCAGCTGGTTTTTTTTTTCAATCTTGGGCTAATTTCTTTAATTCCGGGTAACTATAATATTATCTTCACCTTCTTCCATTCGTCTTCCATGGTCCATTAGTTTATATCATCAATCCATTTTCGTCTAGATTTGTCAGGTAACATTTTTCTAGGTTTAATATCTACCCTATATAATCAACATTCAACTTTTACACTAACGCAAAATGTACGGTTTCCGCAAAATTTTGCACGAATTCTCATAAAAAAACACTCTAAAATCCATACTTTTATATATTAATATAATAATATAATATATCTATGGATGCTTCACACCACGTCAGTCTGGCCCCGTGCTAAGTACCTGAAGGACTTGTGTTCCCGTAACACAAGTCCTTCAGGTACCAGACAACGGAAATATATTTAATACTTTTATACTATATATATATATATATATATATATATATATATATATATATATATATTTAAGATTTTTATTATATGATACACATATTTAATACACATCCATGACCCAGGAACTTTAGATGCGAAAGTGTGTCTGTCTGTCCATTTCACGCCAAAACCGCTGAACTAATTTTGCTAAAATTAGGCATGGAGATAATTTGAGTCCCGGGAAAGGACATAGGATACTTTTTATAGAAAAATGTGCGGTTCCTACGCAATAAACGAATTATTGCGTAGCGGATTTGCGGGCGTAATCTAGTTCTCTACAAAATGGTATTTCTAGTCGAGGAATGCCCTCCCTCGTGTAATGGTATTACAGTAATGTCATAACTGATACGCTGGTAATCCACTTACCACCGGGTCAGAGGGGCAATTAGAAGTATTACTTCAGCACATGAGAGTAGCGAGTAGAGGAGACAGCGTCTCTAGTTTTATACCTACATCGAAAAATTATTTTGTCCCAACTTTATGTGTGCTTAGGTAATGAAAATGATTTCTATATACTGTACTCGGCGAAGCATAGCGGTACCAGTGATTGACTCCCTATCAAAAACTTGTCATTTTCTATACAAAGCCGCGATTGACAACATTTGACACTTTATTATCAATCGTGGCATATATAGAAAATGACAAGTTTTTGACATGGAGACAATGGCCGCTACCGCCATGTTTCACCGAGTACAGTATAGTTTATATACTTAATATTTATTTTTATTAAAAAATAATTGTATCGTAACATTTTACCGATAATTTCCTAACTTTCTAGCTCATATCGGTTACGGTGGCGGGTTCGTTGAAAGTGATTGAGTATGCAGTATTTATCTTTTCCTTCCTCGTTTTGGTCACTAGCTAGTATAAATCATGATTGGTCAGTTTACAAGCTATAATTAAATACATAACGATATTCAATTGTTTACAGAATGAACATAATAATATTATACTCCCTGAATGTAAGCAACTGTTCTATGGCATCAACTTTCCTAATTTAAAAAAAGTCCCTACACCATTTTGTAAGTTAAGGCTTTAGGGTGAAGTCAAACGACCGTAATTTGTGAGTTGTGAGTCGCAGAATTTTGGTCGCGTACATTATTTTTATATAAATCATGACTCATAAAATTACGCTCGTGTGAATCAAACAGGACTTTTGTACGAAACTGAATGCAGCAGAATTTCTGCCAGCCGAAATTCTGCGACTCACGACTCACAAATTACGCTCGTTTGGTTTCACACTTAAGAGGGTAAGAAAAGGCAGCCCAAGAGCAGAGGCACCAGAAAAGACCACAGCCACATGGTAAACTAGTATGACCTAAACTTTGACCATTTTTTAGCGCAAATGGCAGGTTTTCCTATTACATAAGTAATATTTTCTACGTGGGAGAAATACCACGTTCTCACAGAAAACCGGCGTGAAACAGCGTTTGCGCTGTGTTTGAATGAATGATGCTATGAGTAGAGTCAATTCATTGTCGCCACGTAAATAACAAGACTTATTAATTCTTCTTTACGTAAGTAGGTATAAAAGTGAGTCTCATCTTTCCGCATACCTACTCCCTGGTTTTTAGTTCATTATGCAAGGCTCTATCAGGGCAAATGGTCATATTATGATTATCATAATATTATTATTTATTATCTTATGATTATCGAGTGCGATAGGAGAAAACGATATCTAATTACAATAATTTCATAGCAATTTATTAATTGAAGATGTGAGTGAAAGAATAGAACAAGTAACATTTCGTAACATACGGACAATAACTTATTTTTTCCCTAATTATTTTAATAAAACTTGTAACTTATCTACTTCATAATCTAGCTAATGTATCTGGCTACACACATAAAACAAAAAAAAAAGGATAGTTTTTCTATTTCAAATAATTTGTCCGACCCTAAAGCCTCCATTTAAGCAAAAAACGGGAAGTTTTTTCATGTTACTTACCTTATTCCTCCACTCACGTCTTGAATTATTAATATAAAATATTATAAAAAAAACTAGATAATGCCCGCAACATTTTTTCCGGGACAAAAACTATCCTATGTCCTTTCTCGGGACTCAAAGTATCTCCATGCCAAATTTCAACAAAATCGGTTCAGCGGTTTGGGCGTGAAGAGTTAATGGAGACAGACAGACAGACACACTTTCGCATTTACAATATTAGTATGAAAGTATGGAAGTATTGATATTCTAAAAATGGATGCTGTAGGCTGTAGCCTGCAACATAGCATAAAGAAATTACGTAGTTATGCAGAAATTCATTTATTGTCCTCGTGTATAATATTTTTATTTATTTTTATTTAGATTTTAATAAATAGCATATTTAATTAAAATCGGTTGAGTGGATAAAGAGAGGTTTTCACTGGCAAACATTTTAAACCTTACTATGAAAAATATAATATAGTAGAGATACGTTAAGCGACCTAGATCTTAAGACTCATAAAAGTTCTAATTTAAGTTTAAAACTGAACGGTAACTTTATGTAAATGTACACGTTATGCATGTTATAACTTAAAACTAATTTGTTGATAGTGTAAGGCAAATATTGTATGGCATTAAGGTATTTTTCATAGAAACAAAAAAGTCAAAAGAAACTAGTACAGTGAACTCTATATAGTATAAGGGTGAATTTCAACATGTCCATATTTTTTTTCATTTCGGTGAACTTTTTTGTTTCTATTAGTGGAGTTCCCAGAGCGTAAAAATCGTGCAAGCCTCCGATTTTTGCAATAGTGGATGAAAATTGAAAAGAAAAAAAGGAATGTGTAGCTGATAACATAAATGATAAAGTTTACCTATTGAAAAGTTGTGCTTTTGATTTTTAAATTATTCTCTTCCACTTCAAGTAAACTCATAAACTAAAATTTTGAAGAAAATTTGCGTATTTCTTTCTTTTAAATATATAGCAAAATAATAAAATATATTATTATTTTTTTGATTGGTATCGTTGCTTATATTCCAAAGAAATATATTTCACGGATTTTTCGAAGAAAATCTGTATTTTATTTCTTTTGGTTAGGTTTTTACAGAATAAAATTGATGTTTTTTTTCATTAATTATATTTGCTAAAACATACTTAAAGGAAAAAATACAAATTAGGTTAAGAACTGATATTTTTTGTATTCAGGTAAGCATTTTCCAAACATAGGTCGCAACATGCGTCTTTAGTATGTACGTGAGATTTGTAGCACCCAATTTTTTTCTGGCTTTTAGTAGGAAGTTTAAATATATTTCAAAGACTAGAAAAAGTCTTTCATTTGTCGATGTATTTTATGTATTAGCTCTCACTTAAATAAATTCGCAAAAAATATAGAAAAAATTTTTTCGGTCTATTTTACACATTTTTTGAGATATTTAAACGTTTTTAAGTACTTAAAAGTTATAATTTCTTTAAAAATTAAATACGCACAACAAGTAAGCTTAACACACTTTTTGTTACAACCCTTAAATCCACCCAAACCCTTTTATCTTGGTTACGACGAGCGTTAATCTGTAAAAACTTTGCAAAAACCTTATGAGCTTAGCTTAGCAAAGCAAACTTTCTTTTTTAAAAATTGTGTATTTGGTTAATTTTCAACGTAAACAATCGGATAAGACACATTAAATAACAGGAACAAGAAAAAAATTTTTTCTGGACCGGTTTTATATGGTGAAATATTAATTTTTAAATATGTAACTAAAAAATTAAAAGCACAGAAAAAATTTGGTAAGCTTTGCAAGTTATAGTGTAAAAAAGAAAATGACACCTCAAAAACAAAAATCCATTCACTATTACAATTTTCGGAGGTTAAAACCTCTGGCGACTCCACTATATGTCTTTTCGAGTTTTTACCAAAGTTTCCTCTCAATTTTAATGTTTTATGACTACGAAACTAATGACATAAAAATTAAATAACAAACACACGTTTATATTTTAGCTGTCACCGAGATGAAAAAGTCAGTCACCGAGATGAAAACAAAATTCACCGAAATGTAAATTCACCGAAATAGTATATAGTGTGATTGTGAAACAAGCGAAATAATGTATTTTTATGGAAAAATTTTGACACTTTGGGTTACACTTTTGCAATTTTCGAAATTATCTCTAATATTTTTCAGAATAAAACATAGCCTATATCCATCACGAAATCAGCTATAATTGCACAACTCTTTTGCCTCCGTGACGTACCGATGATAAGAAACGTGTCTATTATCAAGGCCAATGTTTCTATTTGAATTTCTACAGCTCAATACGGCCATTTTAGGCCAATGCCTAAAATGCCTCAATAGGCATTTTTAAAATTCCGACTTACATCCGATTCCGATAGCAGACTAAAGAACAGACTTTCGCTTTTGCTCGTCGTTTGGGAACGCGATATTTCACGCGAAGTACATACACATGCGATATCTATCTTGATCTTTGTCTGTGGATAGAACAATGTATTTTTATTAAAAAAAATCATGTTACAAACGATTTTAATTACAAATAACAAAATATTATATTAATACTGGGAAATAATTGACACATTTGCTTTAAATAAAAATTACCACGCGCCAACTTCACGAAAAGGTATCTTTTAGTGCTTAGTTAAAAGTTTTCGTTATAAAAATATACTTAAGTTAAACAGTTAAAGTAAAGATTGAGTAACTATTATTCTAACATTATTATAACCCAAACTACTTTTTGATATGATTCATTAAATTCTAATATTAAATAATCATACTATATTATTTCGTACTGTTTTTGCTAATTCACTAATCAACAAAAGTCAATATTTTAGGTAATCCTAATAAACTACATGAGGTCAAAATATCAGTCTCTGAGTTTCTTATTCATAAAATGAAAGGTTAATATTGTGTCCTTATGAATATTTAAAGTTAAAAAATTACAAATATTGACTGAAACGACGTTAGACGTATGTTAGGTGTTTTTCGTTACGGAATTTCTTGATAAACGCGATCAAAGCTATACAATACCTCAAAAAATTGAAACATTAAGAAGCACCATATTTCTTTTTTATTTATTAACATTTTTTTTACGATTTCGCAGATTATTATTCATCCTATATAAAACAACTTTAAAAATCACCGAGATGAAAATGCATTCACCGATATGAAAACTATTATCACCGAAGGTCACCGAAAGTCACCGAGTCACCATTTCCGTGATTTTTTTTTCATAAATAGGTCACCAAATTCACTGAAACGGAACCACCGATATGAAAATTTGCGACAAATCGTTGAATATTTCGACACCTATAATAATAATTATACCGATATCTATACTGCATACTGATACATATTATTAAAAGTGTTTGTAAGAAAATAAATTAATACTTCTAGCTTCTAGCTGGTTCAATTAACATGATAAATTGAATCACGGAATAGTAGAGAAAAGTGTCGGGTGTCACCGAGACGATATACTTACGTTTTTAGCGGGAACACGCAGCGACCCAGCAAACCACATCTAGCTCCCAAGGCACAAGCATGACTGGCGCTTAAGTTCGAGAAGCGGCATTACATTCAAAAGTACTTCTGGTCTCGACAATTCATGTTTCTTTTTTATTCACCGAATCAAGACAAAATGTTGGGACAGTTTTATTTCACCCGCTATTTTGAAAGTATAACGATTGAGATTATGAAATTTGTATTGATCATACCTCCATTCTTTAAGAATCCAATAAAAGAATCCGTTTGTTTGTACCACTAATATTTTTTCCTCGGCTGACGAAATTAGGACTAAAAAGGTCGTTGGGACAGTCACCGAGGGGCTTATTTACACTTTTAGAATTTTTTATTTTTATGTTCTAGTTATCGAATTAAAAACGTGTCTGTTGCCTCATATGGATAATCACGAAAACTATACGATGAAATTTTATTTAACCCTAAAAAGCCATTTCACACCCCCAATTTCACAGTAGCCGCGAAAAAAAATCTGTTGGGAATTTCACCCATAAAAGAGTCACATACACAACTTAAAGTAGGTATTATTACTTTGTTTGGTTACATTACAGCCTGTATTATTTACTAAAATTAAGGGCGTTCCTTATGGATATTCCGTAATTTGCCGCATTTCAAGCCTTATAAACTCATAATTTGAAAGCTACAAAGCTATAATAAAAATACAGCAATAATCTTCAGTGTATCAACATTCCTTTCCACGTTTTAAATTTTCTATTTCTGTTTATTATACTTATGATATCAGCTTCCAAAGTAAAACCAATTTATTAAAATTCAAGCATACATTCAGCATCTCCTTAGGATTTACAAATTACTTTTATTTGAAACACACGCCAATAGATCGACAATATTATAAACTACATATTCCCTGTTTTAAATTTTTTTAGGACAATTTTGAACCAAGATAAGTAAAAAAATAGGGTTTTGGTGCGATCTCGGCAACGCGGCAAATGTATGGCCAAGGTCGTTTGCTCGGGGGACGGCCTTAAGATGATAATGGTTATTGAGGTCTAGTTCGTCTGAATAGTCTGTGGGCCCTATAGATATAAAGATTTCAATTAGTTACATAATTATTTTTTTCAAAAAAGAAGAGTTACAGCTTTATCCGATGATTGGTGTTTGACTCACATTTTGTACGTGGATCATGTAGGACAGTGTCCAATTAATAAAAATAAACTGTGAATATTTATTTCATTTCGTAACGCATTTTACGGTGCGTCCACATTTGTATCATTTGCGCGATCAGATCTCCGTCGCGATTATCGCGCCGTAACAAGTATGCGTATCATAGTGTGGACGCCTATTAGATCATTCTGCCGATCATGCGCGTACTTGATACGACACGTATGATACGCAGTTAATAGCGATCAGGGCGTATCATGATACGCGTATCATTTTGATAAGCTTCGATGATACGCGACGGAGATCTGATCGGAGATCTGATCGCGCAAATGATACAAATGTGGACGCACCGTTATATAATGTTTCGAAAAAACCTAGTGCCCATTTTATGGCCCCTGGGTATCGCGGCCAAATTGTATAATCTGGGTGCACGGTAGTGCACCCGCCGAGACGAGCCAAGCGAAGCGCAAGGGCACTACCTACCTTTTCTCGAAGTGTTTCGCCGTTTTTTTGAACCTTCATAGAATTGGTTTCCGTTGTAGCAGATAGTTCTAATTTTCAGGATATGATGTAATTAATAGACTTATTAAGCATACAAAGTCTCAATTGAATAGTTCTTATACTTTAGATTTTATTGATATCTAAAATACGCCGATTTCGTCACTGACACACTGATGGTCATCAAAATGTTTGACTATTTCCTGAAGTGCTAGAAAGCTGAAATTTGGTATGTAATGTAAGTTTAGTATACAACCAATAAAAAAATTCATAAACTTGTAATTTTCGTCCCCCATCCCCTAAAATTGGGGGGTGGAAGTTGACCCTTATAGAGTTAGTTTACGATGTGCCAGATAGTTTATATTCTCAGGATATGATGTTAATAATAATATACTTATTAAACATACAAAGTCTCAATTGAATAGGTCTAATACTTTATATTTTATTGATATCTAAAATACGCCGAAATTTGGTTATAACTTATACGCCGTAAAATAAATTTAGTAGGGGGGTAATTGAAGTTTAAATGAGACTTTCACCAATTTTATGAATAAGGACATGAAAGTTTCCACGGGTTGGAGTATGGACATTAACTAAAAACGTCTTAATAAAAAATAAAAATAAAAACACTAAAAAGACTGCCTAGCAAGTAGCAACTTACAAAAAGGACTGAAATCCCACCAAAAACATTTCATTTAAAATGTCCTCGACGACCACAAAAGGTTTGCCCTGTAAAAAAGACATCAGATCTAATGTAGAGCCAAGCTTCTGAATCGACGCGGCCTAACTCTATCGACCCATAACTCCAACAAATTCTACATAATACCAGTAAGTATACATATTATGTCTGGTTTTTGTTTGGATGGTATTTATTTATCGTTATTATGTCCATTAAGTCTTAATGCACTTATTATTTTGCTTTACAAGGTAATGTGGTTGCCAAATTAATGATTTGCATTGTAAAATGCAGCTAACGGTTCGTGTCGTAACAAATCTGTTATTAAATAGCTGTTTGTCAGTGATCTTTGGCTGAAAATCCATAATATTAATCCTTCAAGCCCCATATTGAGCACCGGTGATCGCGACTACAATAGAATACAATAGAATTCCCAAGAATTCTCGATCGAAGGACTAATATTGCGAAAGTGTATTTTTCTGCCTGACAGTTGTCTTTTCACGTTTAGGTCAATTCAAACCGCAACATATTACCGTATCAGGCACATGTGGCTAACACGGGCGAACAAAAGCATTGACCGCAGAGAGGATAAAACATAGCGTATGAATTTTAATCAAATAATAATATGTACATATTCGAAGTCCCGAAAAAGTAGATAGAATGGTTTTATGCAGAAAAATAAACGGTCTTGGCGTAATAAATTATTATTTTTAGCGCAACGAAGTTCCGGACAAGTAAGATTTTAGTAATACATGCTTTATTTTTCGACGGAAGAGGCCGTCATTGTCTCTGGTTATTCCTTTAGTGATGAAACATGATCTGAGAGTACCCTTGTCACAAAGAAAAGTCCAAGTCCAAGTAGGCCGATGGACGCGGATGACGACCTCACCAAATTCGTTTTGTGCATTCCCGTGCGTGTGCTTACATTGGTTTGAACTCAAGTCTGAACTTCGGCCTGTTTCGATCAGCGTCTTCCTATATCATGTAGAAAGACGCTGGGGAGATCTGCTTACAAAATGCTGTACTGTAAGCAGATTCTTAACAATTAATGCATCTCCCTGTTTTACAAGCGTGTGTCATGATTACTTACCATGCATACTAATTACAAATGCGAAAGTGTGTATCTGTCTGTCTGTCTGTTATCTCTTTAAGCCCAAACCGCTGAACCGATTTTGCTGAAATTTGGTATAGAAATAGTTTGAGTTCCGGGAAAGGATACTTTTTATCCCGGAACATAATCTTTACATACATCATAAACTTTGGCGCAACGGACTTGTGGACGTTTTCTACTTGTAATATAATAATATTATTACATTATTCTACTACTACGTCTTCTACTTATATTATTCATAAATATTACTGAGTATATAAAATTGTAGCATTTTGTGGTTTTACTTATATCTTTTATACGTGGGTGAGCCATACTTCGGCACGAATGGGCCGGCTCGACCGGAGAAATACCACGTTCTCACAGAAAACCGGCGTGAAACAGCGCTTGCGCTGTGTTTCGCCGAGTGAGTGAGTTTACCGGAGGCCTAATCCCCTACCCTATTCCCTTCCCATCCCTACTCTCCCCTATTACCCTATTACCGTATTCCCTCTTAAAAGGCTGGCAACGCACCTGTAGCTCTTCTGATGCTGCGAGTGTCCATGGGCGACGGAAGTTGCTTTTCATCAGGTAGCCCGTTTGCTCGTTTGCCCCCTTATTTCATAAAAAAGTATCTTCGGGTCATTTTGGTAATAAGATGCAATGTATTAGAATCGAGAAGGGTTAAAATCGACATTTCATGTTGCAAGTACAACCAATCGTTAAATTATGTGGAATCGTATTCTAATGTTACATTCGTGACTCTCTGGAATTTACCATAGCAAATGTCATGTAGAAAATGAAGAGTCAATTGCTATTATATGGCAAACTAGATAACCTGGCAAACAGTATTTTGCCTACCTACCAAGGTGGTATTGGTCTTGTACTTGGTAATAATGACGTTATTTTAACCACAATAATTGTAATTTATATTAACCACTAATTATTAATATTGCGTATCAAAAAATCAAAAATCATCCTTTACTAATAAGTATTATGAATTCGAAATTGTGTCAGTTTGTCTGTTACCTCTTCATGCCCATATTGCTGAACTGATTTTGCTGAAATTTGGTACGGAAATACTTTGCTTGAATATGGGAAAGGACATAGGATCTGGGTGCACGGTAGTGCACCCGCCGAGACGAGCCAAGCGAAGCGCAAGGGCACTACCTGCCTTTTCTCGAAGTGTTTCGCCGTTTTTTTTAACTTTCATAGAATTGGTTTCCGTTGTAGCAGATAGTTCATATTTTCAAGATATGATGTCATCAATAGAATTATTAAGCATACAAAGTCTCAATTGAATAGCTCTTATACTTTAGATTTCATTGATATCTAAAATACGCCGATTTCGTCACTGACACACTGATGGTCATCAAAATGTTTGGCTACTTCCTGAAGTGCTAGAATGCTGAAATTTGGTATGTAATCTAAGTTTAGTATACAACCAACAAAAAAATTAACAGACTTGTAATTTTCGTCCCCATCCCCTAAAATTGGGGGTGGAAGTTGACCCTTTTAGAGTTGGTTCCCGATGTGCCAGATATATTCTCAGGATATGATGTTAATAATAGACTTATTAAACATACAAAGTCTCAACTGAATAGGTCTAATAATTTATATTTTATTGATATCTAAAATACGCCGAAATTTGGTTATAACTTATACGCCGTAAAATAAGTTAAGTAGGGACCCCCCTACTAAACTTATTTTACGGCGTATAAGTTAGGATATGATGTTAATAATAGACTTATTAAACATACAAAGTCTCAATTGAATAGGTCTAATACTTTATATTTTATTGATATCTAAAATACGCCGAAATTTGGTTATAACTTATACGCCGTAAAATAAGTTTAGTAGGGGGGTAATAGTAGTTTAAATGAGACTTTCACCAATTTTATAAATAACGACATGAAAGTTTCCATGGTATGGACATTAACTAAAAACGTCTTAATAAAAAATAAAAACACTAAAAAGACTTTAAAAAGACTGCCTAGCAAGTAAAAAGGACTGAAATCCCACCAAAAACCTTTCATGTAAAATGTCCTCGACGACCGCAAAAGGTTTGCCCTGAAAAAAAAGACATCAGATCTAATGTAGAGCCAAGCTTCTGAATCGACGCGGCCTAACTCTATCGACCCTAACTCCAACAAATTCTACATAATATCAGCAAGTATGTATGTATGGCTTGGCTGTTTAGTTACAATATTCGAAACAGCGAAGCCATACATACTTACTGATATGTAGAAAGTGTTGGAGTTAGGGTCGATAGAGTTAGGCTGCGTCGATTCAGAAGCTTGGCTCTACATTAGATCTGATGTCTTTTTTTATTCAGGGCAAACCTTTTGTGGTCGTCGAGGACATGTTACATAAAATGTTTTTGATGGGATACTTTCTATCCCGGAAACATGTACGGCTACCATGTGATAAACTTAAATTTTGGCGCATCGGAGTTGTGGGCGTCGTCTAGACATCTTATAAATTATTTCATAAATCGAACATTAACCTATCAAGCCCCATAAGATCGCCGGTGGTCGCGACAACAATAGAATAACAACAGAATTCCAAGAATCCGCGATCGAAGGATTAAAACGGCAAATGCTATGTTAAAATAATCATCTTCATCACAACATGGCGCATTACAGGTTAGTGCTACAAAGAAAGCACTATATCGGTTATGCATCCACAATCGCCACTGCGCGTGCGCCGGCAATCAGTTGTTCAGGTCAATTCTCGGCCAACGCGCGCTTTATTTGTTCCTATCGAAAAAAACCCGCCATTTTAAAAAACCGCCAATAATATTTTAAATTCGCTATATTTTTTCGAAACCAGTGTTGTGCGTGAAGTGAAGTGTGAGTGCGTAGGAATGCGTGCCAGGTAAATGAATATTAATTAACACTCTCTTGTGTATCGATTTTAAAGATTGTGCTCGATTTAATCATTCGATCGCGGATTCTTGGAAATCTATTTTTATTATATTGTTGTCGCGGTCGCCGGTGTCTTTATGGGGGTTGATAGGTTAAACAGGTACGGTATGCCAAGTTATGTTAAAATTAATTGTAATTTTTTTCTATTATTACCACACATTTTCTGTAATGTTTTTCATCAAATCTTTCTGAAAATTATTAAATCTTTCTGAGTCTTGCCGGCACTCTCCTGAAAATTGAAATATTACCTTCGAAATAATCTGAAGTTTTATCTCTACGCTTATGATAAATAAAAGTAAAGTTAATCGTAGGATAAACTACGATAACATGGCGCGCCCCTCCAAATGACTGTTTCAATGTGTGTAGTCACATATCCTTATGAAAGCGTTTGTATGTAGTAAATATTCAATCAATCACAGTACACGTAATATTTCACTTAATGTTACTCATTAGTAATTATTACCAAGATAAGTTGGTCAACTAATCATAACTAGCCGACCGCACAAGACAACGCACTTCAAACGTTTTGAATTTTGGAGGGGCGCGCCATGTTATCATAGTTTATCTCTACATAAGGGTTACATAATGGTTACATAATATTTTGGATACGTTGAACAAACACATAATATATACCGTATATAATAATATTATAATAATATGTAGGTACAATACCAGTAAACTGTACATTTACTAACGTTGCTTGTAAAAATGTAGGTTAGTAGTTTTCAAGTTCAACAAAAGACTTAAAAATATGCTACTTATTTGCTATTCATTTTTTAATATTTTGAAAAACCAGCGAAAAATATTAAGAACTAGATACGCCTGCAACCATCATTGCGCCAACATTCGTTTATCGCTCGGGAACCATACTTACATTTTTTCCGTATGAAAACTGAAAAGTATCTTAAGTCCTTTCCCAGGACTCAAAGTATCCCCATAATATTATGTGTGAATAGGTAACAGATAGACAAGCAGACAGACACACTTTCGCATTTATATATTAGTATGGATTCAAAAAACTTATAATTATTAGAAAGTTTGGTTTTTTAAATCTAGAGTAGCTTTTGGTAGCTTATTAATTTTATTATTTTGTAACAAACGAAAGTAGGTTATTTTTTTTAGTTTGTTAAAATTTTAATTTATTGCATGAATAGAGCATACATAAAACTTAATTGTGACAAGTATGAGACATTCAATTAAAGTGGTACTAAATTATAAAAGTGTGTCAGATTAAACTCACTTTTTATTGTTTATAATATTATGTAACGGACTTTCATACTTAACTGTGTTATAAATAAAAACTGGCCAAATGCGAGTTAGACTCGTGCCACAAAAGGTTCCGTACTCTTGTAGAGCAAAAATAGACATAAAATGTGATTTTTTGTGTCGGAGCCCCTCTTTAATTATTTAGTTACATTTAATTTTAACACTAAAATAAAATTTAACTACTTCGTATTTTGTGCCATAACAACTACGTCATCTGAACATTTAAATATCAAGGGCTAATACCTGTCGCCATTATTAATACTTATCAAACAAATAATAGCAAATAAATCACGTTTGTTATATGGGAGTCAATCTTAAATATTTAAATCATTATGTTGTCGTAGCCTGGAGTCAAACAGATGGACAGACATCCAAGTCTTAGTATTAGGCTACCATTTTTACCCTTTGGGTATGGAGTCCTAAAAATCAAATTTGTCACTTTCAATCCAATGAATATTATAATATCTATTAAATTACATAATTTTTAAATGACTTTGATTTTTTACTTGCCATGGAAATATCGCTGAATAAAAATTTTGAAAGTCATGAAGGAAAATATTAAGATCTAAAATATTTAAAACTGACTTGGCACTATTTTTGTATAATTATAAAGTTTCATAACAAACATTTTTCATGTCAAAAGAATTTGCTACAGATTTGAGTCGTCTATTGTCTTTTTGTAGAAATCCTTTGTTAAATTGTAAAAAATATTAATATTAAAATTTATTTTAATCTAGGTACTTTTAGCTCGCCACGCCAAAGCTTTTCTAATTAATACTGATGTCCCGCTGAACTGCATGTCACATAAATAAACCATCCCTGGACATCCACGATCATTTAAGACTAAAATTAGCCAAATCGGTCCAGCCGTTATCGAGTTATCTGTTATAGCGTTACTAACACATTTAAAAATCCAATTTTATATACAAAGATATAGATTATTATCTTTTTAAAATATGTTAATATTATATACGTCTACTAGATGACGCCTTAACTTCGCACCGCGAAAATTCATTTATCGCGTGGGAACCGTACATTTTTCCGGGATAATAATAATAATAATAATATAATATCTATGGACGCTTCACACCACGTCAGTCTGGCCCCGTGCTAAGTACCTGAAGGACTTGTGTTACAGGTACCAGACAACGGAAATATGTTTAATACTTTTATACTATACATGTATTTAAGATTTTTATTATATGATACACATATTTAATACACATCCATGACCCAGGAACTTCATAAACTTTTTGTTCCGTCGGCGGGACTCCAACCCGCGACCTCCCGCTTTAGCTACCAACGCGCTCACCACTGCGCCACGG
This sequence comes from Lysandra bellargus, assembly GCA_905333045.1. Lineage (NCBI taxonomy): Eukaryota > Metazoa > Arthropoda > Insecta > Lepidoptera > Lycaenidae > Lysandra > Lysandra bellargus. Next base: position 6,036,963 of record HG995363.1, on the reverse strand, counting down.
AGGTCGGAGGTCGTTGGGATAAATAGTAACTTACTTATGTCCTCTTCCATAACTTATACTATATCCAAATCTCATAAAAATCGGTTCAGCGGTTTGGGCGCGAAGAGATAACAGACAGAGACTTACGCGTTTATAATATTAGTATGGATTAACGTAAGCCTGTTATTTTGTAAAAAATAATGTAAAAACCTAAAGAGTCATAATTATTTCTTACACCAGCTCTTGCGATTACGTTTTTAAAAACGGTAACGATTTTATTCGAAGTGATGTATCGTTGAATAAAATATAAGGAACGGTTACGATGTCCGTGATATAAGTTTTACGTATAACGGATTAGTATGAACGCGGAATGAATTGTATGATCCGTTAAAATGGATGTCATGGTGAATAAATTCTTAATTGTTCCATTCTAGAACACTTGAGTCTTTTGTCCCATTAGGAGGCTTCTTCGGAAGTCGATTAAAAAATAAATTTTGAATTTTGTACAGTCTATACTTAAACTTGAGAATTGCTAGACGTATTTTGCTAATTTTAATCTTGAGATATTCATGGAAGTCCAGGGAAGGCTTTTGTTAGGAGTAGAGTGACACGAAGTCATCTAGTAAATTCTAGTACACTGTAGAAAAAAAATTTAAAAATGTAAACAATTTTTCAAAATTCCACCTATATATTTTTATTTTTTATTTATATATGTTACTAGCGACCCGCCCCGGCATCGCATGGGTATAAAATAGCCACTGAAAAAATGATTAAAATCGATACCCTATGATCCTTCACGTGGTCTACTTCTTATCCGTGCCAAATAACATAAAAATTGCTCCAGTAGTTCGCGAGATAAGCCCTTTCAAATAGTCGATAATCTGTGCCCAGCATACAAAATGTTGCTCACATAATTTTTTTTAACGTTTTTGTAGTTCCTGAGGTAATTTTCAATTACCTTCTTTTAATAATACAATTTAGTAGGTAATTTTTTTTACTACAATAATTTTGGCTGTTTTTGTATTATATTTTAATTTGCCTACAGTAAAAGCTTAAAATTAATCTAATAAATAAGAAATAACACCAGACGGTACAACAGCTATAACATAAATAGCATCAGATAGTAAAAAAACGATGTTCGTAAGCCGTAACAAAACGTAAACACATTATAAAACGTTGCATTTCACTATAGTTATAACTTTAACAGAATGTTCTATACAAGTAAGATTTATTTTTAAAAATCCGTACCATTATACCGTTCCGTTCCGTACCATTATAGAAAAAAATAACCACTGTAAGTTGCAAGAGTATCTTTCATAAAATTGATAAACCCACAATTTTCCAGCAATGGGAATGCTGTTGATGATGAACCATTACAAAAACACTCGATTAAGTCAGCTTTTAAAAAATATAGATTGAAATTGATCCACCACAACACACATAGATAAACTTCATTTATAACATCATTTTTTTCTCGGGGTTATTTTTTTTTAAATTTCGCAGTGAACTATAGAACGGAAAAAATTAAGTTAAAAAATGCAAAAAACCCTATCAGCATTCACTAAATCATCGCAAAGGTCCAAATGTCATAGAAATTCCAGTCGCAAATCACAAATAGATAAGTTCAACCGAGTGTCGATAATTTGTTACCCTAACTTGGCGTATCTAAAGACGCCATTTTGGAAATTGGCGTAGCGGCAACATAGTCTAGCGGTTTTATATTAACAGTTTTGTGTATCGCATATTAACACTTGGTGCATTAAGTTAGAAATCGCTACATACCGTTTACCAACTTTAAAACCGCACGGCGAAACTGCAGGGGCCAAAACTGTTAAGAAGATCAGCAGTTCTGCCCCTGTTTGGCTGTGTGTGTTTTAAAGTTGTCGAAATCGATACCGGAAATTTCGACACAAAGGACATTTTGACATAATTATTATTATTCACTCTGCATCCTCTATCGGTTGTATCACGGGGAGTACTTTGAGGAATTGTTCAGAATCATACCTCCTGTAATATTTCACCGTCGCGTCGTTCCACGCGAAAAATATACCATCCTCATCACCTTGATGAGTTGCCACTCTTTTGCCGTCTTCCACCGTGCGTTTTTCATGTAACTTTCTGCCGCGCACTGTAAGACTCTGGAATGAACTGTCACCAGCAGTATTCCCGGACGAATACGGCCTGCAAGCCTTCAAGAAGAGAGCGCATTCCCTCTTAACGCACCAGCAGCTTTTCAGATATTGCGAGTGTCCATGGGCGACGGTAGATGGTAGATGCTTTCCATTAGGTGATTGTATAAAAAATGCATAATTATTCACTGTATGTGCTAGTAACGTTCCCTTTTTTTTTTAATGCGCAGGGGAAACCCGTCATGGGTCCCCTGGGTTAGGTATGTGCCTCAGTAAGCTGAAGCACCCCATGGGTATGTGAGACTCCTACTCACTAAAACCACCTGCGATTCGCCTTCAGCCGTATAAAGGAGGGATATCCCGGATCTAACAAACACGAGACTCCCTCCACGACCGGCCGGTCTACCTCAGGGACCGGACTTCCACCAAAAGTAAGGGAACGCTCAGGCAAACTAAAGCGTTCCCCTCGGCGCCGGGACTAGCTAAGCCGGGGGTTCCCATCCTCTCCCGGAGCCCCGTGCTAGTAGCGTTCCTACTCCGACCTTCATTTCTCTATTGACAGACTTGTCGCCCGCAGAGTTGGGCTGCCTGTTCTAAATTTGAATGGCTCGCTTAAAAAGTGTCTTAAATTCTCAACGCCTCCCGACATTGCAATATGATTGGCCCTAAGCCTCCGATTCATCTGAGCTCACGAGGGACAGTACCACGCTCACATAACTAGAGGTTGATATTGAAACAGTTCTAAGCGATACTGTTACATACCTAACGTGAGACCGACACGCACACCGCGATACACTTCACTACACTGGAGGTTGTGGTGTATATCAAGTATTAAAAACGTTATATCGAGTATTATGTTATAGCTTATGATCCTCCGCATGAGCTCCGAGGGATCGGCAGCTAAGCGACCGCGCCTTAACAATTGAAAATCTATTGTGTCTGCGATACCCACGATGGAGGTGTTAATTTTACCAATGTTATCACTTATCAGACAAATGACTTATCAAATATTATATACCTAAAAGAAATTAGAACGAAACGATTCCTAGTAATAATATCGTAACTGCATTTTGCATTGTAAATTATAAATAAATTATAGCGGCTATACATTATTACAGTAGAAACCATCTTTTGCATAATATTCACATTAACGACGAGTACCGATTAACAACAAGGAAGGAACTATTGACAAAACTCTTTCCGCGAGTGGGTGGCGTGCACGTGCGGCCCACTTGTCCGCTCTAGCTTGGCCGTGAGCGGGACGTCGCAGACTAATGATAAAATAATTTGGAATGATAAATTAATAATATTAACCCATCAACTCCCAGGTGGCACCCGGGTGCCGCATGACAATTTAATATCTATTGTGTCTGCGATTCCCACGATCGAGGTATAATTCATCAAGCCCCAAGCGGCCACATCCAGCCGCGATAACAATAGATAAGCTATTGTGTCTCATTTGGTCAAAGGGTATCAAAGGGTATGAAAAATCGTCATGAATAGTTTTAGTCTTACGCCTACCACACGCGCAGCGTCATCGCTGCGATGGCTCCAAATGTATGAAACTCTAGGAAGCGTTGTATAACGCGAACATAACAAAATTTCCTCTAAAAATATGCACTACATATCATACAGCAATGTATCTTGTAATCAATCAGGCGAAATCATTCAAGAAATCAGAATTTTCCTGCCTTGCATAACAATCTCATTCTGAATGTTATGTCAATAACATCAAGCTAATTAATAGTAACAGTAATAAATGGTGATAGTGACGATGATCACAATGACGATGACAGTGATGATGTTAGTGAGCCAGTTAATTGTAGAAACTGGAAGTGCAATTTCACCGCAGGGACTTTCACACTTAGATCCGGGTGTTACGCAGGGGAGTCCCCTAGGACTATAGTCTTTTAATGTAAATAGTGATGTCATAAGAAAATATTCATATTTATCAGTTACGTCATCGTGTTTATTTACTTTCTAAAATTGAATTGACTTTAAATTACTATAGAAAAAGATCAAAGCCCAAGAGTATTACGTAGAAAAGTAGAGATAAAATTTAGAGACATTAGTATATTGATTCGTATATATTAAGTATTTTAAACAAGTCATTTAGAATTAAGATTAGATTATAAACACAGTTAATACAACACAAGGCAACGAAGAAGAAAAATATAACTCCTGCAACAGCTGATCATGCACAATTTTATGAACAATCATTTAAATGTAAAGTATATTGAAACTATGTTGTTACAAGCACCGTGTAATATCTAACATATTATAAATTAAAGCGCGCTAGGTGGCTGTATATCTTCCCCAAAATAAGCTATAAATTGTTATGGAAATGTTTCCTGAAATTACACTTAGATACAATACTGTTTTTGTATTTTTCGCTTTGAATAAGTAAATATTATACGCTCTATGTGTATTATATATTTTATTGGTAGGTATTTTATGTCATCCATACTTATATTAAAATGCGAAAGTATGTCCGTCTATCTGTCTGTCTGTTTCCTCTTCACGCCTAAACCGCTAAATCGATTTTGCTGAAATTCGGTAAGTATGGGGAAACTTTGAGTCCCGAGGAAAGCTATTGAGGGCAGCCCTATAACATTTTTTTTTAATTACTAACAAGCTAATTTTTTGTGAGTCGCTTCATTTTGATAAGACAAACAACTTTTTATCTGCGAAAAATCTTGAAAGTGGTAGCTAATAACATAGATAGAAAGGATTTCATACTTTGATTTGATGGTCCTAAAATATGGATTGTTCTATATTTTGTAGGACAATGTTACTCTTAAATTATACATATAACTATTAACCTACCAATATACAAAAAATCAGCTGGTTAGGTTTCCGTTTTAGGGGTAATCAACAAAACTTAGTTTTTTATCGCAGATAAAAAAGTTGTTTGTCTTATCAAAATGAAGCTACTCACAAAAAATTATCTTGTTAGTAATCAAAAAAAAATTGTTCTAGGGCTCCCTGACTATAAAGGATACTTTCATAAAAAATTGTTTTAGCTGATTACTGATACGAATTTTAATGCAACGTTCATAAAAACAAGCATGATACCTGCATATTTACAAGATCTAACAAGATTCTAACGGGTGTATGGTGTTAAACTATAAAAATGTTTACGACTAACGCTATTACCTTGCACCAATATCAATCAAAATGTTGCTTTCTCTTTTATGGGACACCTCATAATAAGTAACACCCATAATATTACCATAGGTTTAATTAACTAAGATTAAATTGGTCTGAGTATAAGAGTCGGTTCACAAACAACGTTCTATGAGCCATCAAAACGAAACCATACATTTTGCTGTTCGTTCGCAGCCGTTATCGACTTGACTCGAACCGATTTACCTAATTTTAGCCTTGAAAATCCTGGAAGTACAGAGAGAGCAATATGGTGAAAAATTTAGGAATTAGGTGATATGAAATTCACGGGTCATCTAGTTGTTTTTTTTTTTTTTTTTATACAGGGTGTAACAAAACATAGTGAAAAATATAGTTTAGACTTTAGGGTATCATAATGTATGTGTCCCTTATGTAGAGTTCGCTTTGAAAGTAGCAGCGCTGAAAAATATTTTTTTTGCGATAAGTACGATCAAGCGCTTCAGCGCTATGAATATTCCCATAGAAAAGTTAAAAAAAAGGTTACTCTTTTAGCACTGTTACATGGCCAGAGAACTCTATATAACTGACACATATAGACCCTCAAGTAATTATCACTTTGTTTTGTTACCCAAACCACAAGAGTATGAAATCATTACCCAGAGAGAGAGTATGGAATTTTGGAACTCCTCTCGTATTTTGGAGCATAGTGTGTTGACAGCAAGACGGCAGTAAGTTTCAGATATTGAGTATCAACTCGAGGATAGCAGAGAAAATCCAAGATTTTCACTTTGACCATAGACATAGTAATACATAGAGACTGATTACATTTACATATCGTTAGAATTAAAGCAAAATAATATATTTAGAATTTAAACACGGTAGTTAATTTTTCTAATATAACAATATCACATAAAATGTTATTCAGAACCGGTGGTAGGCATCTTAGTTTCTTCGTTATTTCTACGACGTTCAAAAAGAGTGTTAAATATATGATACTTACCTATTTTGAATGTAAATTTTTTTTAAATATGTGAGTTTACTTGAGATCCCTCTTGTAGTGAGAGATTTGGCCGGATATCTACCCGTAAAGTTTTGTATGGGAATTTCTTTCAATTTAACCAAAAATCTTAAATTATTTTAAAAATTTAAATATGTTCTCAGCAGAAATAGATCAACAATTAAATACTTTAACACTATCATGGGTATCGCAGACACAATAGATTTTTAATTGCTATGTGGCAGCCGGCAGCCGCTTGGGGATTGAATTGGTTATAAACACTGATAACCAGTTATTATACAGAACTGCTTGCTTCGCTGGTTACTGTTTACTGTAGACCATCAGACTGGAATGATCAATACAATTCCATAAAATATGCATATCATCTAGACTTCATTAAATCTAGAGATAGCACTCAGATAAATCTGTCTTATACTTTATGTTACTTTATGTGCTTCACATTCTCTAAATTAATTAATAAAATATAAGACGTTTTTAAATGCACTACTTTTATATCATCTTCATGTTTTTTTTTGGAAAAGCTATTCATTCTTAATTATTGTCAGGGAATCATGGCCATCATTTAAAAGTTTTCAAATATTTTATATATTATAAATAAAATATTTGAAAATTTAACACACCTGATTGTGATTTGGTCGAGCTATGTCAAGTCAAAGTTGGCTGCGATATTATGTCGGCTACATAACCGGATTAAATTACATAAATCTTCCTATGAATCTTTCTACGGTACAATGTTAGTCGTTTAGTTGATATTATCAGGGCGAGCGAAGTGATCCTTAAGAGCCCGTCCTCTATTTTCTACTGCTCTCTTCACACTCACGCCCGTCTTTCATATGCCAGGTGAAAAAGGACGATCGCCAAGTTAACGGGCAGATAGAGGTTTTCTGTTTTTAAAGGGTTTTTTTTTTATATTGAAGTGGTAAAAAGTAATTACAACACTTTATAGACGACTTTCTCAACAGTACATTGTATTTTTTTTATACCGTTAAGACGTCAATACAATCCATAAAAACGTGATATGCTAAACCTTTTACAGCAAAAATCACAAAACTGTCGCGGGTTTGAGTTGGATTATTTACAGATACTTTAAAAAAATTAAAAATCTAGCTCCAACACTATATTATAATTGAAATGGTCTTACATGTTGTGCATTAAAACTTATAGAAATACTGTATTTTAACTGTTAAATCACGTATGTTAAATCAGCGAAATCGGCAAAATTTCGTATACGGACTCTTAATATATCCCAAAACCTGTACATTTTGTGGTACACTTTACGGAAAAATCATCACGCCTATTTCGTGCTTTAGCATTTAAGTAATTTTTATTTATTTATGTAGATGTGTTATGAATAGAATTGAATATATTTTATCGTGCATACAATAAACTGTTACAATAACTTTAACTATTTTATTTAAAATGTTAATTGTTAACAATGTTGTCATCAGTCTGTCAAGTCAACACTTGACAGACTGATGACAACATTGTTAACAATTAACATCAATCAGTCAAGGCGTGATGATGCGAGCCCTCACAAAGTTCGGCTTTTAGCTAGTTATATTTCGGGGCCTGTCTACGCATTTAGTAGGTCTACAGCTCATACACAGTATTTGTCCAAGCCCCAATAACGTCTTATATTTTAGGATCTCGAAAACACCACAAGCAAAATATTGCTTTGAAATACACGTAGAAAATGAAAATATTTGAGATGTTCGGGCAATATTGGGTGGATTTTTGTTCGCGGAAACCATACATTTTCCAGTGCCATATACTATTAATATGTCCTGTGTTCTTTTCCTGGGACTCAAAATATCTCCCACAGTTACTAAATTCCATCTGAAACGGTTCAGCACTCATCAGTTTGTGCTTGAAATAGTAAGTAACAGGCAGACAAAACTACGGATCTTGGGAGTTCGCTCTTTAGCCGATTTCCAAAAAAGAGAAAGATTCTGGCTGAAGATTTTGTTGTAAACATAAAGCTAGCAATAGTATTTAATATAGATTTTGAATTAACTCCCATCCCATCCTCTAGCTAGGTAAAAGCAATCAATAGGTGTCCTATACTTAGCACTAAGTAGTTTATAAGACCTAATCAGACCCCTAAGACGGATGCTAGTCTAGACCACCCAGGCTATCATTATAACAGTTCGTATAATCATTAAAGATACCATGGCCCAAAAAACATCGTATCATTAAAAGCGTCAACGTAATCACGGGGTTTTAATGATTTATTGACAGCAAAAAGCCTATGAGGTAGGTTTAATTATCTGTCTTGATGAAAAAGTTTTTAACTTACAAAAGGCAAAGCTGATTGATAGATGGATCAACACAGACTCTAAGGGCTTATTTACACGTATTAAATAGGTAAGTGTTTAACTAAATTTTAACTTAATTTTAAGTAATTTATTTCATGTAAACACAAAATTTAGTAGCAAGTAGCAAGTTAAAATTTAGTTAAGTACTAAACATGGAAATTAGAATTTTGACTATTTTTGTTAAGTTGGCAGACGGGGCTTGTCACTTGACACATTTCGGGCAGGCACTTCAAATTAAGTTAAAAATTTTGTTACTGGTCTACCAGAATCTGATGGCAAAAAGTGAGTAAATGAATTGACTCTAGCAATACCGGGGTAATTGGAATAAAACATTTTGATCCTTTTTTTCTTCTTATAGCGGCTGATTCTGTGTATTAAACATGCAAATATAAAAATTTATCCAATGATCAAGGATATTTTTTGAAAATCTGGTGTCAAAAATTGTCATCAGATTCTGGTAGACCTATACTTATCTACTTAAGGGTCCGTATACGAAATTTGCCGATTTCGCTGATTTAACAGACGTGATTTAACAGTTAAAATACAGTATTTCTATAAGTTTTGATGCAACATGTAAGATCATTTCAATTATAATATGTGTCGTTATCTGGGAAAATTGACCTTATGGAGGGTTTTAGTTTCCGAGATAATCGCATTTAAAGTGTCGAAAAAAATCATTTTTTCTTTTTTTTGCTCGATGTTAATGAACAGACTCTAAATTTTGATATGACAAAGACACAGGTTTTAAAAACGATTTTTTTATAGGTTAAAATTGAACTTAAAGTTTAGTGAAAAAGGGACCTTATTGTCGGTGCTGCAGTCGAGAGTCGATTGCGGCTTTCTGTCGGCACGGTATCTACTGTTATACTACTAGTAATTTGCACCAAGCTGAAAATCGGTAACATTGATTAGAATATCTGGGGGCACGGCAGTGCCCCCGCCAAGTAGAGCGCGAAGCAAACACTGCAGTACCATAATTTACAGGAACCATTTCACCACATTTTAGGCCCCTATTTGAGAACCTCTAGAGGTCAGTAAGTTCCAAATTTAAGCTAAAGCACAGTTTCTCATTTATGACACTCACTCACTCACTCAAGATCATTAAAATAGAACTAGTTTTTTCCACAGAAATAAGAAGTACTTCCCATAGACTCAGAGAGCTGAAATTTAGCACAGTTTAGGGTTTAATGGCCATATATTATTATAGGGAAAACCATAAAAATTTGCCACGTGCGAGTCGGACTCGAAATTAGGTTTTTTGTATGGGAGCCCCACTTAAATTTTAATTTCAAATTAATCCTGATCAAAGGTGACCAACCTGCATTGTCCTAACCAAATTTGGAAATAATACGTTTCCAACTCGAGAATCGAACTTACGACCTCCAAGTCAAGAGCCACGCACTAAACCACTAGACCACGGAGGCGTATGTAACACGTGTGATGCTGATGGTGACGTTTACACGAGCGCACAATCCTACATGAGCGATATGATGAAACCTACTACTTACGGCTCAGCTTAAAAAATCAATATGTTTCTAAAAAAAAGAAGTGAAATTCCACCAAAAACATTCTGTAAAAAAACTAGCCAAGTCTCTAATCTCGATGGAGCTGATTGTTTATCTCTAATAAGGGTTCCTTGTTGACTACGGAACCCTATTAAAAAGTAATGAAATCTAAACAAAGTCGTACCAAGTCTGAGGTTCCTTTATTTTTATAAAGAAATCGCAGAAATATAATTAAATAATGAAAAATATATTTAAATAAAATAAAAATTTAAATAAAAATAATGTTACAACTACGAAATTAATAGTATTTTTGTATCTTCTTTTAACTTTATTACTAAAAATGTAACGACCGACATAAGGTCCCTTTTAATATTTATGAATACTTCTATGGTAACTATGAGAAATTACATGTTTTTGGTACACGTCTTGTTACTAAAGGATAATTAAAGTTATTTAAAAAATAAGAACTTCAATGTTAATAAAAATGTATATTTATTTTTATGTGATATTGCTAAACTTTTAATCACCGACAATAAGGTCCCTTTGAAAAGTGTTTTTACCAGCTATTTACTAAACTTTACCTTGAATTTTAAGACAGAAAAAGTTACTTTTTAAATAGAAGTTTATATATTTGATCTCATTTGACTATGTTTAACTGTAGTAAATATATATTTTTGTTGATTTTGACTGATTAATATGATTAGTAGAAGCACAATGTTTATTTGTTCAAAAATTTTTTTAATACAATAAACAATGTTGTTTAATATTGAAGACGTCTCTATTTAGTAAAAACTGATCCGTTTTATATTATTCTTTTATAAAATCTAATAGAAAACATAGTATAAGTGAAATATTTAGTAAAAAGCATCTTGGGCATTTTCATTACATCACGCACTTTGGCGTGGTAAATAACAGGAATAGAGTTATAAAATTATTTAATTGAAGTTAAAATCTAAAAGACCATATAATGTACTTCTCAAAAAACATAATAACTATGTAACTTCCCACAATAACATACTTTTTTGGGTTTGGAAGTTTGAATGCGATTTTCTGAATATCACCTTTTGCGACTTTCGAGTTTCAACATTTTTTTTTTAATATTTGCCAGGCCTACATGCATGTTATTTACATGGTTCGATAGCTTATTAAATGTAGATTATGGGGATGCTAATAACTCAATACCGACAATAAGGTCCCTTCACGCTGATAACGTCACATATAATCTTGGAGCTAGATTTTTCTTTTTTTTTAAGTATTTTTAAATAATCCAACTCAAACCCGCGACAGTTTTGTGATTTTTGCTGTAAAATGTTTAGAATATCACCTGTTTATGGATTGTATTGAGTATTGACGTCTTCACGGTATGAAAAAAAATACAATGTACTGTTGCGAAAGTCGTCTATAAAATGTAATTACTTTTTAACACCTTAATATGAAATAGTTGAGTAAAAAATATGTAACTCGGCAAAATTTTAGAGAAAATGGGCAAAGAATTGCTGTTAATTTCGCCAACTTAGAACTGTAATTCATAAAAAGAAAACGACAGAAATAATCTATAGATAAAATTCTATCCAATTCGAGAAAAAAGAAAAAAAAAACAAATTATGCCAAAAAAACACGATTCAAAACAACCTAAATCTTACATTATATTACTCGCCGCAAGGTTCGAGTCGGCTTTCCGCGCTTAAATATATTTTAAATCTAATAATTAATATATATTTTTTAAGTCTAATAAGGGGAAAAAACCTAATAGTATTTCTGTATGTAGCGAACCTTTGCAATTTCGGCAAAATTTCGTATACGTACTCTTAATACCTGAAAACCACCCATTACGGCGAGACATTAATGATGAATAAGCTTTCATTTAACGAAGAGTTTGACCGATAATGTATAGGGCTTATGTCGAAATCTTCACTGAATTACACCTAAATAATCATTATTCGTCTCTGCGTGCGGCAGTTACAGCTATTATCTAAATGTTCCCATATAATGTTCCTTTTGTTACGTGAATGCAGTTCACTAAGAAGTGATTTTTTTGAAACTCCATAAGTCATTACTAATTGGGCAAATATGAAATCAAATGTGACCTCTTTTTCGTGGGTAAAGCTGAGAAAGTGCTATTTAATAATCAGCATTTTATTACAAATATTTGAGTAATATAATAATAATCAGTTTATTTAATGATTAACAAAACAAACCTTATAATCAGTTCCAGTTTAACGCTTCTGTGAGTTAATAAAAAAAATTAACTTTCCAGCACACGCCCTCTCGCTTCGAGCGCTGAACGATAAATGACCGAATTCGAAATTCAAAAATGGGCGGCGTGCACAGCAGCGCCAACAGCCGGAAGTGGGCGCGGCAGCACCAACATGCGGAGAGCTCTAGGGTGCTGTTCCTGCTGTACCTGGTGCACAGGACATGGAACGTGCTGATGGAGCATGTGGAGACGAAGAGCGCCAGGTATGTTGTAATAAATGTTTGTTACGCCTTGCGGATATCATGCCACTTTGTACTGCGACAGAGTTAAAACGGTCGGATAAAGTATTTGTATTTTGTAGCTTATTAAATTAATTCCTGATGCCCACAAATTCATTGTGCGGAAATTCGTTTATCGCGCAAGAACCGTACATTTTTCCGGGATAAAAAGTGTCCTATGTCCTTTTCCGGGACTCAAAGTATCTTCATACCAAAATTTCATAAAAATCGATTCAGTGTTTTAATCGTGAAGAAGAGAATAAATAAACACACAAATTTTCGCATTGGCATGTAGATCCAAGAATCAGGATTCAGGGTTGGATTCAGGACTCAAGTAAAAAATGTTTTACCTTAAGTGCTCTTGCACTAATTGGCTATGCTTATGAAGTTCTACATATAATTGAAACACTATGTTAATGCTGCATTAAATAATAATATGTGTTCCGACTTTCCAACTCTACCATAAACAAAAACCGGCCGAGTGCGTGTCGGGCCACGCGCACTATAGGTTTCCGTAGTACCGCTAGTTTTTTTTAAATTTTGTATGGTCAATGACAAACGTTTATAACATTCAAATTTCAACAAAACATTTATAACGTGTTTTACACTATTAACAACATCATCTCAATTACATTCAAAGGAATTTTTTGAACGAAAAATTCCTTTAAACTTCGCCGAATACATTTTTTTTACTTGATCGACTATTACACAATAACTTATGAAGTCTTCTTAGCCGTGATAGTTTTCCTTTTAAACTCAGCATATTTTCTACTCCCGTGAATTATTTCATATTTCCAGAAGCAACATTTTAGCTGGTAGAAGGGGAGGACACTGGACTCTAGCGATTTTTCCCCACTTTAAAACTTAATATTTCACAAACGGATCCCTAAATCGGAAAACGATCTACGAATACTCATAATATTTTAAAAAAACCTATCCAACGACATCCCACACGATGGGGTGGACGGGAAAAAAACATTCATCCCCGTTTGATGCGTAGGGAAGGTACCATAAAAATATTTTGTAAGATTTCATGTAACATTTTGTCGACATCATTAATATAATATGTCCATTCATAGCTTTGTAAGTCTAATAGTCTCTGAGCAAAACCGCGGACAGACATACGGACAGACAGACGGACAGACAGACGGACAGACGGACGGACAGACCGAAACTATAAGGGTTCCTTGTTGACTACGGAACCCTAAAAACCACTTAAAAGGTTTTTAAGTTAATTAAAACAAACAAAATAATTATATTTAACCTGATTAATGTCCTACTAATTTACATTATGCAAAGAAGCTTCCAATATCATGAAAGCTTGACAGGTTTTCTAAACTGTGCCATACTAGTAAACTAGTTTCTAAGTATGTCCTAGATGTTTTCCCCTGGAGCTAACTATGGTTTTACAATGAAAGTTCAACACTTAACTGTAGTTAAAGAAAATTGCATGTCGATATATTCACGGTAATGTACAGTGAAACAGTAATGTAAAATGGTGTAACGCAGCGGCTCTCAAACTTTTTTGTTGGCTGGTGTAACGCATTTTGATTCCTGATAATCTTTTACACAAAATCCATACTTCCATACTAATATTATAAATTCGAAAGTGTGTCTGTCTGTCTGTCTGTTACCTCTTCACGCCAAAACAGCTGAACCGATTTGGCTGAAATTTGGTATGAAAATACTACTATGAGTCCCGGGAAAGGACATAGGATACTTTTTATCCCAAAAAATGTACGGTTTCCGCGCGATAAACGAATTTTGGCGCAACAAAGTTGCGGGCGTCATCTAGTAAAAAATAATTTCAATTTAGTTCATCTCACTAAAACTCGATAACGGCTGGACCGATTTGCCAAATTCTTCGGTTTGAAATATACGAATGCGCAGTCACGGTAAGCTAACTTACCAATCAAAATCTGTTCAGCAATTTTAGAATGAGAATGAAATAGCAACAAGCAACAAACATCGATTTTTAAAGACATTGTAAGTAGAACACAAGGTATATTTTATTAATTCATCTATGCTTAGAGATTGCCATACAAACATATTTATTTATGTGAATATATTATGGCAATGAATTTTTTTCGATCTGCTTTCAACTCGGTCTTGGTCAATTCAAATAACTTTACAACTTAGTAGTTTGTGTTAGACTTAATAAAAATATTTTTATGAATGCTAAGCAATGGAACTTTATAAGAATATACTAGATGACACCCGCAGCTCTGTTGCCCTAAAAATCACTCGCAAACCGTACATTTTTCCGGGATAAAAAGTACTCTATGTCCTTTGTCGGAACTCAAAGCAGGGGTTTATTTAGCGGTTTAAGCGTAAAGAGGTAACAAACAGACACACTTTCGCATATTTTATTAAGTACTATATTTTTTTGATTATTGTTATCACAAAAACGGCCAACAAAATGCGCGAAATCACGGGCACCTACTAAGCAACTTGTAATACCATTAAAATATTACATCTTACTAATAATATTATTATTCTTTATCTACCTGTTTCACTAACTATAAATACTATAATTTAAAAAACTTGACTCTATAATCTTAAAAGCTATTCCCAGACTAATTTCCGTCGAAGTAAATTGCGAAATTAATAAATAATTTCTCTTTATTAAAATGTACTTTAGATGAAAGCTGGGCTTACTAATCTCGTAATCATTATTAAAAGTACTAAATAAAAGTTTAGTGTTGAACGTAGGTACTTAGGTGTGTATGTGTGTAATTGTGTATATATCTTATAAAATCTAATATATAAAATTCTCGTGTCACAGTGTTTGTGCGCGAAACTTTGTCATATGTGGTACATTCGTTAGGCCTGAGAGTAGGTTTATTATATTGACTAGATGACGCCCGCAACTCCATTGCGCCAAAATTCGTTTATCGCGCGGGAACCGTACATTTTTTCGGGATAAAAAGTATCCTATGTCCTTTCCCGGGACTCCAAGTATCACCATGCCAAATTTCAGCGAAATCGGTTCAGCGGTTTGAGCGTGAAGAGGTAACAGACAGACAGACAGACAGACAGATGGACAGACAGACACACTTTCGCATTTATAATATTAGTATGGAAGTATGGATACTAGAAATCCATACTTATACTTACTATACTATTATATTATAAACTATATATACTTACTATATACTATAATATTTTGTAAACCCCTGAACCGATTTTGCTGAAATTTGGTATGGGGATACTTTAAGACCCGAGAAAGGACATAGGATAGTTTTTATCCCGAAAAAATGTACAGTTCCGCAGCGCTAAACGAATTTTGGCGCAACGGAGTTGCGGGCGTTATCTAGTCTATACTAATATTATAAAGCGGAAGAGTTTGTTAGTTTGTTTGTTTGTTTGTTTGTTTGTTTGTTTGTTTGTTTGAACGCGCTAATCTCTGGAACTACTGGTCCGATTTGAAAAATTCTTTTAGTGTTAGATAGTCCATTTATCGAGGAAGGCTATAGGCCATATTTTATCACGTTAAGATTTATAGGAGCGAAGAAATAGAGGAAAATGTGGAAAAAACGGGGGAAATTATTTGAAAGGGCTTATTTGAACTCGCTAATCTCAGGAACTACTGGTTCGATTTGAAAATTTATTTCAGCGTTAGATAGTTCATTTATCGAGAAAGGCTTTTTTTTATCGAGAAATTGGCTATACTTTATCACGCTAAGACTAATAGAAGCGAAGAAATAGAAGAAAATGTGGAAAAAACGGGCAAAATATTTGAAAAGGCTTATTTGAACGCGCTAATCTCAGGAACAACTGGTCCGATTTGAAAAATTCTTTCAGTTTTAGATAGCCCATTTATCGAGGAAGGCTATGAGCTATATTCTATCACGCCAAGACTAATAAGAGCGAAAAAATAGAGGAAAATGTGGAAAAAACGGGGGAAATTGTTTGAAAGGGCTTATTTGAACGTATTAATCTCAGGAACTACTGGTTTGATTTGAAAAATTATTTCAGTGTTAGATAGCCCATTTATTGAAAAAGGCTATAGGCTATATTTTATCACACCAAGACTAATAGGAGCGAAAAAACAGAGGAAAATATGGAAAAAACGGGGGAAATTATTTGAAAGGGCTTATCTCACGAAGTACTAGAGCGATTTTTCTGTTATTTTGGCCAGATAGGAAGTAGAGCACGTGAAGGATCATAGGCTATTTTTTGTGGACTAAGTTGTCTGTGAAATATCTAATTAACGCGGGCGAATACCATATTTCCCTTGGTTACGACATCACGCATAAACAGCTGGACCGGTTTTGCTGAAATTTGGTATTTAAAGTAGATATTATACCTACTTTGAGTCTCGGAAAAATGTACGGCTACCGCACAATACACTTATGATTTGCGCGTAAAAAATTCAATCGATTTTGATGAATTTTGGTATGGAGATACTTTGAGTCTACCTGGGCTTATCGCTTACATCACCTTAATTTCTTACAAGATTTTAAATAAATATGTATGATAATTAACTAATGAATTATTGCAAATTAAAAGTACCTAATAATTAATTATGTAGGTTACCTGATCATTCGATGGACTTCGTAAACATACGAACTGAGTCTTTTTTTTAACAATATAATTAAAGCTAAGGTTAAAATAAAACTTTGGTTTACTTTCAAACAAATTATTTATTTCGTATTACATACCACAGTTCATAAAACAAGATTCAAACATTTTATTCAAAAACATATCATTTTTAAGTGTGTCACTACCAAATTCAGTCTGAAACTCTGACAATGACTTGTTATGAAACTTGTGTAACAATTACATTAAACAGTACTCTCCACACACAGAAGTCCAATCATTTTGTAGCCAGATAGTATTATAACGCCATTTCCTTGCATTTCTATTCAAAAACATTTTGTGCATTCCCGTAGGGAAGCGACCATATGTATCAAAATATTCACCAATGCCATGTTTGTCTATGTGAATAGCTACCCAGTGAGATCCTGGTTTTGAGTCCGGGTCCAAATTGCTTATAAGATATGTAGGAGTCGTTATATGCATTAGCAATCGATTCGCGGCATATACGCTATTTTTTAGACTTGGATGAATCTTTTTTTAAGTATGATTTTAGTTGTAAAGTATCCATTATTCGTTAAAAAAAGATTCACTCTATCATATGATTCACACGCAAGTGAAATAAATAAGGTAAGACAATCTTATTTAACATGCAATTGACTGGGGTTTTTAATAAAAATGAAAGCACAACATTACAATAATCATTTATTTGCACATTAAAAACATATTACAGATTAAGAACTTAATAATACTTAGTATGGGTATGGTATGGTTGGCATGGTCGAAAACCCCTATTTTGACACCAAACTCTTTTTAATTTTTTTTTTGGGCGACGTCGCCACTCGAACTGACAAAAAGTGATCGAGAAAGTTTGCGAGCCGCGTGCGGGGGGACGGGTGGACCCAGAATCGTGATCTAGAATCCGCGAAAACACACTACTTATGGTGTCTTAATTAAGGTTGTTCTCAAACTGGACACGAGACTGGACACAGATGGGAACTTAAATTAAATTATGCGGTCAACTAAATTTCAAGTTTGAACCCCACAAAATTTTCCATAACCACTGATCATTAAATAGTACAGTCCCCAATACCAAAAAAGTTAACTTCCGTTCAACTCATCTCCGTCCTACGAATTATTGGTATGTACCTATTTGGCATATTTTCCTGAACACGAAAAGTGCTGTTGTCACTTCCTAAGTGTATGGAGGAGGTAGCTATGACGTCACAAAATGGCCGCCGGGCCTATACTATTGCGTGGATTATTTAAATATCTACTGAGCGGATTTACTTAAGTAGGGTATCAAACGAAAGGTTATTAAATAAACATCATTTTGTTTATAAGAACTATCAATGTGAATTAAGTACCAAGGGAAATATTTCGGAAAAATATAATTTCAAAAAAAATATTTTTTTCTTCTTATGTAATATAACTTGGTAACCGTCAGGATAATGGAAATATATGTAGTATATTATAAAATATTTGACTGCTTTTATCAGCTTTCTAACGAACTTTAAATCATTACAATAAAGCAATAAACAACGGAACTGCAGCCGTTTGAATGAGCCTCGGTAGCGCTGAACCCATAGCGGTAGCTAAGCTACTGGGCTGGTTTTCTATAGAATAATGATAGAATTTTGAATAAAAAGCATGAAAGTTGGTAATAAAAATATATTTAAGTATGCTAATACTTATTCATAGGTTGTATTGACTGTCATATTCAATAAGTCATATTAAGTCCCTTGAAGCAACTCTGTACTCAGTTTGCACCACAGATTTTAGATTTTAGAAAGGGGGCATGGCGCGCGTCGTCGCCAAATCATGCGCAATAATTATTGTGTATACAGGGTGTTACAAAACTAAGTGATATTTCTTTAGGGTGTGTACGGTATATGTGTCCCATAAATAGAGTTCGCTGTGAAAGTAGCAGCGCTGAAAGAGTAAATTTACACCCTAAAGTATTATCACTTAGTTTTGTTACACCTTGTGGAAGTGTCGCATGCAAAAATACTACACGGCTTTGTGTTTTATAAGCAATACGTGGCTCACGAGGTTCATGTGTTCTATTGAGCTTATATTGCGATAGATCTAGATGATCCGGTGAACTTCGTACCACTTTTTCTAGCTTTAACGAATATTCAAGACTAAAATTAGCCAAATCGGTTCAGCCGTCCTCGAATCTAGCCAGAGTCCACAAAGTTGGAAAATTACTTTTTAAATGCAGTGAAATTATTAAGTTGTAGCTGGAGACATCGGTTAACGTATAAAAAGCGCTTCATAACATTTCTCCTTTACTTTTCTTACTCCGTGGTTCGCAGGGGGCTCTAAAACCGTATGAGCCATTATACACCTAAAGACTATCTTTATTTGAAGAAAAATACTAACTTTTTTTTTAATGTTGATTTTTATTCATATTTTCTTTTCTCCCAATTGAAAACCAACTCTAACACGCTACAACACGGTTCCAGATGGCGCGGCTCGCACACAGTGCCGAGCTCGGCGGCGGCGGGTCGCAGGTTCGACTCCGTCAGCCTGTCCTCGTGCTCCTCCTGCAGCTGCCGGGAGGACTGCGCGCAGGACTGTGTCAGGTGGGCTTAACTTATGCATATACATGAGTACAGGTCGACAAAGCTTTAAATGAACGTGGCGAGAAAAGGAACTAACGCATTTATCATACAAAAACGTCATTTTTGACAGTTCTCCTTTACCAGCAGCGCCCCGTCCACGTTCATTTAAAGCCTTGGAGAACTTTAGTGTGTCTGTCTCTCATTATAATTAGAGACGTGAGTGGATGAACCAGTATGTAGGTAATATTTTATAACGTAAGTACAACTAAGTACTGATTTTTTTCCATAATAATATACATCATCAAGTTAATATAGGCGACTACACTACGAATAATAAAATCTATGACTACACGTATAAAATAATTTTTTAATTTCAAATAATTTTTCCGGCCCAAAAGCCTCCATTTATGCAAACAACGGCTTTGTTCAATTGTTACTTAACTGCTATTCCCTGCTGTCTTTAAGTCGACCAAATTTTTAACCGACTTCCAAAAAACGAGGAGGTTATATGTTCGGCTGTGGATTTTTTTTTTACTAGTACACTGCGTGGCGCGGGCTGCCGGTCTTTCTGTTTTAAATACATGTAAAAAAAAAAAAAAAACGATACATTACGATTAATTAGTTAATTAATCGTAATGTATCGTTTATTTCATTTTTTATTTATAACGTGTCCAAAATTATCGCTGGCGAGTTAGGTTCAATTTCTACTCAATTCCAACAAGTGCAACCCCGCAAAAGTTTTCAAATCAAACATATTTTGATGACCAAAAATTGGTTAGCCAGACAGGTCCATACGAGCTGGATATTTCGGTTCAATTCAATCCGTACTGGCGATTACCAGTTCTCTTCAGATACAGTCCACTTAAAACGAAATCTATCATACCGTATTAATTTTATCCGCAAATTTTTAATTCCCATCCGCACCACCACAGACAAATGACAATATAGTGCTCTATATCCATTATCTAATATCTTCTTACAATTGATTTGTTGTCGTTTTACATAAGTATTAATAAAATAAATAAAATAAAATAAAAATTGTTTTATTTCTGAATAAATTTGAATCAAATGTTTTCAGAACGTTGAACTACATGTTGCCTACTTATATTTATATCGTTTTACATTATCTTATATGTAATTAAATCTTTTTGTATTTTTCAGGTAAGTCGATGTACTTCTAGCTGCATAAGTAAAAGCTACAAAAGATGCAACGCGGGCGCCGAAGCTTCAAGCAAAACGTGGGAAGAAAACAACTTACCAATTTATGTATCATATTACTTTATAGTAGAACTCCTACTTTACTACAAGCCCTATATATACCTATCAGGTGCAATATCATTTGGCTCTTAATTCTTAATTATTTATCTACTAGATGATGCCCGTAACTCCGTTGCGCCAAAACTCGTTTATCGCGCGGAAACCGTACATTTTCCCGGAACAAAAAGTATCCTATGTCCTTTCCCGGGACTCAAAGTATCTCCATACCAAATTACAGCCAAATCGGTTCAGCGGTTTGGGCGTGAAGAGGTAACAGACAGACAGACAGACAGATGGACAGGCAGACAGATATACACTTTCGCATTCATAATATTAGTATGGATTTACATACTTCATAGTTATACCTACTTGTATTGATAATATTATGTAATCTGTGGTTATACCTTGAGGCAATTAAACAATGCTTTTAAATTAAATTTTAAACAACTAAAGCTTATTATCAAGCCTGCATACTTTATTCAAAAGAAAAACTCTTTTCTCGAAAAGGTTTGTCTTGAAATTAACCTTTTTTCGTCAGCTACTCGTTAATTAAGTCAGTTATTTAAACAATTTAGTTAGTCAGATTACTGACAATTTATTCTGATTCAAAGGGATAAAAGTCAAAAGCCTTTAATTATGAAGCCTCTTTAGTTTGAACTGTGTAGGTTCTATTTTCTTTGGTACGAAAAATGTACCTAAAGAATTACATAATATTGGTCCTTCATATTTAACAGACTTAATATTTTTTACTATACTGGGTGTTTGCGTAATATGTACCTTAGTTTCTTACTAATATAAAATTAGCAGCACAAGTAGGTACAGACACACGGGTGTTCCTTAAATTATAGACTTCACTGTGAAAGTATCAGGGATGAAAGAGTAATATCATAGAGTAAAAAATATGCGTAATATTTTTTGCTTATGTATGGGAAAACTTATGACGCTGGGGCGCTTGCGCATACAAATGACAACGGAAGGGGAGAGGGACGGCCCTCTTTTATGCAATAACATTAATAACTTGAGCTCATCTACTGCGATAACTCGTACGCAGCTAGTTTGTGCTACCGCGCGCGAGCAGCCTCACTCGTCAGAGAGTGAGTAAGGGGTCGGACCCCTTAATAGCAGGGGGGATCCGTGTCCCCACGTCAGATGAAAACAGCTTATTTTCGTAGCTCTCCCCAATATTGCCCGATTAGAATGTCACACGTGTGACTTTAGGGGAGGGGGCCAGGCCCCCTCATTGTTTATCTCCAAACCAACTAGCAACAGACTAGTTATAGCCACGATTAAACTACCATGGTCTTAACCAGACCAGTAGCTTAGACCCTTTCGAAAAAAAAAAAAAACAAATGACAAAAAAATTTTATTAACATAGTTGGTATTAGTTATAATCTATTTGTTTTAAAAAGTGCTGTTTCTTACGATATAAATGTTAATAAGTGTACCTACTGTCCTTACAAAAATCCTGATCGTAGTTTTCACTTGTATGCACTCTGCACTAAATTCAAGGGTCAGCTCACACCGTCTTTAAAACACGGTTATTAGTATGAGCTGCTGGAAATCAAGTTTTCTATGTAAATACTTGATGTAATATAAAAGTGTAATCCATTAGCCTGTCCGCGGAAGATCTGCAATACCATTTGCTAATGAATGCGGATTTTGATAAGTGATTACATTTCTAAATTGATGTTGACTTACATTCACTTATAAGTTATTTTTTAAAGTGTAAAATGGTCTCTCCAACTCTGATTAATTATACTATGATTGCATCCCCATGTCGATCCTGTGCAAAAGTAGAGGTTGCATAAAAGAGTGTTATTAATAGATAAAATAATGAGACGAATAAAAGCACTACAAGTTTGAACTCCTACTTGTAGTGCTTTTATTCATCATAATTCGTAACTAACAATAATATGTGCGTATTTTTGTGTACTTGTACTGACGTTACAGCCTATAGGAAACAATGTTTTGACTTTGGTTCATTATACTATAACTTAATGACCTCTGTGGCTCAATGATTGAGTGTGTGGCAGCTCAAGCCGGGGGTCGCGGGTTTGAATCCCGCCGACGGAACAAAAAGTTATCAATGTTCCCGGGTTTAGATATGTATTAAATTAATATGTGTATCATCCATATCCATACTAATATTATAAATGCGAAAGTGTGTCTGTCTATCTGTCTGTCTGTCTGTCTGTCTGTCTGTCCGTCTGTCTGTCTGTCTGTTACCTCTTCACGCCAAAACAGCTGAACCGATTTGGCTGAAATTTGGTATGAAAATACTACTATGAGTCCCGGGAAAGGACATAGGATACTTTTTATCCCAAAAAATGTACGGTTTCCGCGCGATGAACGAATTTTGGCGCAACGGAGTTGCGGGCGTCATCTAGTAATATAATAAAAATCTGAAATATATGTATAGTATAAAAAAGTATCAAAATATAATAATTATATTTCCGTTGTCTGGTACCCTTAAGACAAGTCCTTCAGACTATTTCCTATTTAGCACGAGGCCAGACTGACGTACTTAGTCTGAAGCGTCCATAGATTTCTTTCGAAACTTTCTTCATCTTTTTTTTTTTTTTTCGAAAGGGTCTAAGCCACTGGTCTGGTTAAGACCATGGTAGTTTAATCGTGGCTATAACTAGTCTGTTGCTAGTTGGTTTGGAGATAAACAATGAGGGGGCCTGGCCCCCTCCCCGAAAGTCACACGTGTGACATTCTAATCGGGCAATATTGGGGAGAGCTACGAAAATAAGCTGTTTTCATCTGACGTGGGGACACGGATCCCCCCTGTTCTTAAGGGGTCCGACCCCTTACTCACTCTCTGACGAGTGAGGCTGCTCGCGCGCGGTAGCACAAACTAGCTGCGTACGAGTTATCGCGGTAGATGAGCTCAAGTTATTAATGTTATTGCATAAAAGAGGGCCGTCCCTCTCCCCTTCCGAGTCTGGTTGGGGCGACATACGCGTGTATGTTCTAATGTCAAAGTAATTGGTAGAGCTTTCTACGACAATGTCGCGGTCGCGGTCATGATTTAGGTGTGTTCCTATGCTATCCGCATGCGAACTCGAACCCGGGATCGAGCTCGGCACCGGATTTCGGTCGGTCTGTCTGTTTGTCGTTCGGGTCGTGTTAAGTCCTCGGGGAAGGCGCCGGCGTCGTCCCCGGTGCAGTACTAACCACGCGGGTGAGTGTGATTTGTGTTTACGTAACTGTACACAGTACGTTACGTATTCTGTGATGGGGTCTACAGGGTCGGCTAAGATATGCTTAGGCCGCCTGAAGGGGTATCGGAATGTCCGTGCGTCATGTTCGTAGTCCACAGCCTTACGAATGAGCGGATTGGGATGTACTTTTCCTTTCTCAAAGAATCTCTCCGAGAGTTCTTTGATGTAGGCTTTGATAGTGATAAGCTCGCAGTCTCTATGCAAGTCGATGTTTCGCATGTAACGGGGGGCACCTGTTGCCATGCGCTAAAAACGGTTTTGAACTCGTTGTAATTGGTTCATCTGATTGTCACTTATGTGTGCGAAAGAGACGCACGCATAAGTGAGTATCGTTCTTATACATGTTTTGTATAAGGTGAGCTTATGTCTTAAGGACATCTTGCTATTCGCGTTGAACTTTCTTCATCTGTTCTACGTTATTCAGTATCTACTGCAGTAGTACAACTCGTAATCAATTGACACAGAAGTTTCGTTGTACATACACATTTTTGTGAAACTTCAGTTGTAATAAGCTGCACCCCTTTTTGTTCTTAAGTTTCTTGGTGTGGGCGCAGTGTCAGCGTTTTGATAAGCGATTAGCGTTTTTTATTTGGACCACTATTAAATAACAAATAGGATCATTTATAAAAGAATATTATGGGTGAGGCCGCCAATTTTTGCTGATTTTGCAATTATTTTTCTCCGCCCTTTGTATTTTAAAAAGTATTGTGCTTATCTTATGCTCGAAAACTGATTCTAACGAAGAAAACAAAGTACTCAAGCATGCATTAGAATTATTTGAGTTTCAATAATAGTCTAAAAATATATTTACAATTAAACATAAAAAAAGGTAAGAAAATAGCATAAAATATAAAATCCGCCGTGGAAGAGGTGCACTTTAACTGTCACTGTAGCAGTAAGTATGACAGATTTGAAGATAAATCGGATATGTTATGAATACTTATATAAATAGCTATTACCTCATCTAATTCTTATACTATTTTAAGATAACTTTCTTTATAAACTTTTTAAAATCAAATGAATCGTCAGAAACATCAATTCTACCCCACATTTTAAACGTCATCAATAATACCGATTTATTGTTATCGTTGGGTGTTAGGAAAGGTAAAATCGGGAGATGGCAACGCTCAGTTTTTACGTATTCTATGGAAAATCTCGTAATATCCGCCATTTCTCGACAGTTCACATTTGAACCTCAGTCGAAATGTGTACACAGTTTTTTCAAAGGAAGTTTTTTGTGACACAAATGTAAGTATTACTGTTTCACATAAAACTATCAATACATCATGTGAGTAGTCAAAAGGGCCATGTTTGGGGCTATAATAAAAACCACATTGTGTATTATTTACAGAGATAAGTTTGATTTTCTCTACGCTATCATTTTGGTGCTTCAACGTCATATTCCTCAACGCTATGATAGCGTAGAGGAATAAATTCTCTACAATTTTGGTGCCCCAACGTCACAAGCAGCGTAGATATTCGCCAATTTTCATTCTCTCGCAAAATTTTTCTGCGTCATATCAGCAAAAATTGGCGGCCTCACCCTTATATCTAGGAGCTATTGAAGGATTTTATAGATATTTGGGACCATAACCTCAACAGGCTCTACTACAAATTACAATAACGTAACCAAATTCATGAGTTTTATATTATATTTTAGTGTCGTTGAGTATTGTAATTTATATAAAATACCCTATTGGTAGTTGTATCCGCCACTTCGCTGTAATTTGTTTTACAAGCAAGATAAGAAGAACCGTACATTTTTATTCCTTCAAGCCCTATAAGAGCACCGGTCATCGCGACAACAATAGAATACAATAGCATTTCCAAAAATCCGCGATCGAAGGATTAAGCGACAAACATTATCCTTTATCTTTTCCTGGGAAAATCCAGCGTAAGCGTAAAGAATTAATACGAGATAGACAGACAAACAGTTACACTTTCGTACTCATATCAATAGAAGCTTCTCGCTAGCACTGGCGCTCCACCGCGCCCGCATTCACAAGGCAAGTACAATTAAATTCTTTGCTAAGACGCTGTGTACTTAGCTGTAGCGGAAAGCAGGCTGGAGGTCCGGTAGATAACGAATTGCTTTGAGATGAACATTCCGAAAATATCCTAGTGGCTTATTAAAATGTAAGGCTGTGGAAATGCATGCTGTATTATCCCTCCAGCGCCTTAAACCTACTTTTAATTTTAAACCCCCGGAGAAAATAGCCCCTCTATCTGTGTTATCAGTTTGACGTGTATGTCTGTTTGTCTGTGTGTATGTCCGTGATATCGTCCAAAAGAGTGTATCGAATTCGACCTAGTTTTCTTGTTTAAAACCTGACCTAATTGAGAGTGTTTTAGCCATGATCCATCGCCATCAGCTCGCTCACAGCTAAAAATTTGCTTTTTCGTTTTTATTTCCTTACGTGTTGACAAGCGCACTTTAGCTCCTTACTTACTTTCTTCTTAAGAACCTAGACAATAGGAAAGTATTTCATTAACATTATATCACATAAGACGTTTAAATGTAAATATATGAGCAAGCACAAGTTAAACAATAAACTCCTTTACGTTTGTAAAGTTGGTACACCTTTACTTGCTTGCGGGTTGTAATTAGTAGATTTGTGGTTAGCTCCCTCACTGAACACCCAAATTACATGAGTTCAAAGTAGTACCTTCTACTATTTTGGAGTGAAACGCCGCAACACCAGAATTTTATGCAGAGTGTAACAACAAAGTGATGATACTTAAGGGCTCCCGCACATGGGCCACTGGCCACAACCACAAAACGCCGCCACCGACATATTTCCTGTAGTTTTCATTTATATGGACTCGCCGCACACGGTTGACGGCCCACACGCTACAATCGTCCAATCGTCTTGCTTCTTGTGAGTTGTGGCGGCTTTTGTGGCTGTCGCGTGTGGCCCGTGTGCGGCGACACTAAGGGTGTGTAATGTGTATGCGTCCCTTATGTAGTGTTGGCTGTGAAATAAGCAGCGCTGAGAGCAAATGGTTTAATATTACGGGGGCCACTGATAAAGCACCGGCCGCAGGTTGAGTATTGCTGAACAAGATGATGCCCGCAAACCGTACATATTTCCGAGATAAAGTGATAGAGACAGCTAGATGCCCTTTCCCGGGACTCAAAGTATCTCCATACAAAATTTTAGCAAAAGGTTTGGGCGTGAAAAGGTAACAGACAGACAGACGGACTCATTTATAATAATATTAGTATGGATAATATAACAGTCATACATTCTTCAAGTTCATAACAGCACCGCGGATATTTGCAAGAATCCACGCACAAAAAAAAAGAAATTGGATAAAAGTGGGAAAAATAATTTACCCGCGCGGCCGACGGATCCTTCGGATTTATTGCCTGGGGAACTAATATCGAGCTGAGATTTACTCGCAGACTAATATTTCAGTGTTATTGGACTTGGTGTTTTATTAAACGCCGTTTAATAAGCCACGAGAAGTAAAAAGTTATATTTAAGCTGTGGAACCCTAAAAAAGTGCGTATTTTTTATAGAAAGTACTAGGAGAAAGTTGATTACTAGGGCCCGGATTTATATATAAATTCATATTTTTATTTTACGTGATTTTCGGTCAAGAATGTGTTTTTTATACGAATTATCATGTTTAGAGTGTGAAAAACCAACTTTTATTTTCCATATTTTTCCATATTTTAGGGTTTTACAGCAGTGTCATGTCTGTTTGTATGTATGTATGTGTCAGTGTGGTGATGATATGATATTTATGTACTTATATGTATAATATATACTTACATAATATGTAACATTATTTATTTAAGGATAAATCACATACACTACATCCCTTCCTTATTATTTTTAATTTATTTAGTTACATATTAATTATTAAATATTTAGTTACATATAAAATCACAACAATCGCATTAATTACGCTTCGGTCTTCGCAGGGCTCTTTAGGCAAATTTTTTAGGTCCTTGGTTTTGGCGCCCCTAAAGATGGTGATTTGGCGCCCCTAGAGGATGGCGCCCGTGTGCATTGCACATATGGTAGCGTATGGTACCCTGGGTCTTCGGGTAAAATAAAAGATTTGAATTGTGAGTTGTGACGTGCACGGTACAGGCATCATTTAGCCAATATTAAGCGAACCCAAGACGATGGGTATGGGGACAACACATAACGCACGTCATGCAGCATGACGTGCGTTACGTGTTGTCATGCTTACATGATCGGCATGTCATGCAAGTTGCACAATAATTAATACTGTTACGTAAATGCATGTGCATGCATGGGTCCGATTAAGGCTAATTTTTTTTATTAAATAAGGGGGCAAACGAGCAAACGGGTCACCTGATGGTAAGCAACTACCGTCGTCCATGGACACTCGCAACATCAGAAGAGCTGCAGGTGCGTTGCCGGCCTTTTAAGAGGGAATACGCTCTTTTCTTGAAGGTTTGCAGGTCGTATAGGTCCGGAAATACTGCTGGTGACAGTTCGTTCCACAGTTTTACAGTGCGCGGCAGAAAGTTACGCGAAAAACGCACTGTGGAAGACTCATCAAGGTGATGAGGATGGTATGTTTTTCGCGTGGGACGATGGCGAAAAGTTGCAGGTGGTATGATTCCGAACAATTCCTCAGAGCACTCCCCGTAATACAACCGATAGAGGATGCAGAGTGAAGCTACATCTCGGCGTAATTCCAAGGGGTCCAACCTGCTTGAAACACTATGGCAGTCAACAATTCGAGCGGCCCTTCGTTGGATACGATCCAGAGGGAGCAGTTGGTATTTTGGCGCCCCTGCCCAGAGATGAGAACAATTTATATATTCCGTGAGAACAATATTCCATATGAGGCAGAACCTGCGCCTTGTAGAGTTGTAGGCGTTCGTCCGGACTGAAGTACTGTCTCGCTCTGTTAAGAACACCAAGCTTCTTCGAGGCTAATTTGGCCTTACCCTCTAGATGATGTCGGAACTGGACTTCGCTCGAAATGTTGACGCCAAGTATCTCAATGCTAGGGGAGATGGTTAAAGATGTGCCTTAGTAATTTAGAATAATATATTTTTTAGTATCTATTATTGGTTGTCAGAGAGGAGCATGTCATTGTGTATTGCAACCAATTTATTAAGGCTAATGTAATGGGAGTTGAATAAAACTGTTCTTTTTATGGTTCCGTACCCAAAGGGTAAAAACGGAACCCTGTTACTGAGACTTCTATGTCTGTCTGTTTGTCTCCAGGCTGTAACTCAAGAACCGCTATAGCTAGACTTCTGAAATTTTCACAGATTGTGAAAAAATAAAATAAAATAAATAATGAAGTGGGGCTCCCATACAAATAACGTGATTTTTTTGTCCTTTTTGCTCGTGTTCAATAATTGTAACAGTTTGTAACACTTGAAAAATTTGACAAAATCTTTAATTATATTTGTACTTTAACAATTAGTTAATTATTAAATTAAAATAAAGTAAATATTTATGGGGGGCTCTCATACAAAAACAATTTTTTATCTACTTTCACTCTATACCGGTACTTAGCCCTTCGTGCGCGAGTCCGACTCGCACTTGGCCGATTATTTTCTTGAAATAATAATTTCGCTATCTTTTGTATAAGATTTTTTTGTAATGCAGCCGTAACTATGTAGGTACAGTAATTATTTCCTATATTAAAGACTAAAACAATGTTTAATTATTGTAATTTTATACTCCATATTTTTTCCATATTTCTATTTTATACTCCATATTTTTCCATATTTTCGATTGTTTTGTCCATATTTTATGTACTTACATATTTTGGATTTTTTAATACATATTTTTCCGGGCCCTGTTGATTACAAATAAACAATAGGATTTGCTGCAATATTTTCACGCTAGAATGCAGCACGAGCACAGACAGTAAACAAAAAGTTTTGATCGACGTTTTACAACGATTTCTGTCAATATTCGATGGCGTTGGCCGTTGCAACGGTTTTTTTTTTTACTATTGGACTTGGTGTTTTATTAAACGCCGTTTAATAAGCCACGAGAAGTAAAAAGTTATATTTAAGCTGTGGAACCCTAAAAAAGTGCGTATTTTTTATAGAAAGTAATACGAGAAAGTTGATTACAATAGGATTTGCTGCAGCACCAGCATAGATAATAAACAAAAAGTTTTGTTCGACGTTTGACAACGATTTCTGTCAATATTCGATGGCGTTGGCCGTTGCAACGGTTTTTTTTTTTTGCTTTTGACCGTTGCAACGGTTGCAACATGTTGGTCGCATTTTGGTCGGATTTAGTGGGCTAGTAGTAGTAATGGGTAGCCCTCTGCTCCGAACTTTGCATAATTCCCTATTATCCTATTATGATAATATTCGGGCTACATCAAGATTCAAGGCTACCTAGTATTATAGTCAGGGCCCCCGTAAGGGCTACTGGCGCCTGTGTGCAAGGATTTTGGCGCCCCTTTAGGCAAATCTTTTGGGACCTTGGTTTTGGCGCCCCTAAAGATGGCAATTTGGCGCCTCTAGAGGAAGGCGCCCATGTGCATTGCACACATTGCACATACGGTAGCGGGGTCCCTGATTATAGTGGCAATATATTATTAAGTATTTAAAAATTAATTAATTATTAAGTATTAAAAGTTTATATTACTAAGTATTTTAAATTGTTATGATGATGTACTTAGTGTAATAATATTTTGTACCGCTATGTAACTAAATTTAGTAATCCGTACCTCTATGCCCTATTGTTGGTTACTTTTATTAACTAATCCAGCTGTAAATCTTAGATTGATGGAATGTAGACAAAAATATTTTAATGAAAGCCTTGACATATTTTATAAACTATCAAGCGATCACAAAGCGTTACACCAATATACCTACTTATTATATTCTGTGGCGATACTTACGAATTTGACTAGTTTTATCGATTAATATATTTTTTTTAGATTTCCTTTTTAGGTTTCCGTACCCAAAGGGTAAAAATGGGTCCCTATTATTGAGACTTCGATGTCTGTCCGCCTGTCCGTCTGTCTCCAGGCTGTAACTCGAGAACGGTAATAGCTAGAGAGTTAAATTTTTCACAGGTTATGTATTTCTATTGCCGCTATAACAACAAATAATAAAAATAAAATAAATTAAATATTTAAGGGGGGCTCCCATACAACAAACTTGATTTTTCAAACATTTTATGCTCGGTATCAATGATGACAAAGACAAATTTTCACAAAGCCCTAATTATATGTGTATTTTAATAATTAATAATATTTAGATAAAATAAAAATTTAGGGGGGGGTCCCATACAAAAAACACAATTTTTGGCCTATTTATGCTCTATAACGGTACGGAACCCTTCGTGCGCGAGTCCGACTCGCACTTGGCCGATTATTAAGATTTAAATTCTAAAATTTACAGCCAATTTTTTCCATTGATGGTTCAAGTTCAAGTAAAATCTTTTGTTTTACGAGAGCCACAAAAAACAAAGTAAAAAAGTTTGTAGAAAACCATAATTTTAGAATATTACTTATTTGGGTTCATAAGAATCTTAAAAACTTTTTGAATCTGAATAAGTAGGTACTTATTCTTTTTTATTTCCGCTTCAAGTCACTACTCACTGGCCATTGGCTTAATCAGATTTATTTGATATATTAGATAATATCAGATTTATTATATTATATTATAATACAATACAACTTATTAACACCATAATAAACAGTACTTTTACTAAATATATTTTTATGACTTAAATTTTTATTTCACTCACATTAATTTACCAGCGTCGAATACTTTGATCCAGCTTTGCAGAAATAGTTACGCGTGCTGCCATCTGTTATCACTTTTTCAAATCAACTTATGTCATAGCGATGTTTCCAAGGTAACAGTAACACATTCTAGTTCAATGCGCAAACTACAGATGGCGCTTTACCGTGGCCTGAATGAAAGCTAAAATTGTTTTAGGAATTATTTACGATTACATAATTTAATTTTTAATTAATAGTTAATAATAACAATTGATATATTAATTATTTCTGTATAAATATTAGATAATATTATATATAATTGAATATCTATTTCGTTTCACGGAGTTGTTTAAATTGCGAGCAACACTGTTGCGGAGTCAATGACGCTGCGCCATGTTGAATGCGTTATTGACGTTTGCGAGCAACCATTTTGACGTTTAGCAACAAAAATGGCGCGGGTGGTAATGTGGACGTACGACAAAGTGATCCATTTAATTGAATTGTTTCGTGAAAGACCTTTGTTGTGGGATACAACAAACGCAGAATTTAAGGACGGAGAGAGAAAAAACGCGGCATTGGAGGAAATAGCGAGTGCTCTGAATATTACGAAGAAGGATGTGGAATCTAAACTGCACACTATACGATCGCAGTTCACCAGAGAGAGAAAGAGGATAGCGGCGGCGATACGTCATGGCGTCACAGACACACAGAAAATGTGGATATATTACGAACCGATGCAATTTTTGTTGCGGGCAAAGAATTACACCCATTATGATCTAAATAAATTATCGGTATGTTATTTTTAACCTATATCAATGTTACCATCATGCAATAGTGTGCTTAGCCGACTGTTAACGAATAAACAACTAAACTGATTTTAAATTAATTTAGAATGGAGATACATTTAATCAACTCAATGTATCTCCTTAATTTTCATCAAAATCGGTTTAGCTTTGCTTTCGGAAAAAAAATACTTACTTGAATTTCGGCGACTGCAACATATTATTAATATTATAACTATAGATTCTAACTAGTACTTATAGTATAAATCTTGGTTATTTTAAACGATTTTGGAAATGTTCATAAAAATGGAAAATTTTGGTAGTTTTTACATAAAGGAATATAAAATAATATTCCTTTATGTAAAAACACTTTTAGGTACGTTAAGGTAAAAATAAATATTAATAGTAGGACCTATCATTCTGTAGGCTGGGACTGGACTGAGACTTTGAAAATTCTGGATAATCTGGGAAAATTCGAAACACAGATATTCAGTGCCTATGTAACAATAGCAACCAAGTACATAATCATACTATTTATTCAATTATTTATTCAATCAATATATAAAGTACCGAGTAGCCGATTTTCAGACCTACTGAATATGCATATAAAATTTGGTAAAAATCAGTAAAGCCGTTTCGGAGGAGTTCGTGGACTAATATTGAGACACGAAAATTTTATATATAAGAAAGATCTACTTCATTTCTAGAAAAAATCGACCAATACAATAAGACGTATAATCGACGTATAAGCAATTCATAGCCACACGGTTCACAAAAAATGTAGATCTTAATTTAGTACAGTATCGAAAAGAAACAGTCAAAGATAGGCAGAGACACATTATTTAATAAGATTTAATTATTATCTTGTGACGTGTAAGGCGACGCGGTTTTGATGCTTTACTAAGCCCGGCCGCACATTGTCCGAAATTTCTGATCAGAAACATTTGAATCCAGAGTACTCTGGTGTTTCGTCCCAAGATTTTTGGGCCCAGTGGGCATTGACCAGATATGAATTTTTAACATTGTTTCATCTGGCGATTGGTCCCAACTCCCAAGTGATTATTTATTATGACTTTTGGGCTTATGTCCGTAGGGCTAGCAAAAAAGTTGTAGATTTGAATAAAAAACAAAATAATTACTTTGTATGAAAACATTTATTACACACTGAATGAATATATGGTATATAAAGAAAAATAATTCAATGGACATGTATAATAAATTAAAATCTCTTATGACATAAATAATAACAAAAGAACATATTTTCTAAATAATCTAATTACGTTATTATTGTATAGTTATTTCAGTTTAAAATTTATTTATAATAATTATTTTTATATAAGTAAAGCTTAAGTATATATTTCTTTAATTAATTAATTTAATTCAATTGCGCGCCATTGTTATGGCAGAATGTTAAAACAATAAGTAGTTAATAAGACCTTTATATCAACAACTTTCTGGCAATAAAGATATTTCAATTTGAAAATTAAAAATATTTTGTATGACCTACTATGGCAACTTTATTCCGATAGGCGCTGGCGGCTATAACCCGACCGAATTTTATTTATTATTTGATACAAAAAAAAAACTTCCCAAGTCGATCGTACTACTATTAAGATCATTTTACTGTGGAAAAACCATGGGAAAACAACCATTATAAAATTTCACACAGTACCTATAGAGCAGGTATTTTTTAAAAACTTGATTCGACGCAGTATGTTTAGGTATTAATAATAATAATAATAATAATATGTTTTAAGGCGATAGTGTTAGATATGTTTTAAATGTACAAAACAATATTAAATGGTTATAACTGATTATTTTTGTGCCAACCCTACTTCAAAAATTTTTGCATGAACAATGGATCATAAAAGTGAGGCCAATCGCCAGATGAAAAAATGTTAAAAATTCATATCTGGTCATTGGGCCCACTGGGCCTAAGAACCTTATGATGAAACACCAGAGTACTCATCCGATCGACGTCATCTGACACATAATGTCAGACGCCCGCCGAAACGCACTCTGCTTATATACTTTGTGTCTGACGTCCGGTCCGTATGAGTTGTCAGATGCCGTCTATCGGATGGCAAACATTTTTAATTGCGTTCCGGCGGGCGTCAGAAATTTAATGTCAGATGACGTCGATCGGTAGTAGTTCAAATGTTTCTGATCACAAAATCGGATCGCGCTCTCTCTTACATTTTGTACTGAGCCGAGTGAGCTCGAACTCGCCGGAAGGAAATTTTGGATAGTGTGCGGTGGCGGTCCGGCCGACGCGACGTTCAAATATTTCTGATCAGAAATTTTGGACAATGTGCGGCCAGGCTAATAGTATTATCATTTCACTGGCCCCGGGCAACAAAGCGGTAAACGCCGGTTACGCCCTTTTTAATGTTATTTGATTTTTGGCTTCTCTGAGTACTAGTCTATCACCCCTATTTATTTCATATTTTTAAAATAACATGTTGGGTATAATAAATGACAGCTTTATGGAATGGAAAATTCTCTTACGACTAAAACTGTATTCTTGCATTACTCTATGAAACATAACTAAAAAAAACAGGTGAAGATACGATACAGCTAAGTTTTCGCGGCAAAATTCCCCAGAATAAGGGAGTAATCGGCTGGTACGCTCGATGTTTTTATAAAGTCAATAAACAATGTTGCAAATGAAACAATATCGCTTATTAGTTGTATTATACATTTTTCAATTATTTCAGTAATTTTTTACACTATTACAATTATTTTGATATGGTTAAATAGGTAAAAAAATTAACTTTCATATGACACATCAAATGCTTGTTTTGGGCCACTGCACGCTGCACTATAAACAAATTAGCTTGTTTTGTCTCTCCTAAACAAAACGATTTTTGATATTACGCCTTTATTGCCCGGGGCCAGCGATTTACCTATTTGTCTATTTTTTCCCTAAAATATTATAAACTATTTTATTAGTTTCAGGGAGAGAGTAGTCTTTGTCAAAGTGACATGGTAGCAGCATGCTACTTAGATGATTCATCCTCAAGACTCACACCAAAAGAAGAGTCAAAAGAGGAGTCTGATAACACAAGCGAAAAATTTACTTACGAGTTTAAAGCTGAAGAGATAGATGAACAGGATAATGATGAAGATAACCAGGAGAATCGGGAAGATAAGGTGCAGGAAAATGAAGAATTACAGCTTTTTCCTTTTGCTGCACATTTTTCTGATGTTACAGGTGTAGACGATGATCAAAATTCACGTAATGATATGGCCTACTCTTGGACCCACGACAAAGTTAAACGCCTAATAGAACTCCTTCGTTCAAAACCAGTGCTCTGGGACACAACTATAAAGAACTACAGAAGTAAACCTAAAAGAACTGAGGCATTTGAAGAAATTGCTCGAGTCTTAAAGATCACAAGAAAAAATGTTGAGGCCAAAGTACATGGACTTCGTACACAGTTCGTCAAAGAGAGACAGAAAATAGCGACGAAATTAAGAAGTGGTATTCCATATGATAAAATAATTAAATGGGTATTTTACGAGCGACTACAATTTTTATACTCTACTGCTCCTCGGAATAAATTCGATATTGCCGATATGATGGTAAGTTGTATATATTTTATTACGGTATTTAACACTGTTCATAATAATATATAACAAATAACATTAATTATTACTAATCATTTTAGCTCTCGAAACATTATTTTTTTCAGTTTGCTAAGTTAAGTTTTAAAAAATAAGGGTGTGATTTTTCTTGATAGAAGATGACTGATTTGATGATTCTAGAGTGTTCACGGGAGTTATTTAATTTACAAGGTTTAGGTAGCCTGATTACCTCTTGAAAACCAAACCAAACTTACAGCATATCATCTTAAAGAATCGACTTTACTCAAATGTTATTACTTATTATTTTTCCATATTTAAACTTAGACCTACCAACAAACTTTTTTTTACAATTTCCAGGTCGACTACAACTTGTATGAAAATCAATTGCGGTCTGAGTATACAGAAGATGAATCTACATCAGAAAGAACCTTGGATTCAATGTCTACGTTCGCAAGAAAAAGAAGGAAGATGCAATCGATGAATAGAATAGAGATGGAAGAACTCTCATTAAATGCAATGGAAAACTTAAGAACGGAGGAAGACTTTTTGGTTAACAAAAATGAGACAGAAGAACTCGCCAGCACTAGTAGAGGATGTGATGATGAGTCTTTAGATTATGATAAGAAGATAAAAAAGAATTTGGATGAGATGGATTCTTTTGATATTTATGGTGCATACGTGGCTTCTGAGCTGAGAAGTGTAAATGATGCCCAAGAAGTGACGCAGGCCAAGTACCTCATTAACAATATACTGTACCAACTGAAAATGGGACGCTACAAAGACCAGAACCTGAATGCTGACGAATCAACATAATTTAGTTTTAGCATTAAGTAGACTGCTTTAATTTATACAGTTGTATCTAGTTCTTCCTTGTTTTTTGTACTCGTTATAAGCTAAACTTATTCATTAGAATTTAGATAATAATAATATAAATTAGTCTATCATAATTATAAGTATTATCACTTCAATTCTCTTGAATATAAGATACAAAATATTTTTTGTTGTAAATATTCTATAATAACTTCGTATTTTACATCGGCTTCTTATATTGGATTTTATTTGTAGCCAAAACTTTTTTAGGCATGTTGACCCGTATTTTTTAAATAGTTTATAGTTCCGTACCCAAAGAGTAAGAACGGGACTCCGTTACCAAGGCTTCGTCGTCCGTCAGTCTGTCTGTCACAAGGCCATATTTCAATGACAGTGATGGCCAGACATACATTTTTTTTTATGCAGCAGCCCTGAATTAACATAACTTTTCGTAGCTGAAAGGTGTCAACCCTGTTACAATAATGAGAACTTCGGTCTTGGGAACCACATGCATTGTTCGTAGTTCTCAGTATACGAATAATTAACCTCTAAACGGTGATGATTATCTAACTATTGTATGTCATTAAATAAACAAAGTTGTTAAAATTTTATTATATTATGCTAAAAAGTATAGTAATTTTATATCAATACTATGAGTGAAATTTAAAGTAGAGGGCGCTTATAGCACATACAGTAAATAATAAATATATCCGATCACAATCCTATATGCTGCACGTGCCATTTTAGGATTATGACAGAAACGATGTCAAAGATCGAACAAAACTTTTTTTTACCGTATGTACTGGTGCTGCCGTCTAGCTTTAAGACATTGTAATTTGAAGTGTAGTAATATATTAGTAGTTTATAGTGTTACGTGCTAGGGTTCGAGGATTCGGAGAGAAAGACCTGGTGATTCTCTTGAAGACTTTATTCACAAACACTAGCTCACATAAATTACTAAGTCCAAACACTAAGCACTAGATCCAAATCACTGAGCACTATCACTGTCCTAGGTCGTAGCTGAGTCGTAGGTTCACTATCATAATCACTCACTATTGATCACTTGTTTTCACTTCGAAGTCGCCTCGAAGATCGCTCAGACGAAACTGAACTCCCGGCCGTCTACCCGCGGCTATTATATATGGCGAGGCGAATTCCAGAAAGTACGGGAATATTCCACGATTCGCATAAACACGTAAACAACTCTTGTTTACTTGAATCACTTGTTTACGTAAACATGTGTGGAATGTTCGAGCATTCGTACACCTCACACCATCTAGTATCGATTAGGGGATTCGTCTGCGCATTCTCGACGTGTTGCGCTAGCTTGACGCTAGATGGCACTGTGTGTCCGTATTCGTAAAACTAGGCGGTGGACCTACAAGATGTGGTTAAGAGCCCGGGTTACCCTCGAAATTCTCATACATACGTAATACCAAAATCATTTTGTCATACGAAAGTATTTAACATGTTTGAGTTATTTTTCAGCTTAAAATAGTAATTACCTAGGTTCCTGAACACAAATTAACTTAAAAATATTTAAACACGAAAAAAAAAATTTTTGTGTATAAATTTTTTTACTAAATTTACTACTAAATATTTAAACACTAAAAAATAGAGTAAAACACTAAAAAATATATACATAAATATTTTGTAGTAAATTTAATATTACTACAAAATATTTAATTAAAACACAAAAAATATATACATAAATATTTTGTAGTAAATTTAATATTTATGTATATACTTATTTTTTAGTGTTTTACTCTATTTTTTAGTGTTTAAATATTTAGTAGTAAATTTAGTAAAAAAAATTATACACAAAAATTTTTTTTTAGTGTTTAAATATTTTGAAGTTAATTTTTGTTCAGGAACCTAGGTAATTACTATTTTAAGCTGAAAAATAACTCAAACATGTTAAATACTTTCGTATGACAAAATGATTTTGGTATTACCTATGTATGAGAATTTCGAGGGTAACCCGGGCTCTTAAGGGCGTTCCCTACGGAGAATCCGTAATTTACCGTATTTAGAGCCTTATAAACTCATAATTTGAAAGCTACAGAGTTAGGTATAATAAAAATACAGCTATAATCTTCAGTATCTCAACATTACAGTACAGGAGTACATTATTTTATCATTTAAATTCGACAAGCTTTTCCAAATATATTCAAAAATCACATATATTTTTTTGTGCCAGTCAATGATATACATACGTCTAGAAAACTGCACAAAGATGTCGAATTAGCAGCTGTCTTCCCCTTAAGTGTGTGGATGTGGTTTTGATAGCCCCAACTAACAACCTGCGTTAGGTACTCCCGACAGAATTAGAATCAAATCGAGAATTAAATCAGATTGATCTCAATGCTCTTGCTACTTCCGACATTGTAAAACGTAAAATTGTGCAGCGCAGCGGCTCAATTTCATTCGTCTAGTTCAGCCTTTCCCAAAGTGGGCGATAACGCCTTTGTGAGCGCTGAAGGTCTAGCGGCTGAAGGAATGCGGTGTGGGACCTAAAAAAAATGGGGGCGTTGTGTAGAGGCTTGGGGGATGATTTATTTCATCTGGATTCATTTTAAATTGAAACAAAGGGGGCGCTAAAACATAATTTGTCCTAAAAGTGGGCAGTAGACAAAATAAGTTTGGGAACCCCTGGACTATAGTTGCATGCACACAAACACCTTGCCGAAGTCTGGCATCGCCGCACCGACCGGCACAGCGGTGCGGCTTGTAACAGCCCCCGTGTTAGGCTTTTTTCGTTATGGAATTTCTTGGTTTGGTCGTTACGCTCAAAGCCCACAATAATATGCAATAGAATAAAAAAAAAACTCTTTATTATAATATTTGTATAGATTACATAATATTATTCAGCTTTCATCGTAAAGTAGCTCAAGATGCTAATAGCTTGTTTACCCTAAAACTCGACGACATTACCGAGTCCCGTTAGGGTTAGGTAATGTAATATTTAGACTGGACAAAAACCCCGCGCGGCGGTCTACACAGAACCCAATCAGCAGACCAAACTATCGAACGGTACGCGAGATTGGAAATATGGCGCTACCACAGGTTCTCGATTGTAAAATGATTCTTGTAAGGATAATTTTGAGAATATTTATATTATTTAACTCTTTATTGTACACAAGATACACAATATAAAGATTTATTACAATCCATCAAGCCCCGCACGAGCACCGGTGCTCGCGACAACAATAGAAAGGCTATTGTGTCTCGTTTTTCCACGATCGAGGGATTCACGGGAAGAAGACACAAAGGAAGATTTTCCTAGCCGACCTGGCAAATATTTTGTTATAACAAATTTCAGGTAGGTATGAGAAATAAATAATAGATATACGAGTTATCACTTGATAACCAATTAACCTATTTTCATCGAAATCTCTAGTCTGATTTCGAAGTTTCGGAGGAGTTTAGCAAAAACCACCGTGATACGAGAGTTTTTTAAATAAAATTTTGATACCTAAAACTATTTTAATTATTTTATTGATTTTCTTGTCGGTAAAATAATCCTATATTCAATAAGGATCCTATAATTAATATAGGATAATATAGGGAATACTACATAATATATTCCCTATATCATTCTATATTAGGTACTTATTAAAATAAAAATGGATAAAAAAGAATGGAATTTACGCCTATTGTGAAGTAATTTCAATTTCATTGAAATTGCGTAATAAATACAATAGCTGTCTATTTGCCGTAAACATTTAACAGTAATGAATAAGTCATGGCTCATCACAGTCGCACCTGCTGCGGACTGCAACACCATAGACCTAGGAAGTTAGGAATTCGATAAATTTTAGTATTACTAGGCTCGAATTACGTAGTAACTATTTAGTAATATTATTATGTGGTTCTAATATGAATAATAATAATACGAACTTTTGCTTTAACAAAATTGAGTAGGTAGTTAGAAAATTATTTAAGTATAGTTTAACTAATAATTCTTTAAAACTTAAATTTAATAATAGTAACTTAAAACTAATAAAAACTGTCTTATGACCATCAAATAATTTACAATCACCGATAGCAACAATCTTCTTAGCATTTAACTACGATAAAGCTACAAAATCAACAAAGTACTTTAAGAACCTTATCGTAATGTTTATTTCGGAAAGACTTTGTTTTTTTTTTATTTCTTACCTAAGTAATTAATGCCTAAAATGTAATTCTTCTGATAACTCGATGACTAGATAACGCGAACGCCCGCAACTCTGTTGCTCCAAAATTCGTTCATCGCGCGGGAACCGTACATTTTTCCGGGATAACAGGTTTTCTATGTCCTTAAAATTTCATACAAAATCGGTTCGGTTTGGGACGAAGAGGTAACGGATAGACAGACCGACATAGCGACATACACACTTTCGCATTTTTGAATTTATGAATAGAATCGCATCTGTATCCTGCAACCACTTTGTCCATCATGACACAGTTTATAAGATCACTCATTCTGCATCACAACTCTTCCCTTTTATAAGTCTGTGGGTCCGCCTTTTATCATTGTCATCTTGGTATTTGCCCTTTGATACAACTGATATTAAGCTACAAAAATAGACTTACATCTCTTAAATTGTTGGAATATTTATATCAATTTTTTTCTGCGCTAGACTTTGAAATATGTTATGCTTATGCTATGGATAGCAAAAACGTTAGAAACTTATCCTAGCATCTTTTATTTAAAAATTATGTAGAATTGCAGATTAAAACATTTTTTCCCATTTCACTTATACTATGCATATTTTACAATTTAAGTACAAAAAAAAAATGTTACAGATAAGTAAACAAAAATTCTTTTTACATATTATTATTTATTACTTACGTAAAAAAATTGTAAAGGGGAGAAAAAGGGGAGGGGGCCCCTCCCCTTTTTCTCGAAAGTAATTAAGTGAGATAGAAGCGAGAATCGGGTGAGTGACCGTGGTTACGCTACGCCGACTACTGCACGTAATCAATGGAAGCCGCGGCCTTATTCTGGACGGTATCGCTGCTGAATCGGTTTGGTATCGCTTTGGTATTGTGTTCGTAGTAGGTAAAAATCTGGGGAACGTACGTAACATTAAGGTTATAAGTCACAAGTACATAGACTTCAATTATTAATAATGATAATTTCGGCAAATAAAGTTTAATAGATTTTTTAAATAAGTATATGTTTTTACGATCTTAAATCTACAAAATATATTGTATTATTGTCTTCTACAATTTTTTTACAAGTGATGACGGTAAGTATACTAAAAAATGTTTTTCACTTTGTAATAGAAATCAAATATCAAAGTCTACAAACGATACAAGATGTGCATTTAAATATTTATGAAAAATTATCTAAAGTTTGTTTTAGAACTGCAGTCTCTATTATATTTAAATAATGTAAAGTCTTCAAAATGTTTTAGCAGCAGAATAAGTACATAAGCTTTATGCCACTTAATCTAAGCAATTTCTTCCATGTTGGAATTGTAATGTCGGAATTTCACATCTACTCTTCAACAGAAAATAAAAGCAAAGTATGTTAGACGCGCAAATAACTATGCATACAGCATATCAAGATAAAATCTAATATCAAAACAAGATGCATTAGTTTTTATGCCGTCTTAAAATACATCACACGTTACAAGTCTTTTTGCCGCTTTGTATAAAATATCAAGTATGCACTCATAACTCGTCTTTTTTTCTCGTTTAATAATTCGCTCACGTATTTATCGCGAGATCTAGAATAGGACCGCGCTCTTGAAAACGACCAAGTTCGAGGCGTTCGCGTTGACAGTACAGCGCCCGACGAGGGGACACGCGCGCGCATATTTGTGTTGTGTGTTTGTGTTGTGTTTATAGGATTTGTTTGTTATCGGCATTAAAAGGTAAAAATGTGATTTATTTTTTTATTTTTAAAGGATGGTGTGGGGCAGTTTTTTTTTTTTTTTTTTATCATTCTTAAATATTTTGGCTGTCTAAAAAAATTTTATGCTATTTGATTTAACCGCAGAGAATAGAGTATGTATTAGCATTTTGCAATTTTTTTTTTT
Organism: Lysandra bellargus; assembly: GCA_905333045.1. NCBI lineage: Eukaryota > Metazoa > Arthropoda > Insecta > Lepidoptera > Lycaenidae > Lysandra > Lysandra bellargus. The sequence goes on along the minus strand of HG995363.1, from coordinate 5,993,916 downwards.
TTGCTGTTAAAGTCTGATTAACAGGTAAGTAGGTATCATAATTTTAAGTGGTTTAAAAAATAAAATATTTATTTTATAAATTTAAAACAAAAATAAGTCTCATATTATGTTTCGTGTTTTTTTTTTTAATTCTCATTAATATTATATTATTATTTTTGCCACGAAAATAATTATATAAGTGGACATCCTAAAATGGTTTTATAAGCCAGATTATTGAGATCGGTATATTCTGTCATATATTTCGCTAAATTAACATAACTGACACCTCGATAAAAACTTTTTATAACTCGAATAGATTTTTGTGAATTATTAAAAAGTAGAATGTGACTTAATTTTCGACTTTGTAATGCTAATCTAGTACTTAAGATGCTTTTTTAAAAACAAACTTTACTTCTCTATCGTCTATCTTTGCTGATAATGAAAATATCAGCAAAGATGTAATAGGTTACTTTGCATTAAATAAGATCCTAAACTGTTGTAACGATTGTGATAGACACACGTCATGTAGAGCATGGGGAAGGATCTAAAGATATTGTGATACTTTAATACTATTAATTATGTAGATTATTAATATAATATGTATTAATGTAGAAGGACCAAGGGTTTTATAATGTTTTCCCCTAGTCCGTCAATCCACGTCTTACGTACCTATCAGACAAAAACAAAATATTTTATAATTGTAACTTGTATTAAATTGTGTTTTGATTATCAGAGATGTAACTAGTCATTAATAATGTTGCAAAATAATAATTTACAAGATACACACCTCAAAATTGCATTTAAGTTGGATATTTATGTTAATGCACTTTCTTCGAAATAAATTAACAATAAAGTAACGATCGTAATCCACCCAACTGTAAAATGTACAGTTGTTAAAAGAGAGTCTGGGCAGAAATGAAATGCAAGCTGAAGGCGATGCATTGCCGACTTAGAGAAAATGGCTGTGGATTTTTAGAGGTTTAATTTCAAGCGAAACAGCAGTGGTTTAAAACTACATACTTAGGTTCCTGTTTATTATTTCAGTGTTTCTTTTTTGCCAAATTAATAACTGTATTTTAAAAAGATAAAACCGACTTCAAAATTGTACGTACTTAGTTGAGAATTAAAATTCCCTATCTCAAAAGCTACTAAACTGATTTTGATGAAACTTGCAGTATTCCCTAAGTTGAACAATACCTAGTACAATAAAAAAAGAATAATTTAGATCGGACTTGTAGTTCCGGAGATATGCGTGCACAAACATAAAAACATACATACATACATACATACACACATACATACATACATACACACATACATACATACATACATACATACATACATACATACATACATACATACATACATACATACATACATACATACATACATACATACATACATACATACATACATACATACATACATACATACATACATACATACATACATACATACATACATACATACATACATACATACATACATACATACATACACACATACACTTTTGAAATTTGGCATATTTGTTCAGAAGCTGTTATAGATTAATATACTTCTACAAAAACTGGGCAGTTCTGGATATATTACATACATACGCGTCGAATTGATAACCTCCTTTTTTTGAAGTCGGTTAAGGCGCTATATTTAAAGTAATTTTACGGCAAGGGCAATTTTATACTTAATTTGTATGACTATAAAGTCGTGAATACGCTGCGGCCAGAAGTCATCGGCTCTCTCGGAAAACATGCGAAAAACGTAATTTTAATTATTTAAAAAATAACTAGGAGCATTTAAGCAAAATGCTTCTATACGATTTTGAGTTGCAAAGGTGTCTATCAATTAGACTAATTTCCTACAATACATCTATTTTCGTTCATTTAGAGGTCATTTCGATCGAGAAATGTATCGAGGCAAAATACATTAATCGTGTTTCTGGTTCTTCTCAAACCTAGATAAGGCTATGAAGATATGTATATCTCATTACCAGATTTGTAACATTACTGAGCGTCCTATAATAGTATTACGTCAAAAAGGACAGTTTTTTCAATATATCGCCTTAAAAAGGTACATTGAAATAATAATATTTGCTCTGTGTGACATTTAAGACCGTCCCAAGAGCATACGACCTTGGTCATACATTTGCCGCGTTGCCGAGATCGCACCAAAACTCTATTTTTTTACTTATCTCAGTTCAAAATTTACTTAAAAAAAATTAAAATGTGGAATATGTAGTTTATAATATTGTCGATCTATTGGCGTGTGTTTCAAATAAAAGTAATTTGCAAATACTAAGGAGATGCTGAATGTATGCTTGAATTTTAATAAATTGGTTTTACTTTGGAAGCTAATATCATGAGTATAAAAAACAAAAATAGAAATTTTGAAACGTGGAAAGGAATGTTGATATACTGAAGATTATTGCTGTATTTTTATTATAACTTTGTAGCTTTCAAATTATGAATTTATAAGGCTTCAAATACGGTAAAGAACTTATTTACCGACTTAGGGCTCCCACACCAAACTGCGAATTCGCATCGCATCGCAATGTCATTGTTAGTATGCACAATGTTAGTATGAGATTTTGCGATGCGATGCGATTCTATGTGTGGGAGCACTGGGAGCCCATAATTTTGTCTAAAATATTTGCAATTAAAAGACCCTTACGTTGTTTATCTATCCTATTCCTATTGCATTTTTCATTATTTAATGTTTTGACGTTAGCCAATCAAAATCGCTAGCGAGCAAGTCTCCTCCTTTATTGAAAGTCGATTAAAAAGGTCAGAAACCGGGTGTTAATGCTTTATACGCTGTTTTACAATAGACTTATGCTTAAATACTTTGTGACAAAAACTAAACTGGTCCATACTACATACCGGCACGGGACAGTCTCATGATATCATCTAAGCAAAGTTATAATTCGTACTAGTAAGTCGTAACAATCGTACAAAAACTTTAATCGATACTTAAGTACCTATTTATATTCTTAGATGCATTTATATTCTACTTTTCCATACTCAAAAAGGGTAAAAGCAAGTTGTTACAGTATCCTTTGGAAACCCGGCGCTTTTGATGATAAACATTATGTTAATCCAGATCATCAACTGCTAACTGCTGCTAATGTGCCAAGTTTGATCAAAATCCGTTCAGTTATTTTTACGTGAGGAACTAACAAACATACAAACTTTCGCCTTTATAATATCGTTACCATAACAACATAGAAGAAATTTTTATGTTATGCTAACAGATTAGCCCATATTGGTATGCTTAACCCATCCATCCCCAAGCGGCAGTCGGCTGCCGCATAAAAATTGGAAATCTACTATGTCTGCGAGACCCACGATCGAAGTATTACCAAGTATTACATTATCTGCATGAGCTAAAGATAATTATTATGTTTTAACTATCAGTTTATTACGCATAGTTACAATAATTATATATAGATATACTTATACTATCTATTTTCGCATATCAATATTTATTATTAATGATATAATAATATTTATGTAAGCAACAATAACTAATAACGAAATAGAAGACAGTTATAAATTATTTATAATAATAAAATATGTTATAACATGAAATACATTAATAGAAACTTACAGTTACTTTCTTTACAAACATTATTCGGCTTAAGAAACAATTTACGATTTCAAGTGCGTAAAAATCTCATTGACTAAATGAAAAGTCACAATAATAAATTACAATTTACAAGTAAGTAATGTTACTTTTCGTTGTTGTTCTGTTTTTCCTATTCTGTACAACATTGTAGTAAAATATATTTATAGTAGAGGAGGGGAAGAGGGGGTTTCGGGAGTAGCTCGAGCGTGTCAGATTAAGCTTGTATAGGCTTCCGACATGTGTCTAGTTATCATGGTATAGAAATCAGATTTCTCACGTGGTAGGTAAAAAAATTTTTTTTTTGAATATTGCAATATCGTCGGATCTGTCAGATTAAGATAGAGGATGTTTAGCATACCCCAAAGAAGCTTCTTTAAAAAGCACTGACGATTCAAAGGTTAGGTAAGCCTGTAGGGACATTTTAAAATATAAAAAAAGCTTCATATTTTCTTAACTAAGCTTCTCAGATATTTTGTTTTGTTTTAAACTAAATGGTTTAGTCCTTGTTGTCTAAAATATATTTATAATTTACCTAAATAAGCAATTTTCTGAATAGTTTCTTTTTCAAAACTTTAAAATGACTGCAGTTTCTGAACCCACCGCTAAAATAAAAAAAACGCTCTTATTATTTTTTTATCAGCTTTACTTTATGTACAAAACCTACTAGGTCTCCATGACGCTCGATTGACTACAAAAATAGCAGCCTCCCCTCCTCTACTATTAGGAATATCTCCTAACGCTATAAAAATAAAAAATCGCAACTTTCTTTTGATTTCCTTTCGTTTATATTCATTGAAATATACAAGGTGTAACAAAACTAAGTGATAATACTGTGTATCTGTCCTTTACAAAGAGTTCACTGTGAAAGTAGCAGCGCTGAAAGAGCAAATTTTTTTATTGTGATTTGTATGGGCAAGCGCCCGCGCGGCATGAATGTTTCCACACAAATGAGAAAAAAAAGTTACTCTTCCAGAGGTGTTACTTTTACAGCGAACTCTATATAGGGGAACCATATACACATCCTAAAGTATTATCAGTATCACTTAGTTTTGTTACACCCTGTATTTCATTCCCCGTGATGAATGCGAAAATATTTTTTAAGGCGCTATATCGAAAGTAATTTTACCGCAAGGACAATTTTATACTTAATTTGTGTGACTTTATTAAAGTCGTGAATACGTTGCGGCCAGAAGTTATCGGCTCGCTCGGAAAAACATGCGAAAAACGTAATTATAATCATTTAAAAAATAACTGGGAGCATTTAAGCTAAATGCTTCTATACAATTTTGAGTTGCAAAGGTGTCTATCAATTAGACTAATTTCCTACAATACATCTATTTTCGTTTAAAAATAACCTTCAAATTTCGTATTTTTAAGAGGTCATTTCGAAAATTAAATGTATCGAGGCAAAATACATTAATCGTGTTTCTAGTTCTTTCAAACTTAGATAAGGCTATGAAGATATGTATATATTCTCATTACAAGATTTGTAACATTTCTGAGGGTTCTATAGTATTACGTCAAAAAGGACAGTTTTTTCAATATAGCGCCTTAAGTGTATTAGTTTAGGCACCCCCTAAATTATTGTTTTCGTGTTATGAAACTTACAAAACCATTTTGTTATCGTTGAAAATATCCCACAGCAAGGAATCCTTCTGTTGATGCCACGGGGTGACGGGCCACGTATAATATTTTGTGATTTGTGTAATTGAGTATAATATGTCAAAATAGTTTTGAGAGTTATAAAGATTCGCACTTCAATCTTTGTTGCGTAATCACACGCCATGAGGCGATCAGTCTGCTCGTTTCAAGCCTTTAATTATTTCGCCATATTTAAATACGTTAATAAAACCAAGAGTACTTATTGCGTTATGTGAGGCGAGTTTCTAAAAGTTTCTAGTTTTAGAAACTGTCACAATACTTATGGAGGTTATGCTGAGCCATGCTTAACTTTCAGTACCGAACTGTCGAAATTACTGTCAAAACTTTTGGTGTGGTTTGGTGCAGTTTTGGATGTTATGGCAGGTATAATTTCAATCCAGCAACCATCCAGCGCTGGACTACTACTGAAATAATGTAAACGGTCGCTGGAATGCATTGGAATGCAGTTCAGTGTTTTCCAGTGCATTGCAGTGCCCGTTTACATTTATTCTAGCAGTAATGCCGCGCAGGATTGGATCACTGGATAGGAATAATGTAAACCAGCCATTACAGCCTTTGAATATCTAAAATTTGTAGCTGAAACATTTCTCTATTTTTTTTTCCAAACGAGGCAATTAGTGAATTGTATATTACAGGATAATTCATTTAATGATATCTACTTATTTTTCGGCGACTATGATCAATTATACTTATAAATTATTGTTGATTTTACGATTAATATAAATTTAATTAAAAGATAAAACTAGTATAATGCAAAGCACAATCATAAAATATTACGACAGAAAAATGAAAGAATACATAAAGATAGAAGTTTATGTGGGGAATGCACGCACTGATCGTTATAAGCCGGGTTTTTTATTAGCATAAACTAATTAAAGAAAACATAATATATCTAACATATAAACCAATGAGCGATAACATATAACATGGCAGAATTAATTACTGATGCTGTAAATACCTATGTTACCTTATGCTAATAGTTCACAGTCTAACGACACAAGACGAACATCCCTATTAATATATACTAATACGAAAATATTATTGTCTGTCTGTCTTTTTGTCTGTTACCTCTTCACGCCCAAACCGCTGGATCGATTTTGCTGTGGTATGGAGATACTTTGAGTCCCGAGAAGGGATATAACAAAATATACCTTTTATCCCGGAAAAATACGGTTCCCACGCGATTAATTTTATCGCAAGTTCCGGAGTCGCGGGTGTCATCAAGTCGACTTTAGGCCGCAATCTCATCAGACACGGCGCGGCGCCATCACCGTGTTACGGCACGACGCCGCCACCGTGATACGGTACGGCGCCGCACCGTGTCACGGTGTCGCGTACGGTGTGCCGACCCGTGTCCCTATTCAGTCGATATTTACGCTCGAACGAAAATGCTTGTCTGGTTAAGAATCGCGAAATAATTCTTCTCTTGTTGTTACTAAGACGAAGATTAAACAATATATTCACAAAATTGTCAATTGTATATTTTAAACTTTAAAACTTTATTTGTCTGTTGTTCAGCGGTTGAGGTGTGAAGAGGTAACAGACAAACACAATTTTGCGTATATTATATTAGTATTATCCTCTTGCTGTAACTTTAGCTGCAAAATATCGCATTTTTATGCCCACCGTAAACACCGCAGGTGGACGGTTTATTCAATAAGCTCAATGCATTTTATTAAACCGGTTAAATTAACTGTGACAGTTTAAACTTAGTGCCTAGTTAGACCTAGGACCTATTAGGCGGTCTAGGTCGTAAATACTAATTACTGACATTATCACCTGCTGTTTAGTTCTTCTTGTTTTTACTACCTACCTGTTATAGGCTGCGCGTAGCCTTAAGGTCGCTCGGCTACAATAAATGGGGAAGGTACACTGTTGGATCCATAGGAACATAATATCCATACTAATATTACAAATGCAAAAGTATGTCTGTCTGTCAGTCCGTCCGTCAGTCGGTATGTCTGTCTGTTTGTCTGTCAATTACCTTTTCACGTTTAAACCGCTGAACCGATTTAACTGAAATTTAGCATGGAGATACTTTGAGTCCAGGGAAAGGAAATAGGATAGTGCTAATGTAGTATACTCGTGGAAGTCCTGGGTAGGTTTACATTAGAAGGAAAGTAACACGAAGGTCGCCGGGTCATTTAGTGATCTTAAGGTTTGCATAGCTAAGTAAGTGTCTAAATACACCATGCCGAAGTTCCGCGCCGGAAGTTCGACATGATTACGTCAGCAATTTCAAACGCATACAATATTACGGGACGGAATTTCTGTATGGTGTGTCATCGGTAATTTAAAATACATTGCAGGCGGAATCATGCCGAATTTCCGCCGCGGAATTTCGGCATGGTATGTTAAGACACTTATGGTCAACAACAACTCGTTGTCTCGATGAACAGTTTTGAAGTACGATTAGAATTGCAATATTAGTTGTACAATGTACAGTAACCATTATTACAATACGTAATATTTATGTAATAGTTAATGCGTAGGCGTAGATTGATGATGAAGTGATTAAAATTAGTCCATCTGTGGATTACAACCTAGGGGTCTATTCTCATACCTCGAAGATCAATTCGAGCGCACACTATCCAACTCACGCGGACCATAATGCGCCTATCTCACGTGCGAATGAGACAACATGTGTGCACTGTGCAGTGTGCAACCCCCTAGGGGCTGAATCTCATACTTTGAATGTCACTACAATCACGGGCTATCGCACTCACATACTTGATATCTCATGCGAGTGAGATAATCTGCGATCGAATAACATTCGAAGCACGAGAATAAGACCCCAGCTCGGTGTCCGATTGACCTCCTAAGTTTTTACCGACCGAAACTGTTGGTATGTGGGTCGTAATTCATATTATATTCTTTTTGCGTCCGTTTTAAGACACAATGATAAATATTTAAGGAGATGCGTTGAAATGTCAATAAATATAATAGCTATTTCTCAACATATATAGTAGTAGCGCCATTATGTTTCAGGTTTTCATAGTTTTTTCGATGAGTATTATTTTATTTATTTTATTCTATATAAATTCCATTTATTTTATTTTCTTTGTTGTCATGAGTAGTCTCAGGCAGTTTGCTACAATATAACCCTTACTAATACACATTAGTCATTAGTTACCAACGCGAAAGTATGTCTGACCGTCTATGCGCTTACCTCTGGGGTTCCCAATCTTTTTCAGCCTGCGGCGCACTTACATGCCCCAATATTTTGTCACGGCGCCCTACTCCACCTAGACATTACAAAAACATACATAAATAAACACCTTTAATGATTATATTATAGTTACTATCAAGCCCCATTAGAGCACCGGTGATCGCGACAAGTGACAACAATAGAATAACAATAGATTTCCAAGAATCCGCGATCGAAGGATTAATCAATAATCATCTGCCTGCTTTGTATAATTTATATTATAATTTTACTTTATTTATAATATTTGTGATTAGGGATAATGACGGAGGATCGACTCGCGGTGCCCCTCTTGCGTTTCCAGGGCGCCGCGGCGCACAGTTTGGGAACCCCTGGTTTACCTCTTTACGCATCAACGGCTGAACTGATTTTGATGAAGGTTTGGAGATAATTTGAGTCCCGATAAAGAGCGTAGGACTTTTTTACTGCGCAACAAAATTATGAGGTTAGGTTAGGTTAGGTTAGGTTGCGTCAATTAGTAGCAATATAACAAAGGCACGCGCCAAGCCTCGTTTTTAGTGTGAACTGACCCACAACTGACCTAAGGGTGCGTTGCCACCGGAACTGCGTTGCTAGGAATATAATATTTTCGAGAACCAACATAACCGCTTCATTTGCCTGAAAACCAATAGAATCACTGCGCTTAGCGAGCTAAGCCCAGCGAAGCCGGCGATTCTATTGGTTCTCAAAAACACATTCCTCGCAACGCATCTCCGGTGGAAACGAAGCCTTATTCTAGAAGCTTCTCGATTTAATATAAATTCAAATGCCATGCATTCCTTCACTGTAAACTGACCCTTATAAACTCCTAGATCTAAAAACAAACCACAATCTAACCATTACTCCCACTTAACTGTCAGTTATTTAACTTGCATGTTAACTGTTACCGCAGTTAGCTCCCGCAGCGGTATTCAAAAATTGTAACACTATGTAATTAAAGGTGTTTAAATGTTTTGCTACCTTACAGACTTTTAGATCGCGTAAGACCTAGATCTGAGACGCGCGAAGCGATAAATCCTGTAGCAGTTTATGTTAAAATATGTTTATGTTATAGCATCTTCAAGTCATATTTACTTAAAACTAGGATTATGTTTAACCTTTAACGTCACGGGCGGGGTCTACGCAGACCCCACGCGCTGTTTTTTGACGATATTTTTTTAAATTGGCAAGTTACGATCGCATGTTTTCGGCTAATCTCAATGCAACGCGAGGTTTTTCAGTGAGTAAAAGTCCGTCGCTCCTCTGATAAGAGAAGTTACATTTTTGCTTATGTGGGGATACCTGCAGACCCCACCCGTGATTTAACGTATGTACTTTTTTCACATTGGTTATGTGTTTATTTGTTTGTTTTTTTTTAATTGTCTATGTATAAATGGAAAATTTGTTGCCGACTAACAGAAAATCAAATTGCTCAAAGCATATTATGCAATTTAATGTCTCTGAAAGTTTTTGGAAACATTTTGAAAGAGTTAGAGGTAGCTAGACCTAGTGCACCAAATTTTTTTTTTTAATGCAATGGGAGCAAACGAGCAAACAGGTCACCTGATGGAAAGCAACTTCCGTCGCCCATAGACACTCGCAGCATCAGAAGAGCTGCAGGTGCGTTGCCGGCCTTTTAATGGGTAATGGAGGAGGGTAGGGAAGGAAATAGGGAAGGGTAGGGAAGGGAAAAGGGTTGGGGATTGGGCCTCCGATAAACGAAACATAGCGCAAGCGCTGTTTCACGCCGGTTTTCTGTGAGGACGTGGTATTTCTCCGGTCGAGCCGGCCCATTCGTGCCGAAGCATGGCTCTACTAAGTCAAAAATGAGGCGAAGATGCTATTATTTATTTATTTATTTATTTTATTTTATTTTATTAGGAAAACTAACAGCATTTAACTATAACAGTGATAATACATATTAAGTAACGACATGCCAATAATAAGTTTTCACTAGTAAATAAATAATAAATTTGAACTAAAATTAACAAAGTCCTGACAAGACACATAAGACATGACTTATGGAAATCTAAAAATTATTTAAAGTACAAATTATTTTAGGCAAACTACAAAATATTATATTAATTTTATTAAATCACAAGAAATGGGTGAGGGATTTAAAATTGTGAGATAATGAAGCTAACAGTACTTAAATAAATAAATAAATTTAAATTTAAATTTACACTCAAATTTACACTTAAATTTAAACTTAAATTTAAATTTTAAACTTAAATTAAATTTAAATTTAAATTCAAATTTAAATTTACACTCAGCAGATGGCACAATCATTTAAATTTCATTATTACAATAGAAATTCATTAGAAGTAATGCAATACAGAAATTATGTTTATTTTAGTTAAAAAACGTATCAGTCATAGTTTTTCTAATTTGGTTTGGTTTTAGGGAGAACATGTCTTCGAGTGGATGGGCAATTAAAAATCTGTTAAAAAATGAACTAGACCTAAGTATAAAAGAATTTCTACGGTAGTACGTATTGTAAGGTGGAACATAAAGGGGCATAAAATAACGAGCATTTCTACGTGGAATATTAATATTAAATCTGTTAAGTAAATCAGGTGAATCTATTTTATTATTTAGGACTTTACATGTATAAGTTAGGTCAGCAATATGTCTCCGGTGGTACAAAGGAAGAAAGTGGAACTTTTTGCACCTGGCATCATAATCCCTTAGAAAATGGTTGCATTTAAATTGAATAAATCGGAGAAACCGTTTTTGTATGGATTCAATTCTATCAATATATACGTTATAAGCAGGGTTCCATAACTCAGAACAATACTCTAAGATACTTCGAACGTACGCACAATAAAGGATTTTAACTACTTTGACAGATTGAAAATTTTTACACGACCTAATAACAAATCCAAGGGCTTTTGAGGCTTTATTAATAATGTAGTCAATGTGCTCATCAAAGATCAATTTTGAGTCAACAATTACTCCAAGATCTCTTATAGATTTCTTGATAACAAGGACCTTATTCTGAAGTTCATAATCATGTGTAATTGAATTTAATTTACGACTAAAGTTGACGACAAAACATTTCGATACATTAAGATCCAACTTATTAAGTACACAGTAGTCACTAAATCTATTTAAGTCTTCTTGTAAAAGATGACAGTCACTAAGCGAAGCTATATTTTTTAATATTTTTGTGTCATCGGCGTACAAAAAGAAATGAGAGTGACGAAAACATGAGGAAATGTCATTGACGAATATAGCAAATAGTAAAGGTCCCAACAAGGAGCCCTGAGGAACACCAGATGGTACGAATATCCACCTAGAAGTGAATCCGTTAATAGCCACGGCTTGGGACCTATTACAAATATACGATGAGAACCATCGAAGAAGGTTTCCATGTATACCCGCATGAGCTAACTTTTTGAGCAGGATGCAGTGATCAATACGATCAAAGGCCTTGCTAAAGTCGGTGAATATCAAATCAACCTGTACACCTGAGTCCATGCCCGAACTGACGTGGTCGTAAGTCAGAAGAAGATTAGAGGTTGTTGAGCGCCCCTTTAAAAACCCATGTTGTTCTTGTATAAACCAGCCCTTAAGAGCGGAAAAAACTTGTCTATGTACAATACTTTCAAAAAGTTTAGCGAAAATACATAGTTTTGATATGGGCCTATAGTTTTGGACATTTCCCTTGTCTCCTCCTTTATGAACAGGTGTTATAAACGCTGTCTTCCAAATACCTGGCACATATCCTTCCTTTAATGATCTCGAAAAGAGTATGGCGAGGGGAATAACCAAACTAGAGGCGCACTCAACAATTAGTAGAGGTGGAATATCATCTGGCCCAGCACCCTTATGTAAGTCAACCGACTTTAGAAGCTTAAATAAATCGTCATGATCTATCCTTATGTCCCCTATAGAGTTATGATGCAAAGTGTGCTCTTCAGTATGTGAGCCACTAGGCGTGGCATGGGAGTCCAGATAGTTAGCTTGAAAGTAAGTTGCAAATAAATTGCAAATTTTCTCGCCATCATTTGCTACCTGCCCTTCGTAGCGCATCGTAGAAGGAAACATGGACGGAGTTTTGCGGTTACCTTTTATAAAATTCCAGAAGAGTTTAGGGTTTTTAACTAAAGAGTTCTCCATGTTACGTATATAAGAATCATAGCACGCGCGTTCCAATGATTTAGCTCTGCTCCTAAGTAGAGAGAATGCAATGTAGTCACCGTAATTCCCATAGAGTTTAAATTTACGGTGATATTTGTGTTTCTCTCTTAGGACTTTCTTAAGAGCCGAATCATACCACGGTGGGGAACTGCTCGGAGAGATAATTTTATGTGGTATATGGGTGTTCCGAAGGTCATAAATAATATCATAAAAATGTTTAATAGCATCATCCAAACTCTTGCCGTTGAGGCATTCATACCAATCCACTTTATTTAGAGAAGAGCGAATTAGGTCAAACTTACCACGATTGTAAAAATATTTTACACGGGTTTTTGATTCCAGATTACATTCCACACCCTGCGTAAGCTCAATACATAGAGACCGGTGGTGCGGTAAGTCATCCGGGACCAATGGGTCCTGACAAGCAGTAACAGTCAATTCGCAATTAGAGAAAACTAAATCCAAGAGTCGGTTGTTGTTATTACGAATTTGGCTGCGTTGTATGAGATCACACTGGGCCAGGGTATCAATGAAGTTAATGTGGCTCGTATTAAGTGACCTACCTGGTATAATAATATGGTGTCCCCCCTGATCGTCCCAGTCAATAAACGGAAGGTTAAAATCTCCTAAAATTATAACGGTATCATTTGGAAAAATGTTAATTATATTGAAGAGGTTATTAGAAAAAGTTTCAAGCTGGACATTCGAACTATTTCCTTCATTTTGTTTGCATAGATAGAGAACACCCAAGTGAATTGTATTAAAAGATCTATCTCGAGTAGTTATGGACACCCAAAGGTCTTCAGCAGTGGTATGCCATTCAGGACGGCCAGTAGTTTCAATCTCACGGCGTACGGCTAATAGGACACCACCCCCCAATAATTCGACGGGTGCAAAGTAAAAAGAGTCATCTACAAAACAGCAACTTTTCAGGAGAGCGCATAATAGGAAAAAATGCTCCATTTTGTCAATTTCCAATCAAATTTATTGAAATTTCTATCATTGCTTCATTATTTATTAATGAATCAACATCATGTATACTTAATTTCTTCTAACAATGTTTAATTTACGAGATATTGTAGTTGTCTTCATCTACATTGCGCTTAAAAATATGACAACTGAGTTAACTACCACTTGGTCGTTTCTACGTGGGGAAAAAAATAAATGAATTAAAGTAGTTTTACCGATTACGAGTACGATTATTAATAAATACGTAAAGTGTAACACTTTATATTATTAAAATACGCAGTTAATGACCGTTTTACATCATAAACACACCAAATTCAGAACATAATTGCGTAGATATATTTTTCTACGTTGTCGATTTGGTGCAAGGTGCACTATTTAGAAGGAAGTTAAAATATGAAATAGCTTTTGCCCGCGGCTTCGCTAGCGTCGAATTTGAAAATCGCGTTAAATGCAAATATTCCTGTAAGCTCCTTTAGAAACATGATGTTTTTCCAAGACCAAAAGTAGCCTAATATGTTACTGTTCATCCTTTCAACTAAGTCTGCCAAAAAACAATACGATTAGTTTCTTCATAGAGTGTGAAGGTAGGACAAAAAAACAAATAAATAAACAAACACACTTTCCCATTTATAATATTAGTATGGATTTACTTAGGAATCATTCATTTAATTTCGTAAAAATCGTAATTTCTCACAAGAAAAATGAAATTCTGTGTCAATACTTTAATTACTTTAAAACTAATTTAAAAGTATTCAGTATCATTATCAGTACAGGAACTGTGTTGTTAATTATTATAATTTAGGCAGAGGCTTATTAAGTCTTTGTACTTGGCACTTGTAATCATGATGGGTTCATTGTAACATCATAAGCATCGCCGGACGTTTTATACCATTGGAAGAGTGTAATATGTAAGATTCTTCAGAACAAAAAATGAGTTTTTATTTCAAAGATTTCTCAATTGCTTTTCACGATCACAGAGATCCTAAAACCGGTCAAAGATAAGTTAATAGGAAAACTTAAATTACAGTTAAACTTGCAAATGCCGAAATATTATATTTTGCAGGTTGCAATTTCCCATGTCTGGACCGATGTAATTGTTTGCGTAAATTTTGTCGTAATTTACGACGTCTCGTATCAATACACGTACTCTTTATTTCTCAATCGCCTTTTCTTTAGATCAATACTGAACTGACGTCTTTTTCTAGCGTTAGACGAGGAAGGCGTAGAACATTCACGTGATACCTCCACTGCCGAAGAAATATCAATGGTGTTGTCTTAGAAGATTTACAGTTTGAAAGGGACAATATACTCGATTGACTGTATGAGTTAATAAACTGAAGCAGGTCATGGATGGATGAAGTAATGAATTGTATTCTGAGGGTGTTCCCGTATTCGATAATTTGCTGAGAATCTCTATTATCGACATCCAAATTTTCAGAATCATTTTTTATTTTAGACTGAGAGTGAACTTGTGTGACTGACCTAGAGTATTCAGATCATGGGGATTCTTCTTACGAAGTTAACTTAAGTATACTCATTTTGTCTTCATCGCTGACACATCAAGGTCTGCTATAAGACGTTCAAGAACTTCATCGGGGCAACACAGTATTTTGCTCGATAAATCTTTCGCTTATGTTCTGGAAACTTTCAACTTCTTTAAAAAGTCGTTTTGGACTTTCTAAACATTAAATAACAGTAAAAAATAACAGTAGGAAATTAGAAGTCAATTAATATAGCTAATAATAAGAATTAACATAGATAGGTACACATACAAATCACAAACAATACTAATTTACAAAAGTAAATTGAGACATCTAAATCACAATCGCAACGTAGAAAAAGCTATATGGCAGATAGCCGCTTTAAATGCCGCATAACATGATCCCATGTCCCGCGTATAGACGACCAGCGGTAGTTATCCGCATCTACATCGTGCAATTTCACAAAACAGGAGTAGATGTCTCCTTTTACGTTACAAAAGTACCAAAAATAAGGTGATATTTGAATTTTTGTTTTTGCTATGTTGTAGAACATGATATTTTAAGCTAGTTTCTACAAAAAAACGAAAAACTCAAAATTGCAGATGACTTTTTTTACTTTGCACCCGTCGAATTGTTTGGTAAGAGAGTAATCTCTATCCCGTCGCCAAACAACATACCTATTATCAAATAATTCCTCGTCCAATATACCCTCTATCAGCCAGGTCTCCGTAATAGATATAATATCGTACGAGTTGAGGCATACATTTCTTTTAAATAAATCTGTTTTAGAACGTAAGCCTCTAGCATTCTGGTAAAAAATGCTTAGTTTAGTGGTCATGATGTAAATAACAAAAATAAATTAGCAATAAAATATAACAATATAGTTAAATAAGGAGAATCAATTATTATAAAACTTAATATGCTTACCCTTGTAAAAAGTATTATGTTTAGTTTAAAACCAGGAATATCATAATTTATTATTATAAATATTAAAAAGTAGAAGGTTGGGATATTAATTGAATATATAACACAAGATACATTAATTAGAGGCAGGAAACTCAACATCTTATCGATAGTGTTACAATAATAATTACAACCACTTAAACTTTGAATATACCATAGGACAAACGCGTAATAATAGATTTCTATTCTAAAATAGACAGGCGTAATTATATAATTATGATCTTCTTGCAAACTTTTAACGGACCATAGGACAAACGCGTAATAATAAATTGCTATACTGAAATAGACAGGCGTAATTATATAAATAGTAATCTTGCAAATCAGAAACCTGTTCTTTGATACTTCATGCAACATACAAAAAAAGGAATTAAAAAGTGAAAATAAAGCTATATTAGTTATCGAAGCATTTTCAAGCAATACTGCATGAGTGTGAAAGTATAATAAATATTTAACTCCTGGTTTAATAAAAGTAAAGTATACGTTAGTGACATCAGGGTATACCGATAAATACCAGTTATGGCGTTGCAACTTTTGATTTCCTGTTACTTCATTATAAAATGTAATTACTTTTATGTATTCAAGAAAGTAGAATTCATTATAAAATAATTTTAATATTATGACTGATGTAACCGCAACATAAATAATATTTATAATGATAAAATAATTGGACAAATACAAATCCTTGTACCATTTGCTGGGTGCAAAATTGAACAAAATATCTAAGCATATAAGATACATAACATACACAATAAGCAGTACAATAATTACATTGCTAGTAGCAAATTTATTGTAATTGTTTACAAGTGAATTCGACATAGAGTAATAAAGCGGGTGGACGCAAAAATTCTTACAAATTAAGACGTCCATAAGCGTCAACGAGTGCGAGCGAGGCAGATATGATAGCGATCTATAGATCATGACCGGTTCTGACAATCCGACGACGCACGATCGATTACGAAGCGAAACGCCGAATGTTAATCCAGGTGTGCTCAACCATTTCTTATGATTCGATATAACATGCAAGCGTGAAGTATATGAAAATATTATGAATATGACAGTACCCAAATGTAAAGTATAAAATTTACATAAAAAGGCAATGCAATATTTTACTGCGGTAAAATGAGATGAATAAGAGCAATAAAAGCAATATTTAAAGAAAAAAAGACTTACATCTAAACTAACTACAATAGCTACATAGTAATATAAGCAAAGCAAGTGGCATACTATGCTAACTTGTTTAAATCAGCTTCATTTGAGATGATAAAGACGGGTGATCTGTCATTTTTACGAACATGTATTTTACAAAATTTAACCCATACATACTGCAATCCTTTGAGCTTAGAAATCTCTTTGACCCGTGTTAGTAGTTTCTTCATATCAGGAACGAGGTGGTCATTGACATATATAAGTCGATCACTTTCTCCCATCCCTATGTCATTTAGGCTTATTCTTTTCCGGGCTCGTGTAGCGGCGATAAACTCCTCCTTGATGTACCGGTTGATGAAGCTTACAATGATGGACTTCTCTTTTGTGCCGTGCGATGGAACACGAGCTATGTAGTTTACTTGCGTCTTGGGTAGGGGATAGTTCACAACTTTTGCAATCGAATCGATGTAAGTGAATAAGTTTTCATTGGGTTTGACCGGAATTCCCTTAATCTCAACATTATTCATGCGAGACCACTGCTCACGGTTGATACTGTCTCTCTTGAGCAGTGCAATGTCTTTGGTATAGGAAGACTCAATTTTTTGCGACTCAGAAATGTGTTTTTCGATATTCAGTACTTTACTTTCTAAGTCCTCCACTCTAGAACTATTAAATTCGCACGATTCTTTCAGCTCCGAGATTTCCTTTTTAATGGTCTTGACGTCTTCAAAGAGTTCAGGAAGTTTCCTTAACTGAGACTTCATCTCCCGCAGCTCCGACATGATCATCTCGAGGGTGACAGAACCAGATTCGGATATTGTCGGTGATCGCGAGCCTGTAGCTATTTTGCATCGGGGACATCTCCACATAGCCCGTCTGTCCGCTCCCAGCTTGCGATATCCAGTCTCAGAGATCGATGCACAGGAGAAATCCAAGTTCCGCAAACAGCCGTTACAGAACACACCATCAGTGAAGGAGGAACTGCATGCGTCACACTTCATTGTAAATTGATAGAAAATAATAATTTACAATCTCGACTAAAATGTTGAGGACCTCTGACTTTTAAAGTCACAGCAGGTTTTACGTCTTGTCAGGGCCGTTGCCGACTGTGGACTGTCCCAGTGTGGACTGTCCTGTGTTATTGTCCCAGAACTAATTATTATTGCCCGTAAGCCTTACTATAAAAATATTTGCAAGTCTCATTCAGTAAAATTATTTATTACTTACCTAGCTTACTCAAGGAATAATTTTAGTTTAGGGTCGTACTTTTCAAGGATTGTCAATTATTTTTCTGTAAATTTTCGTGTTAATTTTTATTTTGATTATTTATTTCTAAGTCTTTATGAGAAAAAAACAATGAGTTAGTCAGAAGTAGACATTTTTGTTGAATTTTAGTACATTAAACATGTGCCCTACAAATTATATGCACGAGATTGGTTAGTTCATAAAAATGTTCTTTACTGTCTAAATAATGGTTAGTTTATTATTAATAAATGCTTTTCATAAATGAAATAATATCTATTCTTATATTATAAAACGGGTTTTAAAAAATTATTAAACCATTCTGAATTTATACGTATATTTATATTGGGGTACCTCTAGACCCCACGCGTGACGGAACGTTACCCAAAACAACGCGTGTACTTACAGGATAATCAAATTACACCAAATATAATATTAGTTTTAAGATTGTTTGACTGTAGCGGCGCTCGCACGGGCCTGCAGCCTTTTTTGTCTAGTGCTATAATTGCTGCTATACAATTTTATTGCGCCAGATACTTACTGACATATTTAGACTTAGCTGTTTTGGTTTTTTTTTTCTCACAACTCTCTTCGCTCGTTCAGCTATGAACCTATCCTCAGTATCGTAAACGACTTTTGGCGCAACGGAGTTGCGGGCGTCATCTAGTTCTTTATATGTATAACACAATTATTACGACACGGCATGAAGCTTATTCCCTCTACTTCGCATCTCTTTTCGTTCTGTCCTTTTTTCTGCCCGTGTCTTAAAATAATCGGAGTACCGCAATAAATAAATAAATAATTAGATAATCTTGCGACAAGAAATATAAAAATATATGTAATCGCTTTCCGCTCCGCTTCCCGCTCGCTCATACCCTTGTCCTCGGCCTTATTTATAATCGGTGTACCCGGGAGCTGCGTTATTACGCCGCGGCGTGAGGTGTGTTTTTGTCCGTAATTGCTATAACGGAATTGATAATTAATTAAAAAGCCATCGATAACTTTGACAAGTTTTTGAGGAATCGTAATTATTGCTTACTCGGAATTGGTTGAATGAAGTTTTGGAAGTTGAATTGCGGTTGTAGCGCGTTGAAATCTTTTGTATTGGAGATGGCATGTCGATGCAAAAAGCACGTGTCCTAAATGGCCGTGTCTTTAAGTTTTTGGGGCCATTTAATTTCTCAGGCTTATGAATGACACAGATGGAACTTATTGACAGTGTAGTAGATATTTTATAATGATTATAGTTAGTAGCCATGACATTAAGGTGTTTTGAAAGGGCTAAATATATTTTCGCACAATCATCCACTATAGACTTATTTAAAATATTCAAGCCAGTTTGCAAATAAAAACTACTTTTTGTCTTTCAGTATCTATACTCCCCAAATCCGAGCACGCACACAAATTATCTGTACTTGATTTTATATTCACTATATGAACATAATAACTCCTACCTTTTGTAAGTCGCCAGTCGGTTAAACTAAGGATAAATAATAACTCCCTCCTTCATCAGTCGGTTGGACTAAGGATAAACACGGCCACTATTTCTCTGTCAGCCGATCTACTCCTCATCAGATAAAAGTCTTGCGTCATTTTCATCAAGATATCTAATTTCAATAGAGGGGGTCTACAGAGTAATGGATGGCACATTCCATTTAATTTATGACCACCAACGCTGAAGAACATCGGTCTCCATAGAGGCTTCTAAGATGGTAGTATTATAGGGTAGGTTTAGTTTACAGAGTGCTATTTCAAGGCCTACATACATAGATGCCCATTCCTTTGAACTGATTGCAGGCCGATCTGTTCGTTTTGTTCATTTTCATGTATGTTTGTGCAATCTGGACGAGTCAGGTCGACCTGTGGTCAGTCCAACCGGAACGTTCGGCCCTCACGTATATGGGGACCTTAGAATAGCCCTTTTTAAACGTTAATAATAATAACTCCCACACCGGTTTCGTAGACCGTGGCCAGTTTCATTGAAACTAGGCTAGGCTAGGCTGCCGGAGAGGCAGTAATTATCTATCACGTGGCGAAAATATGTTCCTGCTGCTGCTGTTGCTGTTTATTTATATTTAACATAGCAGCATGAGTCATGACGTCTATTATTGTAACAAAGACTATTTTAATAAAACATTCATGTGCTATTCCTATAAAGACTAATAATAAGATTGCATTTTACATATAAAACGTCGGTGCAACAATTATCTATTATATTCAAATTATATAGTTATGTATACGAAAGGTCAGCTGTATACCATTGTAATAGAGATCGAATTGCCATATCAAGCTGCGAAGGTTTTGAACTCTTATGTTTATGTAAATTATAAAATTGCAAGACATTGAAATTTTTAACATGACTTAACGAGGACCCTTCCTTCATACGTCAACATAATTGCAGGTTTTATGCTGCCATTATATTCCCAAAAGGCAGCGGTTCTCAAACGTTGGCCGCGAAAGGCTTTAGGAAAAGTTTAAATCCCCGAAATGAAACTTCAACGCCACTGTGGCAAGTGGTGAATGTTCAACACTGATTCAACGCCAAAAATGTTTGAGTGGCATTGTCAAAAGTTTTGCGGACCCCCAGGGTTCCGCGAAGCAAACTTTAAGAATAGCTGCTATAGCCCTTTTCAGACGTGAAGGTCCTACCTTCTCGTCTGAAAAGGGCTATAGTAACAGCAGGTTTACGTATAACTTAGAACTGTGAAAATGTTTTAAAAATACTAGTATGTATGAACATCTCACTTGAACATTTCTAAGTAATTAGAAAATTACATTTTTATGTTGTCTACTTAACGTGACCTTAATCAACAAAAATATAGTTGATGTATTACACCTGCAGCTCTTCTAATGCTGCGAGTGTCCATGGGCGACGGTAGTTGCTTTCCGTCAGGTGACCCGATTACTAGTTTGCCCCCTTATTTTATAATAACGCGTTACGTTACCTTAGGAATACAGACGCGTTGTGTCATTGTGTACTAACCCTAATGCAGGTTGCACCTTTTCCATGCCATGTTCATTTAAGGAAACAGCAGATGATTTCTTGCATGCACAATCCAATATAGTTGCATGCATATTCAGCATAGAATAGCATAATGGCACAATGTTATTTTCCATTGGTCATTCCTTGAAAAAAGATCCTTATCTCCTTGGGATATGGTCCTGGTAAATGTAAAATATATTTGAACGCAGTGTAAGATGCAGTCCATTAATTATTCTAGTACATGGCAAATTTAATAGATACTGAGTGGTATTTATAATGGTAGTATTATTTTATTTATGACTAAAGTCATATTATGTTCAGTCATGATACCTTTTGTAAAAAAGGTGGAAAATCGTAATGGTTAATTTTTACGTTATGGTAATATCCATTGAGAGAATTTCTTCTCTTGTCAGTTTCTAAAACTTCTGCCGAAATTTAAGTATCTTCTTCTAATATATAAAATTCTCGTGTCACCGTGTTCGTGCGCGAACTCCTCCAAAACGGCTCAACCGATTTTAATGAAATTTTGTACGTACATTCGTTATGCCTGAGAATAGGTTTAAAATTTTGTAAAAAAATTACTCTGACTAAAAACTAGTTAGTTAGATTTTGATTTTGAATTTTATCTACTTTTTAAATTAATACTAGAAATATGGCAAAACTAGTGAGCTAGGTCAGCTAGGTCAGCTAGTTCGTTTATAAATATTGGCGACTGGCAAAAGCTACCAATCAACAACCCTATTGAAAAGATTAAGCACCTGTCAAAATATCTGGAATTAGACTGGATTCTGGAATAAGACAAAATTCATTTCCAACTTCCAACTTTTCTCTAGATATTTTCCAATTAACATGCAATTTAAATCGATTTTCCGATAATATAATCTGTTAGTTACATTATTGCCTGTATTTGCCGATATGTATGATTTCTCTGTAATAGCCCGAGGCGGGATACATGACAGACGTCTGAAGAATTAGTCCCACCATTCATTGGGAAATCTCATTTTCACTATTAAATAGGCTTTGTACGGAAAATTATATTCCTTGTCTTTATTATTACTAATACGAAAGACTGTATGTCTGTTTCTTACCTCTTTACGTTTATACGGTTGAACTGATAATATTATAATAATTATTAAAGGATGAAATTTGGTATGAAGAAGACACTTTTTTATTATTAAACAAGGGGGCAAACGAGTAAACGGGTCACCTGATGGTAAGCAACTACCGTCGCCCTTGGACACTCGCAACATCAGAAGAGCTGCAGGTGCGTTGCCGGCCTTTTAAGAGGGAATACGCTTATCTTGAAGGTTTGCAGGTCGTATAGGTCCGGAAATACTGCTGGTGACGGTTCGTTCCAGAGTTTTACAGTGCGCGGCAGAAAGTTACGCGAAAAACGCACTGTGGAGGACTGCCACTCATCAAGGTGATGAGGATGGTATGTTTTCGCGTGGGACGATGGCGAAAAGTTGCAGGTGGTATGATTCCGAACAACTCCTCAGAGCACTCCCCGTGATACAACCGATAGAGGATGCAGAGTGAAGCTACATCTCGGCGTAATTCCAAGGGGTCCAAGCTGTTTGAAACACTATGGCAGTCAACAATTCGAGCGGCCCTTCGTTGGATACGATCCAGAGGGAGCAGTTGGTATTTTGGCGCCCCTGCCCAGAGATGAGAACAATATTCCATATAAGGCCGAACCTGCGCCTTGTAGAGTTGTAGACGTTGGTTCGGACTGAAGTACTGTCTCGCTCTGTTAAGAACACCAAGCTTCTTCGAGGCTAATTTGGCCTTACCCTCTAGATGATATCGGAACTGGACTTCGCTCGATATGTTGACGCCAAGTATCTCAATGCTAGGGGAGATGGTTAAAGATGTGCCCTCGAAACGAGGATATACGACCATTGGTGACTTTTTAGTGGTGAACGCGCAGACTTGTGTCTTAGCGGGGTTGAATTGGACCAAGTTACGTCTACCCCATTCAGAGACCTTCTCCAATGAATTCTCCACCTTAGACACAAGTTCGTGTAGACTCTCAGTGACATTTTGCCGAAAAATATTGGGGGAGCTGGTATATACAGCATCACCTGTATTGTCATCCGCATAGCAATGAATGCCTCTGGTCTGCAACATGTCATTGATATGCAGTAAGAATAGAGTAGGCGACAGCACACAGCCCTGAGGGACACCAGCATCAACAGACTGAGTTTCCGAGCATTCACCGTCAACTACGACCTTTATGCTTCTGTCTGCTAAGAAACCAGTGACCCACTTACATAATTTCTCGGGCAGCCCGCATGATGGAAGCTTTGATAGCAGCGCTTTATGCCAAACCCGATCAAAGGCCTTCGCAATGTCCAAACTAACAGCCAGTGCCTCTACCTTCGGCTCAATTGCCTGAGCCCAACGATGAGTTTGGTACGCCAAGAGATCACCAGCCGAGTGACCCTTACGGAACCCGTATTGTTTGTCGCTTAGTAATCCCTGGCCGTCCAAGTATCGAAGAAGCTGGCTATTCGGCGAAGGCGAAGATAATGGATTCCATTATCTTCGAGAAGAGAGAGGTTATAGCGATTGGTCTGTAGTTGGAAGGATTTGAGCGATCACCTTTTATGGGGATCGGGTGCACCAAGGCTGTCTTCCGGGAAGCCGGGACGATGCCAGTGGAATAGGAGAGCCGAAAAAAGATGCGTCAAGACCAGAGCCAACTCTGGAGCACATTTTTTCAACATAATAGGCGGGATTCCGTCAGGCCCACTCGACTTTTGGATATCAAGGGAACGGAGGGCTTTCCGCACTAAGTGCTGATGAAACCGAATATCCGACATGATGCTCGTGCTGCATGATACTTCGAGAGACATGAGAAATACATAAGATAATAATTTTTGTTATATAAAAAATGTACGATTCCCGGGTGATAAATTTCTGCTGGGATAAAATTTGACGAAACGGTCATCTGCAGAAAACGCCCATATTCTTCCCCGTTCCATGATATAATTTGTACTTTTATCAAAATCAGACTAGCAGTTTGTATCTTTCGATGCAAACAAAATATAATGTTTTATTTTCACAGTCAGTAACAGATTCTTGTTAAACTGATAACTAACGTAACACCTTATAATGTTCATCATTTTCTCCTTCACAAACATCATTAACTTTTAAAAAGCCTACAAAAAGAAATTTTATGTCCGTCCCTCTCTAACTCGCTACACTAGATATATCTGTCTCATGTGTAAATGAATCGTCATATTGTACATGACTTGACAATATAGAGTGAAAGTATGTGCTCATTACTCCTATACTTCTTTGTATAATTGGTAAGTATTTAGTATTGACAATTAATTCGCATGTGTATGTGGACTATGTAGTTTCACATTTAACATTCAAATCAAATTTATTCAGAAAATAAACATTCTATTAAGTTCTCGTGTCGTGGTGTTTGTTGCCGAATTCTGAACGGCTGGACAATATTTTGTTGAAACTTTGCATATCCTGCATAGGTTTAAGAGTCGGCTACGGGTCAACATTTATTTTTACTACCGAAATAATGTTTACGGAAAGATAAAGTTTGCCTTTTAGTTTGAAATAAAATTAGTACCATTATAATACTTACCCGCCAAAATTCGTGTAAGAAATGTTAGTCGCAAGTTCGTTGCGCAGTTTTAAATATTAATAATATTTTTCGGCACATTGGTTTTACTTTGTACGCAGGTTAGAAAACACCATAACACTTTTATTTGTATGTGTAAAATAACAAGTATTATTTTGTCCGTGGCATTGACCCACAGTACGTGATATTCGGACACCTCACGTACTATCGTCACGAGCCGACGAAAAAACTGTTTGTAAAAAGTTATAGAAAAAGTTAAAAGTGATACGTGTTCGATGATTTCAAACACAAGTCGATGCAAGCACTAGCACTAATCAATAAAAGAAAGAAAACCATTTTATTTCCAAATGAAAACTCCGTTCGGATTTTTATTACCTACTTATTAATAATTATTGTACGTCAACACCAAAAAAACCTAGTGTTGCCGCACACGGGCCACACGCCGCGACAGCCACAAACACCGCCACAACTCGCAAGAAGCAAGACGATTGGACGATCGTATCGTGTGGGGCGTCAACCGTGTGCGGCAAGTCCATATAAAATGTATGAAAACTACAGGAAATATAATTGCCGGTAGCGGCGTTGTGTGGTTGTGACCGGTGGCTCGTGTGCGGGAGCCCATAGGCAGCCCTCACCTTAAGGCGCCGGGTGCCATGAATATTTTCATACATACGTAATACCAAAATAATTTTCTCATACGAAAATATTTAACATGTTTTAGTTATTTTTCAGCTTAAAGTCCTCACGGCGCACATACTATGGACCTACGACTACAGGAAAACGCCCAAGTATACTTAGAGCCTGTTTCATCACTTCCTGATAAGTGACGAATAGGCTCCACCAATTAACTCGACTGATCAAGTATGGAGAATCTGTCAAAAAAGTTGTGAATAGCCTATTTGGTACTTATATCGGCTATCCACCACTTAACTTGACAGATGGAGTATGGAGAATCTGATAGGCTTATATTTTGACAGATTCTCCATACTCTATGTGTCAAGTTAAGTGGTGAATAGCCATATCAGGAAGCAGTGAAACAGGCCCTTAGTAAACGAAACCATCCCCTCGTAAAAAACTTGTTATTTATTTATACGAGTGAATCTCTATCTTATAACGATTAACGTTGAGGTGACTAGAGATACTACACATAACCCAATATTCCAGTTCTGCCGCCAGAATGAGTTAGTGACTACTGAACAGTCTGCCGTAGTAATTATAACTGCCCCACAAGCAGGGCCGTGCCTGACGGGCGTTCATTGCGTGCACCGCACGCAGGCGGCCGAAATTAAGAGGCGGCCAAATCGTTACAAGTTGTTTACTGGGCAAAAATATAATCGGTTTGTTTTCATTATACTCGGCGCGGCGAACCTTGATCCCTATGACACTATTCTTTATGTTTGATAATTTTGTCTGTGATTATAATACCAATACTATAATTACTTTTTTTCATGTTATTATTAAAGTAAGTAAATTAATTCTATTTTGTATACCTCCCAAGTTGCAAGTCAGCCCAGATCTGCCATTGGCCACTGAGCTTTGTTATCCTAATATGTTAGTATAGATTTAAGGGTTATTCCTTGTTCTTTATGTTTGATAATTTTGTCTGTGATTATAAAACCAATACCATAATTTTTTTCATGTTATTATTTTTGTTTAAATTTTAAATAAAAAAATGTTTATTTTGTGCATTTTTTTTTTCTTAAATTTCATCCAAACATATAAATCTCATAAAACCGGTTTTTAGCCGGTTTTCCTTTTCAGAAACCGGTTTTCGGAATAAAACCAATATTTTTTTTCGTTCTCGATTTCGGTTAACCAAAAACTGATTTTTTTCCCGGTTTGATGCCCTGTGTATAATAATAAACATTAAAAATTAAAGTAGTTTTTTTTAATGTTATCCTGGGGGCGGCCATACAGACTGGCACGCAGGCGGCCATATACCCAGGCACGGCCCTGCCCACAAGTGAGGCATTTCATGCACCGAGCGTTTAAATCTTATATATAAAATTCTCGTGTCACGATGTTAGTTACCGTACTCCTCCGAAACGGCTTTACTGATTCTTACCAAAATTTTATATGCGTATTCAGTAGGTCTGAGAATAGGCTACTGGGTACTTTTTAAATTGATAAGTGCATTTGTTGAATAAATAATAGTAAATTATTACAACTCGAGACTAACGGCGACCATTGTTTGTGCGACGGGATAGCGATAGACGTTGCCGTGGTAACATACTTATTTAGTCACTTAAATAAAATAATAATATGGGCGAAATACTTTATATTATGACAAAGCAACGTTTGCTGGGGCTGCTATTAATATTATATTATTTATTCAAACTTGTCTTATGCCACATGTTTTACTTCCGCACTTAGTATTACTTAATTCAATGAAGATTCTGACACAAGCCCATTATTTACATTATTTACAAACTCTTTAGTAAATTGAAGTTTAATAGTTAATACTAACAACCACACATTATTTACAAATTTTAATAACAAAGTTAAATGTCTCTGTGTATGGCCATTATTTTAGATATCTTAATCTGAAAACTATATACCAGCTCGAAGTGCTTCATAGTTTATTCCAATTTTAATCAAAGAAAAAAAACTATAATATTAGTGAGTATAGACTACTCACCAAAAAATAAAAGGGTTATTTAGGCATGTACATTTAAATTAACAAAATTAATTAATTTTAACAAAACCTCATCTTTACATAATTTCTTCAAATGCACAATATGATTTTAATTAACTTACATTCCAACATACTATGCATTATTGTATGTAAAATAAATATATTATATATGCAATTTGACACCATTCCGACAGAATGTAGAGCAACTTTTTGGGTGTTTAACATGGCGCGTTTTGAAACAATACTGAACTTTCAATGTACACAGTTCTCACGGGAACCCCATCATAATTATCGGCTTTGTTTCCCGATATCTCGCGATCAATGACACAAGTAACTTAAGCTATTATTATGTCAATTATTTTTAGTTTGCCTAGTAATTAGATTTCACTTTTTGGGTCGTTAGTCAACGCGGAACAAAGAAACACGCGATTATTAAGACAGTTTCTTTCCTAAATATAACAATACTTGCCAATGATTACTTGTGCAATCACTAATTAAATAATAATTTAATTTAATATTTATAAAAATTTTTAGCTTCCTTGCTTTCAATTTATGAATTTCTCTCAACCTGTAATAATATTCTTTACAGTTTAAAAACTTACACTCTTTCTCCACTATGCATAATCAAATTTTGATCTTTCGCTCCGTGTGTACCAATCCTAAATCACGTATGTTGACATAACTCTGGAACCGGTACTGTATAACCAGTACAGTCGAGAAAGGCTTTTTAAAACTTATCATCAAGACATAAGGTCGAAAAGTGCTAAAGTCTTCGACTCTACGTCTAGACACGTTGAGGTAATCTGTCATCCACGGATGGAATTAGACGGTTGCTTTGATGTCTCACACAATAACGATAAGAAAAAAGGAATATTCTAGGGTTATTGAGGCAAAATGAATGCCAAGTTAGAAGATTAGAAAAGACGAAATGCCAACTTAGAAAAGAGAAGTACAAAGAATGCCAAGTAAGAACTTTCAAATTGTAATACAGAAATATTTTGGCGTGCCGAAACTCTAACACCTTCTTAAAGTTCTACATAATATGTTGGATAGTGCCTCAGGCAAATTATTAATTATTATCGCCAGTTTCACGTCTTTTTTTTACATCTGTCATGCCAATATTATGCACCACCCATGTAGGTCTAATAATACAAGTATTAAGTACATTCAAAACGCCTAATATCATTCTTGTTATTTCATTTATTGACATTACAACATACAAAGGCCTTTCTTCGATTATAATCCGGCACAATTTGGTGTCCTCATTTCTTTTCTCACAACAATCGCCGCTGTGTAATGTATTCTTTCAATCAGATCATGACTTATTAAAACGCCTCCGTGCTTTATATAAGTAAATAAGCCTTATTAGCGCTGCATAGGGTGCATATTGGCGTGGCTATTGCTTGAAAAAAGGCGGTTATCTACCTTCTATATTATGAAGGCCTGGTAACGGACACAGAATGTGCGTACACTTTTTAGTGGTTGAACTTAATGATGGGTGACCATTACCGCGATTATCGGCTGATCTCGATCGTTTATTTATGTTAAAATCGCCGCCATGTTAAAAGATAACAACAAAATATTTCTCACATAATGCACGTCTGTCTGTAAACACAGCAGTGTTTTCTGGGGTTTTCAAAAGTTTAGTTTTAACAAAACTAATATCCTTAGCTTTTACTGTATTTTTCTTTCCTTATCCTTAATAGATAATCACTTGCGCCATCTTATAAATCTACAATACTGTGGAATTAATGTTAAAGTGTTTGTAACATATTTAAGCAAATGCTGAACTGATAGTCATTTATAGTATACACTTTGAGGTCCCGAAAACACGCAGAATATTTTACCTATCACAAAATCTACAATAGGATATATTACTGCAATATTTTCATGCTAGAGGCCGCACCTGAATAGATATGTAAATAAAAAGTTTTCTTCGGCGTTTGACAACGTTACTGACAATATTCTGATAATATCGCAAGATGCGCAAACGAGAAAATTTTGTCTACATGTTTTCTCGATGTTTGATGGTTTGTCTCGTCATCTCAATTGACCCTAGCATGACATACATTTTTTTCTCGTGTAGATCTTTTATCGAGTTTTGTCGAGATACTGTCGAGATTTTGACATTATGAGACGAGTAGTTTTTAATAATTATCTTGAGAGTGAGATATATCTCGTTGGCGCATGCTAAGCAGGCAGATGTATGCAACATGTACAGTGCGACAACGCTTTAAATTAACGTGGACGGGGGCGCTGCAGGTAAAGGTAAAACTGACAAAAATGACGTTTCTATAATGGTTTAAATGAACGCGGCGAAAAAAGGAACTATCATTTTTTGCCACGTTCATTTAAACCCTTGTCGCATTATAACACTGTATGTGTTAGTAGCGCCCTCTGTACCTTTGCATTTCATGTTCCCGCACTGTGAACGATTTTCTACTCGAAGTTGCAGACTTCTTGGTTACTCGGGTACAGTCACCTTGGTAATTGTCACCTGCGCAGCCGCCTGTAGCAAACACACTGACAGCCAAACGAGCCGTCATTGACAAATTACAGTCTCAGTGAGGCGCTTCCTATACGGACAAGGACAACATCTGTATACTGTATACACTACTGTATAATACGGTTATAGTAAAATATTATAATTATACAGATTTTTCCTGTTAACAAAGAAATAAACACTTATACAAGGTGTAATAAAACTAAGTGGTAATATTTTAAGGTGTGTAACACATTCACAGCCTTTCCGAAAAGTAACGACGTTACCCAGGTGCCGCCATACCATATGCCGCCCATCAGCGCGGCGGTCCCGGCATCTCGATTATTTATATATTCTTGCCCGCCCACTGGCGTTTTCAGCATGAAGCTTAAGTGCGACCGCACATCGGAGACACGACTGTAGTTAGACAGTCTTGTCTCACATAGACAAGTCAGTCTTACGACACAATTAAAACAGTTGTGTCTATCACGTGGCGCACACCAAGTCAAAACTGTCTTGAACATCAAGCGGCCTGAAAATGGCGGTGTAGCGGCGTATATTTTTCGTGAAGAATAATTGTTTTTTTTTAAGTTTATTTTTATCATTATATTATTAATTATTATACATAGCAACATTTTGCCTGAATGATCGTCAACTACTATTTAAAAATAAATTATATCAGCCAGCGCGAGGCACATTATTTTTACACATTACATTAATAATCTTAGTGAAACCCGACGAATTTGACAAAATAATATATTGAAACCTGTTCGTCTCTTTGCAGTTGAACTACTGGTAGTTATGTCTATTGTGGCTAGACAGTTTTGTCGTAGATGTGGGCGCTCGCATACACTTCAAAGGGAAGCCGACAGTCGTTAGTCAGACTTGTCGCGGGGCGCATTAGACAACTTTGTCTATTAGACGTCTTGTCTCAAATGTGCGCATCTAGTGCATTTTATTATGCGATAGTCTGTCTTAAGACAGTCGTGTCTCAGGTGTGCGGTAGCTCTTAGATTCTGACATAAATCGTTTCAAATGCTCTGTTTGCATGTACTGTATCGTGCGTAAAACGTGTATGTGCAGTTTGAAATCAACCCGCCGATGGGCGGGCTCGACACTGAATGGGTTAAAGTAGCAGTGATGAAAAACAACTGGGCGTCATGAAATTTCCCATTTTACAACAAAAGTTTTAAAAAATCTCTTTCAGCGCTGCTACTTTTACAGCAAACGACATATAGTGGGCCCATACACAATTACACATCCTAAAGTATTGTCACTTAGTTTTGTTAAAGCCTGTATACAGATCTTGCCCAGTTCTTTTACACAGAAATTATATTAAATTAAAATGTAGGCTTTGTTCTTCTCATTGGTCTACTCCATATCTGTTATAACTTTAATAAAATTCGGTGCAGTAGATTCGAAGTATCTTCACTAGGAACTTAATATTATAGAGTTTGACTAAGGTACCAAGAAAAAACGTTATAATATAATATTTTTTAGACAGTAAGAACTTATAAGAATTGAATACCAATGCGATGATTTGATAATTTCAAAAATTAATAAAAGTACTTTTTGCTCCAGGTATGTTACAACTAAAGGAGCAAAGCAAAAGAGGTATTAATATTTTTAATTAAGTTAAAAAAACAGTCAATACTTTTTTGAGTGAGTGATAGACTCATCAATCAACATCATCAATCAAATACACCAATGTACCAAAATGCAAATCAACAAATTGCCCAATTAGAGAAATGATGATGATGATTTTATCTCGCCGTAGATTTACATAACGTATATGGACGTAGACCGTAGGTAACGGTGTACGGTAGTATCGCTCCACATTTGATGTAATACGGCGAAAGTTTAACATGTATGGATTTTTTATTTAGGGTTCCGTTGATAGATAATAGTGGCATGGAGTTCCGTATAAACATAACGCAACTTAATAATAAGGATTAGTTCTCACTAACGCGTGTCTTACAGAAGTTGATGAAATCCTAGATAACTCTTATCTGTATAATATATAAAACTCAAATGTGACTGACTGACATGATGATCTATCAACGCACAGCCCAAACCACTGGACGGATCGGGCTGAAATTTGGCATGCAGGTAGATGTTATGTCGTAGGTATCCGCTAAAAAAGGATTTTGATAAATTCCCACCCTAACCGGTTCAAATAGGGGATGAAACTTTGTGTATATTAATACTTTTTAACGCGAGTGAAGCCGCGGGCAAAAGCTCGTTTTTTATAAAATAGTTGAAAAATAATTCAGAATAGCTGAATTTAAAATGTGTAATGTATTAAAATTTAAAAACAACATAAGATTAATAATATGTCTCTGCAGATAAACAATTTCCTATACTATTCTAAGAATTTATGAGAAAGCTTAATCTAGCTTAAATAATATTATGTAAATCAAGTTTGATCAGGTTATGACATTTCAAAACAGCGATATAGCTTTGTTTAGTAGTATTTTGACAAAACACCAAAATAAGAGTTGTTTTTTTCTGTCTTTTGGGCTGTAACTACGCTACAAAAACTTTATAATATAGTGTTGATATCTTCAATAATAATACTTTTCTTAGAGAAATCATTATTACATTATTCCGGACATTCCGTATAATAAACAGTTATACATGATGCTTAAAAATTACTTCCTTGTATAAAAAAGTGTTATTATATTATTATATTATTACTCATAAAAAAGTGTTTGATTATACACTATTTATGAGTCTTATCAAATTAATTGTGTACGGAACTACATATTATAATTTCTCGACATACTCGACTCTAGGTGTCATGTTTCCGTGACTAAATTTTGCATTAGATAATGAGTTATGATTATGTTAATTTAGAGATTGGAAGAATTTCCGTATTTTTGTCTTGCACATTGACTTTATACTTCCCAAGAATAGGTTTAGTGAGTCATCAGTGAGAATCTCGAAATAATGATAATACCTCCCACACCGGTTTCGGTGGTTATGGCTGGTTTCATTGAAACCCGGCCATTTACGCAAAAGTAATTTTATAGTGCCCAAGTATGTGCGCAGAACACAAGAGCACTCTCTATTCCTTTACTTTCATAACTCAGTGGGACGGACGACCGACACGCCTGGCGAGAGATCAGGCGCAGGACCGACTTTCGGAAGGGTAGAGGGACGGCCCTCTTTTATGCAATAACATTAATAACTTGAGCTCATCTACCGCGATAACTCGTACGCAGCTAGCTTGTGCTACCGCGCGCGAGCAGCCTCACTCGTCAGAGAGTGAGTAAGGGGTCGGACCCCTTAAGAGCAGGGGGGATCCGTGTCCCGGCAATGAGGGCATTGCTTATCTCCAAGCCAACTAGCAACAGACTAGTTATAGCCACGATTAAACTACCATGGTCTTAACCAAACCAGTAGCTTAGACCCTTTCGAAAAAAAGAAAAAAAAAGCAGGACCGACTTTTTACATGCCCATCCGACGCATGGATCATCTTACTTGTCAGACAATCAAGTGATCAGGCTGCATTGTCCTTAAGAAACTTGGAAATAATATGTTTCCAACGCGGGAATCGAACCCACGACACACTTGACACTTCCGAGTCAAGAGCTGCGCTCCAAACCCAGTGGTCCAAACCCATGGTCCAGTGACCATGGAGGCGTTAAAATGTCAAAATAGACTGATATTAATCCGATTACATATTAATTTTATAATGCAGGTTTTAAATGAATTTAATTTCATGCCAGATTCAGTGAGAGTAGCCGGTGTCATTAAAATGAGGCCAGCTACACAGATTTATTTTATGGTGCCCATGTGTATGCGCAGGAGGAGCATAGATCTTTTTATTAGATACTAGCAACCCGCCCCGGCGTTGCACGGGTATAAAATATATAGCCACTGAAAAAATGATTAAAATAGATGGCATCTGTGCCAAATAACATAAAAATTGCTGCAGTAGTTCGCGAGATAAGCCCTTTCAAATAATTTCCTCTGTTTTTTCCCCATTTTCCTCTATTTCTTGTCTCCTATTAGTCTTAGCGTGATAAAATATAGCCTTCCTCGATAAATGAGCTATCTAACACTGAAAGAATCATCAAAATCCGTTGCGCAGTTTTAAAGATTAAAGGGAACAAAGGGACATGAGGGAAAAAAGCGACTTTGTTTTATAATAAGTATAGAATATATCAGACTATCAGAGAGACAAACAATCAGTGCACGTTCTAAGAATTGAAAATATTATTTTTCTGATGCCGGAATCGAACCCATGGCCTCCGGGTATAGAGCCAATATCTAAACCACTAGTGACTAGAGTCTAGACTTAGGGCCTGTTTCACCACTTCCTGATGAGTGCCGAATAGGCTATCCACCACTCACACACACACAAATCTGTCAAATTCACAATTTTTTTGACACAAATCTGTCAAAAAAATTGTGAATAGCCTATTCGGCACTTTATCAGAAAGTGGTCAAACAGGCCCTAAAAGGCACTTAAATAGCTGCAATATTACTTATAATATAATATTATGGCTTCTATTCTCACTAAGAACTTACAATATTTGTTCCGGAGATTTCCAAGGTTCAAGGTATTTTGTTTCATTATAAGACATTGCCGAGATTACTCTAATAAAAACAAAAATAATAATCTGAGGCTCAATTCTTATACTTCGAATGTAGCTTCAATTATTGGAGGCTGTATTATCTTTCTCTGAAAACGTAGTGAGTAGAGACATTTGTGTTTTGAGAATTGGTCACCTTAATACTTTAAGTACTATTTTAATCTAATACTTTATATTCGTCGCACAATAATTATGAATTCGTTCCAATATATTAAAAAATCAGACTAGCAGCTAGCTCGTATCTTAGAACACTCACATAATTATTAGGAATGATGTAGCTCGAAAATTCATGAGACGGGGAGTAGAAGAATAGAGGGGAAGCACAGCAAAAAATTTACTCCTGCCGGCAGTACTAAAATGCTTTTTTATGTATGATGCTAGTTCGTTTCCTGGCTACTTGGAGCATACAGTTTTATTGACTGTTTGGAATATACAGGTTAATTTCCTTGCCTATTTTGAGACCATCCACATAATTATATGACGTCACACAATTTTTTATTTTATTACAGCTACATGTATTGCCAAATGTATAATCTCTCTTAAGCTGTAACCTAATGTGTGGATAAACTTTTAAGCTAACTAAGGCAACATTTTACTTAACCTCCATAGTATTTAGCTTGTAAAGTTTTTTATCGATCTTAGAGCTGCTAGTACAACCCTGAGTCAGCTCCCAACATCGTGGGAACCATTGTTACAGTACTGTTAACGGAGGTCATCTAACTTGGTCTAATTGTGCCCCTACACCCAAAAGGCTACGGCATTTTTACATTTACAAGATGGCGGCAAAAATATTTGATTATTTTATGAGCTAATTAAAAGGATTCAAGCAAAGATGATAACGTCACACGAAAGAAAATGGGATTCATAAAATATATAGACAATAAGTCTTAATGCAATTAGTATATTATTTTTTTTTGTTGTAATTCGATTTAAAAATATTATTAAGACTTGACATAACGCATCGCTAATGCCCGGGACACACGAGGCTAGTTTTTCAAGCCAGGATAGCAAGCTAGTTTTTTATCAAACTGTCCTGGCTTGCTGACCTAGCTTGGAGCATGCTAGTTCTGTTTTACAAATGAAGATAGTTTTGTCTACACGAAGCCAGAAGTACTTACTAGCTTGCTAACTTACAAACACTAGCTTGCTATCCTAGCTTGAAAAACTAGCCTCGTGTGTCCCGGCATAAGTGACATGTACTTTGTGTAACCGAATGTTGACGAAAGCAGTTTTTATTTAAAACTTCGTCAATTTTACTCACGAAATCATATTGGCTTAGGGCCCAATTATTCTTATATTAATGGGATATCTAAATATATAAAACTCAAAGGTGACTGACTGACATGGTGATCTATCAACGCACATCCCAAACCACTGGACGGATAGGGCTGAAATTTGGCATGCAGGTAGATTATATGACGTAGGCATCCGCTAAGAAAGGATTTTGATCAATTCCACCCCCAAGGGGTTAAAATAGGGGATGAAAGTTTGATATATAATAATAGTTGCTGCTGCAGCACCAGTATTGACAGTAAACAATAAGTTTTGTTCGACGTTTATCAACGTTTCTGTCAATATCTGATACGACGTGGGCACTGTGCAACATGTCGGAATTTGGTCGATGCAAATAGCGGCCTCCACTCCGACCTTTGCGTATTTTATGGCATATTTTATTGGTTGTAAGCTCGACAAGAGTAAAAGAGCTTTTAAAAGATTATATAAAATATAGGTTAATGTATAAGATTTCCTGTGTTATGTACAAAAAAAAAAATAATTGTACCACTAATGTTGGTTCAACAACCTTCATTTCCTATATCGTATAAATTAGATAGATCATTGAAACACCGTTAATTACTAATCTCTTTTAATCTACGTATAAGATTAACGGAATTATAATATTAACATAATATATTATGTAAATTACCATATAAGTTGTAACACGTAGCGCCATGTTGAAAGGCCAATTCATAGTGTATTAGCACGATTAAAAGATGTTAATGTTGTAACAAAACAAAGTGATATTACTTAAGAGTGTGTACATGTCCCTTGTGTAGATCTCACTGTGAAATTGGCAGCGCTGAAAGAGAAATAGTATTATTATTTACAGATAATTAAGCGTCACATCACACCAAAACATAACAAGACTCGGCGATGCAAAGCAATATTAAAATGTCAAATATCGTAACATATCGTTTCCTTGCAATTTTATGTAGACTTACATAAATTTTGCTTCTCAAACGGCCGGCGTATATCTTAATGAAATCGTAAAAGATTCTTAATGGGCTGTCTCGATTCTCCATGAAATAAATTACGAAAACTTATAACACTCGTACTTAAACCAATTATAATAAATATATTAGCATAAATTAAATTAATGGGAAGTCAATTTAATCTGTCGTGTCCGCCATGTTGAAATAATGGCGGTTTAAGTTAAACTTGATAAATGTATTCGTTATTTAAATCGTGGGAAATTGAACACTTTTTTATTTTAATTATTATTACTACAATACGTACGTACGTAATATTTTATTGCATTGCAATCTTCCTGAGGTCCTTTAAAATAATATTTTTAGGCTGCAACTTTATAAAATCAAACTTATGCAGCAGCCAAATTTTACCAATAAATTATTTATATACCGGTAAGGCCGGGTTACTTTAGCTCCTGCGGGCAACTTTGACTGAAATCGGAAAAATGTTGAAACTTCCCACCACGTTGCTGCTAAAGCAGTAATCGATTTCGTTCAAGCGGGATTCGTTAGATGGCATTAGTAGCGCTAGTTTTCAATTGGTTGGGCACTTGTTTGCGAGGTATGAAACGGTCATTTTTATGCCGGAGTTCGGACATACGTAACAACGTGCTTAATTTACGTGTGCAAACTTTATAGTGAAACTGAAATATTACTGCGAGTTTCGTTTAATATTATACTAAATCAGGTCAGAAAAATATTAAGGACTAGAAAGATTAAAGAAACAATTGCTTTTATTTTTAATTGATAAAATTTAGTTACAAAGTGTGCCTCGTAAATTCGGGTAACATTGGCTCTTGAGCCAAAGTTGTATTCATTACATTTCAGATCCCGCAATGTCATCAAAATATCGCTGTAATCCAGGTAGTAGTCGCTATATCGATTATACAGATGAAGAAATTGAAGAATGCTTGAATATTTTGAGGTCCAGGGCCATGCCTCAGCGAGAAGCTGCCACTATGCTTGGGATAATATTATATGTAAGATTAATGTTCCCGAATTTAAAAAAAAAAGGTTGTTTCTCAGTGCTTGAGCTAGATAATTAAGTAAATATATAAGAATCGATGACTGATGCTGATTGATTTCAATAAGAAGGATATGCAATCATAAACGGCATAATATGATTATTTTGCAAGCATTTATTGTTACTACATTATTAAAAAAGTTAATAATTTTGATAGATATATATTCAAAGTTAATATTTTGTTTGTAAGTAAAATGCTATTATTTTAAAAAACCTACTTAAGATGATTTTCATCAATAAGACGGTAGGTAAATGTAAGTTATTGTTAAAATTCATAATTTTTTGCAAAAAAATATTGAATTTTTGATGTCGAAATGTCTATTATTGTTAACCTGTTATTTTAGCGAGTTATTTTAGCTCTGTGTCAGGATAAATAAAAAATAATCTGAGAGACAAAGTCACCTTTCTTACAGATCAACTTTGGCTCAATTTAAAAAAAATTGTATACTTATAAATATTTATTAAATATATCATTTATTTATAATTAGTATATATCCTTATTAACCAAATAAAATCAATATAAAACTTATAAGTCCTCCAGCGCTTCTATACCAGATAGATTTATAAAAAATTAAGAAAAAAGTAGTCCAAGTAACCCGACTGACGGTACTTAATTGAAGACGTGAGTGGAAGAATCGAACAAGTAACATTTCGTAACATACGGACAATTACTCATTTTTTCCCTAATTATTTTAATAAAACTTGTAACTTATCTACTTCATAACCTAGATAATATATCTGGCTACACATATAATCCATAGTTTTTCTATTTCAAATAATTTTTCCAGCCCTAAAGCCTCCATTTAAGCAAAAAACGGAAGTTTTTTCATGTTACTTACCTTACTCTTCCACTCACGTCTTGAATTATAAATCATTATTAACGTTCTTTATTATAAAACAACATTTATAAAACCAAAAATATATATTTTTTTATGGCAAAATCCATTTTTTGATACTTTTTCTATTCATTTTCAAGCAAATTCTATAAAGTATTCATGAATATTTTAATACTACCTACCATCCTATGAATGACTTTGCATCTATATATTTGCTTCCTATTCTAAAATTCAGGTTAAAATTAATATGATATCGAATTTTGACGCTCTGGTTATGATTACATAATAACAGTGACTTTCCTAAAATCTGACTCAGCGATTTGCAAATCTAATACCAATTTATATTAACAAAGAGATTGTAGATTCTGGAAAGAGTTGATGAAGTCGTTAAAATTTATTACATTACAATTATTTGAAAGCAATGCAATTGTCCAACTCGAGTTTATAATATGACGCTTTGGTTCCGTATCCTATTGTATTTAAATTGACAATGACTTATATAAGAGCATATTTTGATCATTATGTACATCATTACAAATCATAACATTATTAAAAAATGATTATAAATATCTTTATATTTTATTGACCGGCCGCTGCACTCGGACAATATCATTATATTACATAACTTTAATCCTTCGATCGCGGATTCTTGGAAATCTATTGTATGGCCACTTGGGAGTTGAAGCTTCAATGAAGACTTTGACTGAAAATGTATCTCATGTCAAAATCTTCATTGTTCAGTTAGTATTACTATTAAGCTTGTTCGTAAACTTCAATATAAAGTTTTTATGCCTCATAGCTTTGACTATAGTTTATAATACCACACGGAACCCTACATTTTAATGCCGACTTACATCGTTTTCACCGGACTTTCTATGGAAATCATGACACTTATCGCGTTGTCATAGGGTCTAAAATTGCAAGGTATAATGGATGGACTCGATTGATACGAAGGTGGCAATCAATGTAATATGATTCGTCAAAAATGAATGAGTGAGGTTGACTAGATACTTTCGCATATATATACGGTGTAATAAAAGTAAGTGATAATAACTTAGAGTGTACTATGTGTTCCTTATATTATAGAGTTCACTGTGAAAGTAACATCGCTGAAAGATTTTTTTTGTGATTTGTATGAACAAGCGCCCCAGACGTCATGAATTTGCGCAAACAAAATTTAAGGCCATCCCCCGAGCAAACGACCTTGACCATACATTTGCCGCGTCGCCGAGATCGCACTAAAACCCTATTTTTACTTATCTTAGTTTAAAATTGACCTAAAAAATTTAAAACGTGGAATATGTAGTTTATGATATTGTCGATCTATTGGCGTGTGTTTCAAATAACAGTAATTTGTAAATACTAAGGAGATATGCTGAATGTATGCTTGAATTTTAATAAATCGGTTTTACTTTGGAAGCTGATATCATTAGTATAATAAACAAAAATGTAAAATTTAAAACGTGGAAAGGAATGTTGATATGCTGAAGATTATTGCTGTATTTTTATTATAACTTTGTAGCTTTCAAATTATGAGTTTATAAGCCCCTAAATACGGTGAATTACGGAATCTCCGTAGGAAACGCCCTTAACCTTGCTACTTTCACAGTGAACTCTGTGCAGGGGACTCAAACACACCCTATTACTTTTATCGACTTCCTTTTGTTACACCCTGTATAGAACAATACAACCCTGATAGTCATTTAGGAGTAAGCAACGAAAGTCGTAACTTCTTAAAACAATGTTCAAAAAGTTACCTACGTTGCTTTCATTATTTCATGCTGGTATTGATCTACTTGCTGCCCATTCGTGCCAATGCACAATTCTACGTAATTTACGTACTCTTTGAGTATTACAGTCTGCGGTATCGAGTTTCGGATAGTATTTCAAAGTATAGGAAGCCATAATTTAAGTTTTTAGTATGTTATTCTATCTGTCTGCACAGTAAGTACTTTAATTATAAAATAGTATCTTATTAGGTAGTAATAGTGCTAGTAACTAATAACGATAAGGTTAGTACTTAGCGTCGATGAGTCAATAAACATGTACTTAAATCATCATCATCATCTTATGCCCGCTTCAGTGCGATGTTCTGTTTGCTTACATAATAATTTTTGTTGGCTACGCTAGCTACAAGCAGATAAGAAAGTTTTTATAACCACACTAGTTTCGGTGACAGTGGGCGGTTTAACCGGTACAAACTACGCAGGAGCGACTATAATGCCAGAGTTCATGTGCAATACACAGGAGCATTATCGTTATTAGTGACCTAATGGCAGGGCCGTCTCTAGCCCATGTGGCGCCCGTGTGCAAATATTACCCTAGCGCTCCTTAGCGCGCGGTCAAAATGAAATGGGTACAGACTACAGAGTACAAGACGTACATTTTTTCCGGCCGAGGACCAGTGCCATTCCCAGTAAAATTTTCAGGTGGTGCGAAAACCTTTAGCCTTTAGTCCCCTAAGCAGCCTTAGCTCTCCGAAGTAGCCTTTAGTCCCCTAAGCAGCTTTAGCTCTCCGAAGCTGCCTCTAGTTCTCTAAGCAGCCTTTAGTCCCCTAAGCAGCCTTAGCTCTCCAAAGCAGCCTTAGCTCTCCGAAGTAGCCTTTAGTCCCCTAAGCAGCCTTAGCTCTCCGAAGTAGCCTTTAGTCCCCTAAGCAGCCTTAGCTCTCCGAAGCAGCCTTAGCTCTCCAAAGCAGCCTTAGCTCTCCGAAGCAACCTTTAGTTCCCTAAGCAGCCTTTAGTCCCCTAAGCAACTTTAGCTCTCCGAAGCAGCCTTAGCTCTCCGAAGTAGCCTTTAGTTCCCTAAGCAGCCTTTAGTCCCCTAAGCAGCCTTAGCTCTCCGAAGCAGCCTTTAGTTCCCTAAGCAGCCTTTAGTCCCCTAAGCAGCCTTAGCTCTCCGAAGCAGCCTTAGCTCTCCAAAGCAGCTTTAGCTCTCCAAAGTAGCCTTTAGTTCCCTAAGCAGCCTTTAGTCCCCTAAGCAGCCTTTGCTCTCCGAAGCAGCCTTTAGTTCCCTAAGCAGCCTTAGCTCTCTGAAGTAGCTTTAGTTCCCTAAGCAGCCTTAGCTCTCCAAAGCCGCTTAACTCTCCGAAGCAGCCTAATGCTTAGCACAAACCTACGCGACCACGCGACTGCGAAGCGGCAGCGTCAATACAAAACACACATTTGACAACTTGTCAAATGTGTTTTTTGTATTGACGCTGCCGCTTCGCAGTCGCGTGGTCTCGTAGGTTTGTGCTAAGCATTAGCTCTCCGAAGTAGCCTTTTGGTCCCCTAAGCAGCCTTAGCTCTCCAAAGCAGCTAAACCGACATTATTACACTACAATGTCTTTTCAACGTTCTTATACAGCTGTAAAACTGCGTTAGGTGCTATATCGGCTGCTTTACGCTTGGTTGCTGCTTGGGTAGTGGGGCTCCGTTGTGAGGAGCGCTCGGCGCCCCTAGGACCGCGGCGCCCGTGTGCAACGCAACCTAAGGGAAAGACGCCCCTGCCTAATGGGACGGACGACCGACACGACTGTCGAGAGATCAGGTAGAGACTTTTTACATGCCCATGGCCATCCGATGCATGGGTCGCATGGATCATCTTACTAGTCAGACAATCAGGTAATCAGCCGGCATTGTCCTTACCAAACTTGTAAACAACATTTCATGGGTGTGCTTACATTTGGAACGGCTGTTTAGAAGACTTCCCAAGAAAATGAGAAACAAACAAGGCAGACTTCCGAGCGAACCGACGAACGTACATTTTTACGTGGTTTTTAAATGTCTATCAGCTATTTAATAAATGACATATTCTTAGACAAGCTTTAAAGTTTAATAGTTACTTAACATTAATGAGGTGTTTCACAGAAAATGTATAGAGTTTATGTCTTAATCTTCATTAATTATGTTAAATAATGAATAAACGTCTCATAGTGCGGCCGTTAGGTATTCTCTAAGACAGACCTCAACTTTCGGATGACGAATAATTGGTTATCGGAGCAGGCCATTTAGCCGAAACTTTTTCGTTTTCGCTTCGTTAAAGAATCGCCGATCAAAATATATGGAATTGACATAAGGCGAGTCGAACGTCAACGTCATATTAACTAACGCTTATGTCAATTCCATACATTTTTATCGGCGATCCTATAACGAAGCGAAAACTAAAACATTTTGGCACACCCCCTGAGGCCGTAGACAAAGTCCCTTTCGTTAAAAACGATGACGAAATTCGTTATCAAAATGTATGGGATTTGACATTAGTCTTCGTAAGCGAAATGTCATTTAACGATGACTTATGTCAGACTGCATACATTTTGATAACGAATTTCGTCATCGTTTTTAACGAAAAATACTTTGTCTGAGGGGGCTGGTGTATTTATAGTCTAAGTTAGGGGTCGGCAAGTATTTTTAGGCGGGGTCCGGATACAGTGGGAAAATTTTAACGAGGTCCAGAAAAAACACACTTGTCAAATATTTTAATTAATAAAGGTATACGTACCTATATCTAATCTATGTATTAATATAATTGATACTTGGTTATATACCAAGTATCAATTATTACAATATTTCGCGGTCCGAGATTCGAACTTTCGCGGTCCGCAAACGGACCGCGGTCCGCCTGTTGCTGATTAGTCTAATACTTTGGGAATACCTGATCGCAACTCGTTTAGCAAATCCCTGATCTCGTATAGCAGTATTGGCGTCGCAAAAACTAGATTATAATCTTGACCTAGATATAAGCTGTTACGAATTTATAGCTTGTACCGTTCAACGGATGTGCCCACTGCCCGGTGAGCAGTGAATCTCATAAACCAATTAACAGAACATGGTTGTTGCTCCGATTCCTGCTTAATCCAACATGAAGGCCGCGTTGCGCAACCCATAATTTATATTTCTAGAAAACCAGGCCAAAAGTGGCCAATTTTGACGTTAACTGAAATTTTTCTTGAAAGCAGTAAAGCTTCAACAAATTTTTCCTGTCTCTGTTGTGTACATAGGGCGCTACTAGCACATACAGTACCTAATGGCTGGTTTACACGTATTAAGTAGATAAGTAGTAACTAAATTTTAACTTATTTTGAAGTGCCTGCCCGAAATTTGTCAATTGACAAGCCCTTGTCAACTTAACTTTGTCAACTTAACAGAAAATAGTCAAAATTCTAATTTCCTCGTTTAATACTTAACTAAATTTTAACTTACTACTTGCTACTAAATTTTGTGTT
This sequence comes from Lysandra bellargus, assembly GCA_905333045.1. Lineage (NCBI taxonomy): Eukaryota > Metazoa > Arthropoda > Insecta > Lepidoptera > Lycaenidae > Lysandra > Lysandra bellargus. The sequence continues at coordinate 5,949,909 of HG995363.1, read as the reverse complement.
TACATGCAATAAGTAACTTAAAATTAAGTTAAAATTTAGATAACTACTTATCAACTTAATACGTGTAAACCAGCCCTAAATAATCTGACCAAAATCCAACATGTTGTAGAGATTAACTACGATAACATGGCGCGCCCCTCCAAATGACTGTTTCAATGTGTGCAGTCACATTCTTATGAATGAGTTTGTATGTAGTAAGTATTCAACCAATCACAGTACACGTAATATTTCAGCTAATGTCACTTATTACCAAGATTTGTTGGTCAACTAATCATCAAAGCGCACGGCCGTGCGCCGCCAAGTTCCAGCAGGCCGCGCGCATGCCGTGCACTATTTACACGAACGGTTTCGACGCACTTTTGACCCCCTGTAGCTCAGTAACTATTGCAAGTACAAAGATAAAATTATACGTACGTAATCATGTACTAGTACTTACGCAATATACCAAATTTCATAGATATAGCGTTGTTACATCCTGAAATATGTCCTTGTAAAAATAGCTAATTTTGGCACTCACTCACTCACTGACCGGTAATTAAAACCTCTAGGCCACTTCCAATTGTCCTAGCGCTATGAAATTTGGCACACAGGTTAGGTTTTATATGTAGATTATCAAAAAATTGAGAAATTTAAAAAATCGGTCAAGCGTGAGTCGGCTCATCTACGAATTTTAGGAAAAATTTCTTATGTAACAGTGAATACGTGTGGGAGGAGGAGAGAAGGATTTAAAAATATTGTCATGTATAATGCACACTGTATAGCTTATAAATAAATACTGCTACCTTAAAAATTTCGCTTCTATTGATAGGTTAACAAATACCACTGGCGCCATCTATCGAAAATATTGTTTATAAAATACTTTCAATAGATGGCGCTAGCAAAGTTACTTTGAAACGCAGAATGACTTAGATTAACAATACATGCGGGTGTGGCACTATAAAAATAGACCGTACGATTTCTCGAAAAAAAGTATTGAAATCCCACCAAAAACATACCTGTTAAAAATGGGGCCAAGTTCCTATTGGTTAATTATTCGCCTTAAAAAAGAGTTGAAATAAATAAATAAATAAAATAAATAAAAATTATTTTATTTAAGAACCGGCGTAAGAAACTCGCACGGGGTCCCACTTATTACCAAAAAAGTGAGAAAAAAATTAATCTTTTTAAAATAAAATGTACAAATTTTGTAACTTAAAATTATGCAATGTCAATTTATAATTAAATTACATAATTATTGTGTCATATAATAATGTAGAAGTAGCCTTGTAAGCAGCCATCCTACTCTCAAGATGTGCCATCGCTTATGAAATCATTGACCTTATAATAGGCTTTGGCACACAAACGCTCTTTGACTACTTTCTTAAATTTATTAATGGAAAGATTTTGAACGTTTTCTGGGATTTTATTGAAAAGGCGTATACATTGACCTTTAAAAGACTTACTGACTTTACTAAGTCTGATCACTGGCAAATCTAGCTTGTGCTTATTTCTGATATTTCTACAATGAATGTCATCTTTGGCTTTAAATTTACATATATTTTTTCTAACATATAATACTGTTAGCGGCAACACCAGAAGCTGATTCACCAAGCCACCCCCCTACCCCTCAGAGTGTATAAAAACTGCCTCGCCACGTGACTCGTTCTCTTTTCCCTTGAGAATTTGTGCGAGATAGACGTGCCATTGCTTGTGTCACTTTGTCCGTTAAATTTTGAATTTTGTTATTTTGTTTTGTTTAAATTTTGTAATTAATTAGTTTGTTAGCAATTAAGCGATTAGTTTTGTTATTTAACTTTTATTTAAAGTCTTAAATTAGATTTATAGAATTGGTGTTGATTTTTTAAAATTAATTAAGGTTTCCCGGCCTAAAAATACATTATCCAAAATGTATTGTGAAGCTACTGTCATAATACCAATTTCTTTAAACTTTTCTCTCAAAGATTCAAATGTAGACATTTTGTAAATCGAACTTATAGTTCGCTTCTGCAGCACAAAAATAGTATTTATATCGGCAGCGTTTCCCCATAATAGGATACCATATGCCATTCTACTGTGAAAATAGCTAAAATATACTAATCGTGCAGTATCTTCGTCAGAAATTTCCCTAATCTTTCTGACTGCATATGCTGCAGAACTGAGTCTATCTGCGAGCTTAGCAATATGAGGACCCCACTGTAATTTGCTATCTAGTGTAATACCTAAAATCACAGTAGTGTCCACCAAATTCATTTTCTCATCATTTAATAGTACATTGGTTTTAGCTTGCCGTACATTGGGCAAAGTAAACTTTAAACATTTAGTTTTAGTAGAATTCAAAAGTAAATTATTAACATTAAACCAATGTACTATTTTTGAAAGAGTACTGTTTACCTCGTCGTAATTAGACTGTTGTCTCTTCACTTTAAAAATAAGTGAAGTGTTATCAACAAAAAGTACTATTTCATTATCATTGTCCTTAACTAGATAAGGTAGGTCATTTATGTAGATGAGAAAAATAAATGGGCCCAAAATAGATCCCTGTGGGACACCTAATTCTATTTTGGTTCCATTAGATCTCTTATTATTAATTTCAACCCTTTGAGTCCTATTTTTGAGGTAAGATGTCAAAAGGTTGAGTGCTGAGTCTCTTATGCCATAGTGGTGCAATTTCCTGATTAATGTAGCGTGTTCGACACAGTCGAAGGCCTTAGAGAGGTCACAGAAGACACCTTAGGCATCCTGCGATTCCTCCCAAGCTTCAAATATACTAGAATATATATTATATACATATATACATAGAAGACCTATACCAGCATCCGTTGTGGAACGACCCTTAGTAAAACCGTATTGATTTCCGTGTAATAAATTGTTTGAATTAAAATGCACCAATAGCTGTTTTAAAATTAACTTTTCAAATATTTTGCTAAGAGTCGGTAAAATAGACATAGGTCTGTAATTTGTCGGATCAGACTTAATTCCCGCTTTAAATAAAGGTATAACCTTGCTGTGCTTCATTAAGAAAAATCCAATCCAATGCCAAGTTTAGATGCACTTCAAAATCGATCATAATCATCATCATTAACAGCCTGATCCTTAATACTTCTAAATTAGAACTTGGCAGATTTTTATGATATACGTAGCATTTGATTAATTGCATAATTAAATTTAATATTGGTATTTATGTAATCAAATCAACCTGCCAAGTTCAAATTTAGAAGTATTAAGGATCAGGCTGTTAATGATGATGATTATGATCGATTTTGAAGTGCATCTAAACTTGGCATTGGATTGGATTTCAATTCTTTTTTAAGGCGAACCAATAGGAACTTGGCCCCATTTTTAACAGGTATGTTTTTGGTGGGATAACTAGCCTACTGCGCAAGACAAAGCATTTCAAACGTTTTGACAACGCACTTCAAAACGTTTTGAATTTTGGAGGGGCGCGCCAAGTTATCGTAGTTGATCTCTACACTTCATATCAGAATTCAGAATATTGACAGAAACGTCGAACTCTACCGTGAAAACATGGTGAAAGCGTTTCAGTAATATAACACTTGGCTTGACACGCTACCGCGTGTCTAGCCTACCTACAATATATTAAAGTTAAGTAATCATTAAATATGTCTTAGCCGGCCGTTAGACCTATAATTTGTTATATTATATAATTTGTAATACATACTAGTTTACATTGGTCAGAATCAGATATACAGGGTGTAACAAAACTAAGTGATAATACTTTAAGGTGTGTACGTGTTCCTTGTAGAGAGTTCACTGTGAAAGTAGCAGCGCTTAAAGACCATTTTTTTTCACTTTTGTATGGGGAAACTCGTGACGCTGGGGCGATTGCCCATATAATATTAGTGAAAAAATATTGGTCTTTCAGCGCTGCTGCTTTCACAGTGAACTCTCTACAAGGAACACAATATACATACCCCTAAGTATTATCACTTAGTTTTGTTACACCTTACATCCATAGTCCATAGTAATAAATGCGGAAGTGTGTCTGTCTGTCTGTTACCTCTTCACGCTCAAACCGCTGAACCGATTTCACTGAAATTTGGCATGGAGACACTTTGAGTCCCGGTAAAGGACATAGGATACTTTTTATCCCGAAAAAATGTACGCTTCCCGAAAAAATCTACGCGCGATAAACGAATTTTGGCGCAACGAAGTTGCGGGCGTCATCTATTATTATTGTACTAGTTTACATTGCACTGGTCAGATATACTTTCGTCGATATGTCGGAACTGCGCGTGCTCATCTCGTGTACTTTCTAAATGTCAGTCGGCGCACGCCACATTTTTGTCACGCCATTTCTTATTTAATTTATGAACGTTAAATTGTTTATTCTACAATGTTGTTTACAGTTACAGGGTGTAACAAAACTAAGTGATAATACTTAAGGGTGTGAACCACGTATAAAGTTTACTGTGAATGTATATAGCAGCGCTGAAAGAAGTTTTTTAATGTTTTGGTATGGGGAAATTCATAACGCTCGGGCGCTTGCCCACAAATACCACAAAAATTGTGCACGGAAGGTACCATAAAAAAATTATAAGATTTTATATAACATTTTGTCGGCATCATTAATATGTGCATTCATGTCGAATTAGAGATCTGTAGGTCCTATATCTTTGAGCAAAACCGCGGACAGACAGACAGATGAACAGACAGACGGACATACAGATAGACAGACAGATAGACAGACGGACGGACGGACGGACGGACAAACGGACAGACAGACAGACGGATGGACAGGCTGAAACCATAAGGGTTCCTTGTTGACTGCGGATCCCTAAAAATGCTACACACGTCCATTATCGCCATTTGTCCATCATTAGGCCAGTGGCCAGGCCACAGCGGCCAGCCCCCCGCAGACTTTTACAAATGGCAAAGATTTAGAAATACTTTTTATCCATCCAAAAAAAGGACCGAAGACAAGACGATCATTTCAATTACTAAAGTGTCATCAAAATAAGATTATTAAAATGGTTGTCTGTAAGAAAATAGAAAACTGTTTTGATGCTTTATGATAGAAACTTTTTATATCACAGAAAGCATCTTCAACATCATCTAAAATGGTAATGTTCTGTGATTACAAGTTGTGACAACTTGTATCGCCATATCTCCCTCACGAGATTACAATGTCACATCGAAACCGGTACAGCATTCCTAGATGCGCGATAACGGAGCGCATTCCATACTCATAATCATGAAATGACAGTGTTCTTACTGCAATAATTTAGTTTTAGTTATGATTGTAGATATAGAAATAGTGATAGAAATAGTGAATCCATACTAATATAATAAATGCGAAAGTGTGTCTGTCTGTTACCTCTTCACGCCCAAACCGCTGAACCGATTTTGCTGAAATTTGCTATGGAGATGGAGTTGCGGGCGTAATCTAGTTCTACATAAAATTATTCTAGTAATAGTATTCCTAGTTTTCTCAAACAAAAGTCTAAGACAGCGGTCGGCAACGCGCGGCCCGCGAACATCTTACTTGCGGCCCGTGAATGTTCCGTGAATAATTAGTTATGTGTATCAAAAACAATATTTTCTAATACTGCCAGTAGTTATCGCCACTTAAGTACGTAGCTATTTGTGCCGTTTTTAAAAAAAACTTATTTCCTTTCCTTTCAATAATGTATATGTATAATGTATATTGAGCTTCTAGGGTTAATACGAGTATGAGGTCTGCGGCCCGCCCTTAGTTTGTTTTGCCACGTGGCCCTTGCCTGCCAAAAGGTTGCCGACCGCTGATCTAAGATGTCAATAATAGGATGACTGCCAACGATGGTACTTTGCCCTTCATGTTTTTGAGTTTAGGTTTAGGTTTAAGTTGTTTTTTGTTTGAGAGTTTTGCCGGAGGTCTGTAAAGCTAAAATATTATATGTTAGTAAGTAAACTTTTGACGCCATGGATAGCATTCTGATGAAAATTACCCGTGGGCATACAAACATAAACCAGTTAAAGATTCATACTATAAATATCTTGTGTGTTTTCTCTTAAAAATAACTTGAAAGTTTTTTGTTAACTTATAGCGGACCACCTGATGGTAAATTACTTTTATAACTTTAAGTTTATTAGTCATGTAACTAATACTGTAGTGGGAAGTAATTTAAATTATTAAATTATGCAACAAAGTAGTTATTATGTCTTTTATAAATATGCATAATATTTATATCGCCCTTAGTTGCGACTAAATTCGTTTGAGCCATCGCAAACAGGGCGACTTGTCCTGACTTGTATAATAATTAATAACTAGCTATTTGACCGGTGATTCGGTGTTCAATAAAACACGAATAAAATGAAATTTTCTAAAAATGATTCCTAGCTAGATCGATTTATCGCCTCCGAAACCCCCCCCATATATTATAGTTACTAAATTTCATGAAAATTGTTAGAGCCGATTCCGAGATTCCAATTATATATATATATATATATATATATATATATATATATAAGAATTGCTCGTCTAAAGATAAAAGATAAGATAAGATACTAGATAGATCATAGAGGGCGACAGCCCTTACTTGCGACTAAATTCGTTTATCCAACGGATATCGTTTTTCCTGGCCAAATCTGAGTTCTTTCCCGGGTTTCAAAATACGGTAGCGTTTTTGTCGGGGGCTGAAAATCTAGCGTATCTACGAGTATATTGTATTCTTCTTTGGTGCTTTCCAAACATAAACAGATCTATACTTCCATACTAATATTATAAATGCGAAAGTGAGTCTGTCTGTCTGTTACCTCTTCACGCTCAAACCGCTGAACCGATTTTGCTGAAAGGCATGGAGATACTTTGAGTCCCAAGAAAGGACATAGGATAGTTTTGTCCCGGAAAAATGTACGGTTCCCGCGCGATAAATGAATTTTAGCGCAACGGAGTTGCGGCATCATCTAGTTGCAAATATAACTAAAAGATATTATTATTTTATTATCATCACCTAGATTAATATTGGATTAATCTAGGTGCTAACAATGACACTAGGCATCCCCAGTGTTACGAAAATCAGCAATCAGCTACAATGAATAATAATTCAGTAATCAAATTGGTTTATAGGTAGATGGCGGATCTAAGTCATATTTTCGTGGGGTTAACTCAATTCAATTTGGCGGTCATCTGTAGGCTAGTTTTGACTTAGATCCGATTAGATTTTGTTTTTTTTCACCAGATATCATTTGATTACTCAATGCAATATTATAATGACTACTTCAATTTAGCCACTTAGGGGGATCAAAATAACCCCCAATCATGACAGTCACGACAAAACCGGCTAATTACAATGTGGCTACATCGTGATAGCACGGGATCATGGCTAATACCACCATCAACCGTTACGAAATCATCATTACAGCTTAAATTTGGCTTAGAAAAGCTTAATGCTATGGGCTGCATACGACTTAAGAGCTTAAATTACAATCCGAAGTTAAGTGGTATTATATCAATACATTTAGATTTGAAGTAATATTATAATTGCGGGAGTGTGTCTGTCTATCACAGCCTTTCCTAAAGTGGGCGATAACGCCCTCTTGTGAGCGATGAAGGTCGGAAGGGGGGCGGTGTGGGACCCAGAAAAAAATGTGGGGGCGTTGAGTAGAGGCTTGGGGGGGTGATTAATTTCATCTGGATGCATTTTAAATTGAAAAAATGGGGGCGCTAAAAATAAATTGTTCTTAAAGTGGAGTGGTAGACAAAATAAGTTTGGGAACCTCTGGTCTAGCCGCTACCTCTTCAGGATTTTGATGAAATTTTGAATCCCAGGAAAGGACATAGGATAGTTTTTATCCTGGAAAAAATAAGTTAAAACTAGATGACGCCCGCAACTCTGTTAATCCAATAATCGACTATCACAAAGAAACTGTACCTCTTGCTCAAAGTATATCTTAGATACGAAATTTCAGCAAAATTGGTTCTGCGGTTAACGCGTGAAGAGGTAGTAGACATATACGTATGGATTCAGTGCGAATTGAGCTCAGGGAAACATCTGGTATTTCTATAAAAGAAAATGTATTTATTTAGTATCCCGTTACATAAAACTTTGAGAAATCCTGGATTCTATCAAGTATTAAAACTGGATATTTAAATACTATGTACCATTCAGTGGTCCCATACAAACGCTACTGTATGCCGGTGACGTGTGAATGCACTATTGTGGCCCCACTTCCCTGTCTATTCATTAGTAGCTAATTATATACGTTTGTAGTGTATCATCAGAGCGAGCTTAAGGGCCTGCATTTCACCACTTTCTGATAAGTGCCGAATAGGCTATCCACAATTTTTTTGACGGATTCTCCATACCCTATCTGTCAAGTTAAATTGTGGATACAGGATAGCCTATCCGGCACTTATCAGGAAGTGGTGAAGCAGCCCCTAAGAGTTGAATAGTTATATCCAGCTAAATATTTGACGCTAATTTTAATGCTAAATGCATTCGTAGATCTTTTTTATCTCTCTTAAAGTTAGATAAGGTCCACGAATGCATGATTTATTTTAACCGACTTAAAAAAAATAAAGTGATTTTATTATTTTATTGTTCTTGTGAATTTTTTACATTTGTCTATTACCAAGTATTTTCTTAAATAGTTTCTCAAGTATATCCTATAGAATTCAAAGTATTTTGCCTACAGAAAACCAGCACATTACAACCCTATACAATTTTATTCGTCGGTACAAAAAGCATAAAGCAAACACTGACTTACATGGCACTTTTATTTCATCTCATACGTGATGGATTAATAACTTGTCATATCATATCATAAATTTATACCATATAACATAAAGTATACCTATAAGCCGCAGTTTACTTGTAAACTGAGTTATCTAGGATCTAGTTGAGTTATCTAAGTCTAATCATGACATCACTTAGGCCTCGCGTTGTGGTAATACCACTTATACCTCCCTGAGCACCATATTAAGCCTACATGGAGTTTCTACGTAAGGGACCATGTTCATTGTACAATGTACATAGAGTAATATATAGAACGTCACCAGAGACTGACTGTTATTGATGATTACTAGATAACGCCCGCTCCGTTGCGCCAAAATTCGTTTAACGCGCAGGAACCGTACATTTTTTCGTAGATAAAATGTATTTTACGACCTTTCCCGGAACTCAAAATATCTGCATGCCAAATTTCAGCAGAATCGGTTCAGCGGTGTGGACGTGAAAAGGTAACAGACAAACACAATGTGAATAAATTATTTTGATTTTATTTGATTCCACATTCATAATATTAGTATGCATTATGTACAACCTCACCCGAGATCTGCAATGAGCATGAGTGAATATTGAATAAGCATATCCTAAAAATATACAAAATAATTAAATATCTATAACAGATTGGCTATCTACTCTTCAAAATTAAATAAAAAATGTTAAAAGTATCCTATTATAATAATTAAAAGACGTACCTAAATTTTATACAGAGAATATAAGATGCGTTAGATTAAATTAGGAAAGCAGAATGGAAATATGTAAATTAAATGCTGGAACTTGAATGTTGTATCATTTGTTGCAATTAACCAACAGAAAAACAATAAATCTAAGAAATTACAAAGTAAAAGAAATATCCAGCTGTGACGGCTATTTAAGCGGCATTAATAATAGTGGGAATAAGAAATGACCTGCAATATGTCGCGGTAGGCAAATGATATATTAATGATATGCGTCAGTGGAGCTTGCGAACTGGCGATGTTAATGATGATTATCATTACACGCATCAGTTTCACTGATATTCCTGTAAATGTCAGCTAACATCTCATTACTTTGCACTTTTCATTAAAAATAGCACGATGGAAGTAATAAAATATTTAAAACGTGAACTTTTTTTGTTAAATTAGTCAATGTAACAAAAGTCTTTTCGAGAATTTAGTAGCTGCAGACAGAATTTTGGTACAAAACGGCAGTTGTAGAAGGAAAAGGGTTTTTTTTCTATGTTATTTTTATCAAGCTGCAGATGTAACACACAAGCAAAAATATATCAAACAGATGCAAGTGTAAAAGGTGTCTTATTTTAACGGAAACGTTGCATTAAAAACTTCTATTCTTGGAAGAGGACGTGACAGGATGGTTGATAAAAACCGGGATAAAATGTGGGCTCCCGCAGCCGTGTTACGCTATTACATACATTTATCGCTATTTATGTAACATACAGCCTTATCGGCGTAATAGCTGAGCGAAACAAAACATGATTTAATACTATTTTACTAAGCGAGATAGGAATAATAGCAAGCAAAATATTTTTTGAAAATTGCTTGTGTTTTGTTTATTTATTATATTAATTTTTTAATATTCCTATTTTAGGTACGGATTTTTTGGTGACTTCCAAAAAAAGATTGAGGTTCAATAAGGCTGTAGATTTTTTACGTATGTGCCTAAAATATTATGTCGCGTTGTTGTACTAAGTAGTGGAAGTAAGACGAACCATTATCATCATTCGTTCGTTCACCCAGTATGTACATTGTACAATGATTATTAACAGTTCACTTCGTTTATTCTCTTTTTAAATTTTCATTAAATAAAGGAACACATCCATCCAAACATTTTCAAAATAGACCTTCTCTTTACACTGTTCTTAGTAATCTATGCTACAATATTTCAGTCTATCTATTCGCATCTAAATAACCTAGAAGCCTGGACAAGATAACATCGAGTAATGAGCGCGCCAAATCGATGGAGTCCAATGATTTCTTTTTTTAATTTATATTCATTCTCTCACTGACGTTATGCTAATCATATTATTGCATCAGATAAGAGGAGTGCTCACTGCACAGGAAATTGCATGTCTATCTACATCTGAACGGTCATAATATTTCTCTGTATATTTTTCCCCTAGATTTCTAGATGCTTATATTGTGGAGTTTTAAATTGTGTTGCATTGTGAATAATGTAAACAATAAAGGTGTGCATTCAATACATGCATCCATTTTTGACATTTCTTAAGCTGAATACGAAATTGCAAAGATTCGCTACACAAATATTATTAGGTTTTTTCCCCTTATTAGACATAAATATTTATGTATATATTATATTTATGTATTATATTTATGTATACATAAATATATATTTATATATATATATATATATATATATATATATATATATATATATATATATATATATATATATATATATATATATATTAATTATTAGATTTAAAATATATTTAAGCGCGGAAAGCCGACTCGAACCTTGCGGCGAGTAATATAACGTGAGATTTAGGTTGTTTTGAATCGTGTTTTTTGGCACAATTTTTTTTTCCTTTTTTCTCGAATTGGATAGAATTTTATCTATAGATTATTTCTGTCGTTTTATTTTTATGAATTACAGCTCCAAGTTGCCGAAATTAACAGCAATTCTTTGCCCATTTTCTCTAAAATTTTGCCGAGTTACATATTTTTTTACTCAACTATTTCATATTAAAGTGGTAAAAAGTAATTCCAACATTTTATAGACGACTTTCTCAACAGTACATTGTATTTTTTTCATACCCTTATGATGTCAATAAAATCCATAAACAGGTGATATTCTAAACCTTTTACAGCAAAAATCACAAAACTGTCGCGGGTTTGAGTTGGATTATTTAAAAATACTTTATAAAATAAAAAATCTAGCTCCAACATTAGATATTAATTGAAATGATCTTACATTTTGTGCATTAAAACTTATAGAAATACTGTATTTTACCTGTTAAATCACGTCTGTTAAATCAGCGAAATCGGCAAATTTCGTATACGGACCCTTAATAGCTAAGGCATTAAGCCCATCAAGCGGTTCAAGCCCCATAAGCTCACCGATGAGCAAGACACAATAGAATAACAATAGATTTCCAAGAATCCACAATCGAAGGATTAAGTACCAAAATTAAATGCCTATTTTTATTTGTTGGTTTATGATTATGGTTTAGCGCTATCTTTTAACTACATAGGTTAAAAGCTTACCGACATTATACCCTACTATAATATGACGCCCGCGACTCCAGTATGCCAAAGTTACGGGAACCGTACATTTTTCCGGGATAAAAAGTTTCCTATCTCCTTTCCCGGGATTCAAAGTATTTCCATACCAAATTTCAGCAAAATCGGCTCAGCGATTTGGGCGTGAAAATAAGATTACAAACAGACAGACTTTCACATATTTTATGATATTAGTATGGATGAGTACACATTACAAATTACAATTTCTGCTTAGCGAGAAAGATTTTGATTAGCAAGTAATACTTCAAAGTTGAATTCTTCAACTATCATAATTAAAATCAATAGTGGTTCGGAATCGAAGCTGTTTACTGGATATGGAACCTGTAACCACTAAGAACCACTAAGAACCACTACAACCGCTGACGTCGGCCCTTTGAGCTGCCGGATCATTTTAATACGATATTAACACCTGCTCTACCGCATACAGTGCCGACCTGTTTGACAGTGGCTCTCAAAGTTTTGTAAACATTAGGCTCAAGAAAATTGTATATCATTTGTGTAAGCTTAGGTCATTTCGGTTAGTTTATCAAAAATTATCTTATGCCCACTTTTTTAAATATGAGGAACGAGAGTTATAACATGACAATTAACTCATCGAGCCCCGTACGAGCACCGGTGATAGCGACAACAATTATAGAACACATTAGCATTTCCAAGAATTCCCGATCGAAGAATATATTTACATAATATATATACATAATATCTTTATCTCAGAGTGCTGCAAATAGACTTAAGTATAATTAATTATAGTTGCGGATATATTCATGAAATATTTAATAAAATGGATTCCATAAAGTTTGGCGCAATCCACAACAGATTTCACGGGATAAACATGGAAAACAATTGATATACTACTTGAAAGAAATTTTAAAATCTAGAAGAAAGTATTTAAAAATCCGTTACCGATAAAATATGTATATCAATCAAACAAGACTCATGCAAGTTCCCCCAACCTCAAACTATAAACGGGGTGGTCTGTGAAGTGTGACCGAATTAATGATCTCGTCTCCTCTCACATGCGAGGAGAGGAGGGAAAGAGACAGTTGCAGTTACTGACACTGATGCATCGTGCATTAACACTTTTACCTGAGAATACACGTAGAGATCAACTACGATAACATGGCGCGCCTCTCCAAATGACTGTTTCAATGTAGTCACATCCTTATGAAAGAGTTTGTATGTAGTAAGTAGTCAACCAATCACAGTACACGTAATATTTCTGTTAATGTCACTTATTACCAAGATTTGTTGGTTAACTAATCCTAACTAGCCTACCGCGCAAGACAACGCACTTCAAACGTTTTGAATTTTGGAGGTACGCGCCATGTTATCGTAGTTGATCTCTATCAACAATACTGAAGTTTATTTCTATTTTTAATATCATAGCTTTTATCACGGACTTTGAGTGCGGCGACTGAATCAAGAAATTCCGTAACGACAAAAAACTAACAACCCCACGTGAGTGCTTGTGACGAGGCGTAGCCAGGCTTCGGCACGGTGTTTGTGTACTAAACTACTGCAAGCCCATGATGAAAATGAACGGGCGAAATGAACCTCACCGCTTACTCACATGAACCGCTCAGAAATAACGACTTAGTGCTCAGAGTTATTTTCAGTCATAATAACAGCCGTCTAAGCGAAGTTGGTTCTTTTCACCCATTAATTTTCTTCATGGGCTTGTAGTCTATACGTGCGACTAAACTTATGCGAATTATACTTGTATATAAGTTAATAAAAAATGCCATGCAAAGCTTTACCGCGGTAGTCTCCGACTGATACACTTTTTTTTTTTAATTTAAAGCAATAATGAACAATATGAATTAACTTTTAATATACAAATAATTTAATATTTGGAAGATCCTTCTCATGTTTCTATCGATAGGGTGATAAAAAGATATTATAGCAGAGACGCTTATAACGCATTTCCGATTTAAATTCGATAAATACTTACCGAAATCTACTAGAGTAGCAACGTCTGAGGTGAAGCATGCAAGGTACGACAATTTCGTCACTATTTCGTTTATTGTAGAGATCAACTACGATAACATGGCGCGCCCTCCAAAATTCAAAACGTTTGAAGTGCGTTGTCAAAACATTTGAAGTGCGTTGTCTTGCGCGATAGGCTAGTTATGATTAGTTGACCAACAAATCTTGGTAATAAGTGACATTAAGTGAAATATTACGTATACTGTGATTGGTCGAATACTTACTACATACAAATTCTTTCATAAGGATGTGACTACACACATTGAAACAGTCATTTGGAGGGGCACGCCATGTTATCGTAGTTGATCTCTACACGTGACCGACACTCACACACGCAACTAGGTACTACAACCCGCTGTCATTGTACATTGAGCGACGGCGCCAATGACTCGCACACATCCTACACGGGCGGCCATTACTATGCTTCATTCGGGATTAGACAAGGCTACGTCCGTATTTTTTTAAGTCGGTGGTTATCATGTCATTATGTAGGTCAGATATGCCTGTAGGCATCTTTAAAGTGGCAACGCGTTGCTGCCATAAACTGCCAAAGTTACATTAGTAACATAGAATAACATTGCCAAAATCACAAAAATAGTTACTTTAATTAGGTATCTAAAAACAATAAAGGACAGTTTTGTCGAGGAAAAATATACGACTCTAGCGTGAGAAACCGATTTTGACACAACAAAACAACATAATAAAAACAAAACCTTATAATAACGTTGAATTTAAAAAAGAAACAACCCCCTATTCAAAAATGTTAAGTAGATCAAACTCCTTTTTTTTAAACTGAAAGGGTTGACAATGATAAACCATAGCCAAGAACAGGCTCGATAATGTCAGCTTTCAAACAAAAAAACTAGATCAAAATCGGTCCACCCGTTTGGATGCTACGATGCTACGGACAGACACACACACAGACAGACACTTCAAACTTATAACACCCCTCTTTTTTCAAAAAAATATACGGCGTCTCTAATACTCAAACAATTTCTAAAGTTTGAGAACCACTGTACCCGTCGTGTCAGATGAGCTCGATAATGAGTAATCTCCTCGTACGAGCCAGTACTAGCTGCCATCGCTGGAACAACTACTAGACCGCACTAACTTATGGCCGTGTACATTAAATCCTCAACATAATAATATTTACTATCAGTTAATCATCATCAAACCCTGCTGAGGAATCTTTACGTTGGGTCGACACATTATACTAAAATAATTTAGTTTATGTGTAATATTATGATTGATGAGTAAATTTTCAACAAACTTGCATTGATGTTTCGTTAGAAACTTGGTATACTAAGTAGGGTTACTAATAATAAGTAGGCTTCGGATTTTTTTTTTCAACAACCATATTAAAAGTGAGGAAGCCCTAGAACATTTTTTTTTTTGTGATTTTTATGAGTAGCTACATTTTGATAAGACAAACAACATTTTTATTTTCGAAAAATTTAGAAAGATGTAGCTAAGACTAACAGAGATAGAAAGGATTTCATACTTTGACTTGATGGTCCTAAAATATGGATTGTTTTATTTGTAGGACAAGGTTACTCTTAAATTATATAACAATATACAAAAAATCAGCTGGTTAGGAATCCGTTTTAGGGTTCTGTAATCAACAAAACTTGGTTGACTACTGTATACCCTTCTAAGGCTTCCGTACTATAATTAATCCTTACACCGCGGATTCTTGGAAATGCTATTGTATTCTTATAATTATTGTTGTCACGATCACCGGTGCTGGGGCTTGAAAGAATAAAGGATTAATAAGTAGCCACTAAACCGATTAAGATAAAATTTGATGTATCTCACCTTGAGCTTCGGAAATATTATCCAAATCGCAGTTATAACAAACCAGGAAATTAAAAACATTTTTATTAATTATAAAACTATATTTACTAGCAATTACACGAACGAAATCATTGACTCTTCCTGTATTATTAACAAGTACAAGGAACTGCAGCAAAAAATCTAATGAGGACTAAATAGCTACACCAGTTTTTATATGGAGTAGGAGTAAAAAAACGCATACATAATAATAAGCTTGTAGGTAATAGGATTTTCCTCAGATTATTATTATGTAAGTATATATATACAGGTATAAACAGTTGGTTCTAGTACATGTTTAGTTTTAAAAATAAATGTTTAAGATCTGTGATTATATTATTTATCTCTTATATATAAAATTCTCGTGTCACAATGTTAGGCCGCGTACTCCTCCGAAACGGCCTTACTGATTTTTACCAAATTTTATATTCATATTCAGTAGGTCTGAGAATCGGCTACTGGGTTCTTTATATATTGATAAGTGCATTTGTTGAATAAATAATAGTAAATTATTACAACCTGAGACTGACGGCGACCATTGTTTGTGCGACGGGATAGCGATCGACGTTGCCATGGCGACATACTTATTTAGTCACTTCAATAAAATTATATGGGCGAAATACTTTATAATATTATGGCAAAGCAACGTTTGCCGGGACAGCTAGTTACATATAAATCTTTCAGTGTATTTGTTGTTTGAAAATGAATTTTTCATTCATATTTATATTATATTTGTAAATCTTTCAATCTCTACGAGGTAAATAATTTTTTTACCACTTTCTTTTGCCTTTGCCTGATAAATTAAAAAAAACTTGGTAGACAAATTCGGAACACTATATTATTACACTTTATCTATTATTTTTTAATATCAAAATCACGGGCAGGTATAGTGATGTGCCTTATTATGTCGATATTTTAATGTTCTCACTACGTGGAACGATGGAAAATTCCATATTTTTTACTCGCCACTTCTTGAAGGGATCGTGTCCAGTAATTGATAGTTATTACGTCATAAAAAGGGAGTTTCTTTGTGTAACACCGGCTGATTGTTATTAAATGATAGGGTTTTCTAGTGAGAAGCTTATAATGGCTTTTGAAGGCTGTAAAAATAATATAGGTCTACCAGAATCTGATGGCAAAAAGTGAGAAAATGAATTGACCGGGGTAATTGGAATAACACATTTTGATCATTTTTTCTTCTTATAGCGGCTGATTCTGTATGTAAAACACGCAAATATAAAAATTTATCTAATGATTAAGGATATTTTTTGAAAATCTGCTGTCAAAAATTGCCATCAGATTCTGGTAGACCTATAATTATATGAATTATTATTTATGGCATATCACAAACCTAATATTAAAAATATAAATTGTAACATTCTTTATTACAATGATATTAGGTTTGACGACCTCTGTGGCTCAGTGGGTGGGCTGTCGGTATGTGTATCATATAATAAAAATCTTAAATATATGTATAGTATAAAAGTATTAAATATATTTCCGTTGTCTGGCACCCGTAACACAAGTCCTTCAGGTACTTACCACGGGGCCAGACTAACGTGGTGTGAAACGTCTATAGATATTATATATTATATTATATTATAATATTATCTTAAGTTACACTAACATAACTTTTGTGATGACAAATTATCTTTTATTCTAATAATTCTAAGCAAGTGTATTTCAAGACACGCATGTAAAAGAGTTCAACGCGCAATACGACCCCTCTTGGTAGAAACGTCGTAAAAGCCATTTTGGCCAAAATGAGTTTTTAACGGTTTCTTACTCAGAATCGCGAGCTCTATCGATCTGTATATTCGAAATGTTCAAATTCGCAAAAAATGTCTTTTACAGCATTTTTCAACTCATTATAAACCCAGTTTTGTTCTTTGAAAATGTTGTAATGCGCAATTTTTTCAATTAACTTTTGAAATTTAAGTAGTAAGCGACATATTTTTAATTTCGTGGATTATACTACATAATATATACAATACTTGAAGATAATACTGTCAAACATTTTGTGGTAAAAGACACGTCACCAATAAATATGGCTTTTACAACATTTTCTCGACTTCAAACATTTTTTTATTCTTTGAAGTTATAATAAACCACTATAGCTCAGTTAGCTTAGATTTTCGGATAGCTTATTAAATAGAAACTCAAAATATTCTACATTCAATAGTTTCAGAGATCGCATGGCTTTTATTACAAAAAATCTAGTTGTGAATGGCTTTTACAACATTTTTTTTTGCTTCGCGACTGGAACCATTTATTCATTTGGTTGTATAGTTTTTCATTATTTTAACGTAAAATTGTACTTTTCCGATAAACTTTAATAAACATATCGAAATAAAATTAACTTTGCCTCTAAATAATACAAAACTAGGTAAGTATTTAACAATAATAGCCTTAGAAAACAGTTCTTCGTATTGTAACTCTTGTTAATAAGTCTTTTGGTAGAAAACTTCCTTAAAACATTATCTCAACTTACACATTAAGCAATCTTAGATAGTAAAACTAAAAAAAAACATAAAAGTTATTAAAGACGTCTTTGGAAATAACCGGAAATTGTATACAAACTTAATAACAAAAATAAATGACATAATATTAATATTATTCATTCGTAATTTGTTATTCAGTCAAAAAATTTATCAAAATAAAATTAACACAATAATTATAATGTGCCATTTACTATTATTCCAAAGATGAAAATATCTATAATGTTTACTTTAGTTAAAAAAGCTAAGATTGTTTCGTATATGTACCTGAGTTGAGCAAAATGTACCTGAGCAGTTTTCCTCAAAAAGATTTATACCGTAGTCTACAGTATAAATCTTTTATAATTTTTTTTTCCGTAGACATTACGAATATACTTACTACAAAGAACTGATTTTATTAAGATAATGTTATTATTGTTAAATGCTTACTATTTCGGCATAGTTAAGAGATTGTGTTGATCTTATATTAATAATTTATGATAATGTTACTGCAGTGATGAGTGAGTTGACTGAATAACAAATTACGTGTATCGTTTATTTTTTGTTGGTAAGTTTGTATACAATATTCTGTTATTTCCAAAGATATTTTTAATAACTTTCATGTTTTTAGGGTTCCGTACCCAAAGGGTAAGAACGGGTCCCTATTACTAAGACTTCGCTATCTGGTCGCCTGTCTGTCTCCAGGCTTTATCTTAAGAACCGCTCTAGCTAGACTTCTGAAATTTTCACAAATTGTGTATATCTGTTGCCGCTATAACAACAAATACTAAAAACAAAATAAAATTAATATTAAAGAAGGGCTCTCATACAACAAACGTGATTTTTTTGGCCTTTTTTGCTCGATATCAATAATGACCACAGATAGGCGCTTGAAATTTTCACAAAGGCCTTATTTATATTTGTAATTTAATAATTAATAATAATTTTTTAATAAAATAAACATTAAAGGGGGGCTCCTATACAAAAAAATACAATTTTTGCTCTATAACGGTACGAAACCCTTCGTGCGCGAGTCCGACTTATATTTGGCCGATTATTTTGATAATTTTATTAAAGTTTGTCGGAAAAGTACAATTATACATTAAAATAATGAAAAACTTAAAAATAATTTGATATTCGTCACTAAGCTTTGCCGCATTTAATACACAAATTACACTTTCTTATTATTACACTTGTCTTTTAATTCAAAAAATGCCTTCAATAAAAAGTTGTTTTAAGTTTTATACAACCAAATGAATAAATGGTTATAATCGTAAAGCAAAAAAAAAATGTTGTAAAAGCCATTTACAACTAGATTAAAATATGTAGTAAAAGCCACGCGATCTCTGAAACTATTGAATGTAGAATATTTTGAGTTTTTATGTAGTAAACTACCCGAAAATCTAAGCTTAATAAGCTATAGTGGTTTATTATAACTTCAAATTCGAAAAAAATATGCGTGAAACAAAATTACGATTTTTGTTTTTTGGCCGTACTGTAAATTTTTTAAACTAACAAATAGTTTTACTGTAAAAACTATTTGGCTTTTACGACGTTTCTACCCAGAGGGGTCGAATACGGTTTCTTTTTAAGTTGTATCAAAAGTTTGGCACAGTTTTGGTTTAAATAATTATTATTGTCAAGAGAATATATTTTATAGCTCAAAAGTAAGATAAAAAGTTTTATAATGGCATACCTTTAGTATATATACTTACTATAATTAGTACTTTCAGTAATTTAGATATGATAGTACTATTTGACCAGAAAATTTTTTGATCTTTGATCGACTACAGTTTTCTATCGATAAAAAATATCAACATATCAAGTTATCGAATTCGTCCATCCCTAATAAGGCACGCTCACACGAGCTACCGAGAACTCATCGGGTTCCCACAGACGAGATGCACATATTGCAGCACGTCGCTGAATACTCAATGAGGATATTTTATGTGATACGTGTCATATAGGAAGACCACGACTATAACAATGAAGGTACCTACAAAATGCACTTTTGGTTTAAGCCAAGCTATCTGTCGTACTAAGAGAAATTTAATTATGATTAATCTTCAATTTAATGAAGAGTTTGACGGATAATGTATGGGGCTTATGTCAAGATCTTCATTTAATTACACTTAACTTATTAATGATTGTCTCAGAGAGAATCAATGAGAGAGAATATTACGACTCACAAAATTTTATATATTATCTATAATTAAAAATTAATTTTAAATTTTGTTAGTCTTGACAAAGCTCGAGAACCGCTGGACTGATTTAGCTAATTTTAGTCTTCGTGGAAGTCCAGGATAGACTTAATATAAGTCTACCCTGGACTACTGGACTACCTGCAGGAGGGAATTGATACGAAGTTGACTGGGCCATCTAGTGATAAATAATGTAGAGTGAATTGTCTCGTGGTTTGGACCATAAGCTCAATCCATTCTGCACATATTTGTCATCACTCATCATCATATTCAGCCTATTAAGAGTCCGTATACGAAATTTGCCGATTTCTCTGATTTAACAGACGTGATTTAACAGTTAAAAAACAGTATTTCTATAAGTTTTAATGCACAACATGTAAGATCATTTCAATTATAATATAATGTTGCAGCTAGATTTTTTTAAAAGTATTTTAAAACAATCCAACTCAAACCCGCGACAGTTTTGTGATTTTTGCTGTAATGTAGGAGTTTTCCGTTTGCAATTCTTCTGGCCCCGTATAGAGTTATAAAAACAGTCTTGCAAAAACTCAGCAGTGCCAGATAAAAGTAAAAGCGTAACGTTCAATTTAATCACACCTCCAATTTGGTTAAAATATAGGTTTGTGAAACGAGACAAAAACCACATACTTTAACAGAATACTGAAAAATTAAAAACAGATTTCACTTTCTATTGAAAACGAAACCTTTTATAATATCCATACTAATATCAAGTTACCTACCTCCTCATACTAATGTAATGTTACCTCTTCGCGGTGAAAAAAACGCGCCTGAACCGATTTTGCTGAAATTTGGTATAGAAATAATACTTTCAGTCCCGGAAAAGGGCATAGGACACTTTTTATACTAGAGTTATCTTGAGTATAATATATAGATTAGACTACGAGGAAGAGCATATTATGCTACTTTTTGTGGAAAAATGCACGGTTCCCATTATGGAACCCCTTGTAGTGTCCGGATAGAAGTGATTTATGTCCCAATAACACTATGTCCCAATCGTCAGAAAATGTCCAAGCCGTCACCGCAAGCTGCCCCACTTTGTGGCGGAACGTCGGTAGCGGAAAATTACATTTTCTATTTAATATTATATTTATTGGCGGTTTAGAGAGTGAAATTTTTATGCTCTATTGTCACCGGTAACCATAACGCACAGGACTTTGGCAAAAGGCATAAGCTTTATGGTGAAAGTGGTGTTTTTAAAGAAACAACTAACATTTTAATTAAATAAGGCAACTATAATCAGGAAGAGCGAAGCGAGCCCTAGTATATCCCACAAGTAACAACCTGAACATTTTGTGGTACACTTTACGGAAAAAGTATCGCGCCTATATTTGTTTTGTGCTTTAACATAGTAATTAATATTTATATGTGTTATCATTAGCCAGTCAAGGTGTGATGACGCGAGCAGTCGCAAAGCTCGGCTTTTAAAAAAAAAACGGTCTTTGCATCCATTGTGGATGATTTTAAATACAGTGTTTTCCGCCACTAAACCGATTTTGCTAAAATTTGGTAGGGGGATACTTTGAGCCCCGGGAAAGGACATAGAATTATTTTATTCCGGAAAATTTTCAGTTCCCACGCGATAAACGTATTTACGCGCAACGCTATTGCGGGCGTCAACTAGTTATTAATTACTATTTACTAGATGACGCACGCAACTCCGTTGCGCCAAAACTCGTTTATCGCGCGGGAACCGTACATTTTGTCGGGACAAAAAGTATCCTTTGTCCTTTCCCGGGACTCAAAGTATCTCCATGCCAAATTTCAGCTAAATCGGTCCAGCGCTCTGAGCGTGAAGAGGTAACAGACAGACAGACAGACAGACAGATACACTTTCGCATTTATAATATTAGTATGGAAGTATGGATTTAAAACTCATAACTGGTAACTTTATCTTGTCAAAGTTGAGGAAAAAGCGATGAATTTGAATTTTATAACTAGGAAGTTTACCTAATATGAGAACTGCTGTTCAATTATTTTGGCTTAGAAATTCTATAATATATTGTTTCTTACGCAACTTCAGAAGCATCTGTTCCTCGTATTCTAATTAGTTGGTGATATTATGATATATCGGTTCTCACTTACATAACGTGTTATATTTCTATATGTTGATATAATGCCAATAAACTCTGTCATATCGTTGTTATGTCGTTTTCCAATAAACCCATGGCGTTTATTGGGAAACGTTAGCGGCCTGAATACCAAACAGGAATATCGGTTCTTATGATGGCTTATTGGTCATACATACAATAATATTTTAGTTTATCATACTAACGTTGGAAATAAGAGACCTCTAATCTACTATAAGTGTTTTTGTGCTTTGTATGGACAGTGTCATCTTATCTTATATCTTTAAACGAGCAATTCTTGTATATTATATTATATAATTGGAATCTCGGAATCGGCTCCAACGATTTTCATGAAATTTAGTATATAGGGGGTTTCGGGGGCGATAAATAGATCTAGCTAGGAATCATTTTTAGAAAATTTCATTTTATTCGTGTTTTATCAAATACCGCGAGCAAAGCTCGGTCAAATAGCTAGTAATATTAAAATTCAAAACCATATTTATGAATTTGGTTGCATTTATTCGCAAGTTTGCAAGTCTGTGTCATTAACAATGCACATAATAAAATTATACCAAATCATTCATAACTTCATAGGTCACTATGGGCGCCGGCAGAAATAATTTCCAAGGGGTGCAGATTTTAGTTTTCTTTCTTTTCTCTTCTTTTTACTTTTTACGAATAACAGTGACTATCTATTTACGTCAACAGAATAGTTTTAAGTAGTAATTTAAGGCTAGTTCGCCAGTATTTTAGTCAAGTAGCGAGTATTTTAGTAGCTAAACGTGTCTGAATACTAAAAATTTAGTCATTTTGGGGCAGAAGCCAGAATTTAGTTACTAAAATACTTGGTACTTGACTTAAATACTAGCCTAATGCTTTAGTGCCGAAACATTACAAACTAATGTTTCGTTCATAAAAAAATATTTCCATTAAACGGCTTTTTGTTTCAATAATTCCTGTTGAGTTCCGAGATTCCCAAGGGGCGCAAGCGCACCACCTGGCACCCCCCTGCCGGCGCCCATGGACTCAGTAAAATGATTCCACTTTTTAACCGACTTCCAAAAAACGAGGAGGTTATATGTTCGGCTGTGGATATTTTTTTTTTTTTTTTTTTTTTTTTTTTTTTTTTTTTTTTATTTTTGTATGTTCAACGATTACTCCGCCGTTTGTGAACCGATTTTCGAAATTTTTGTTTTGTTGTATTAGGTTTCACTCCAATTTGGTACCATGTTCACAAAAGTGGTGATCTGATGATGGGATCCATGAGTAATCGAGGGAACTCCTCGAAATTTATATGGAAACATATGGTGATTTTGATTTTATGAGAAGCATCCTAAGCATATGCTACCAAAACACAAGATTCTGCACCAAGGTATACTATGGTTCCGAAGATACTAAGAGAACTCCGGATTCCTTTTAGATACAAGTTTGGGGGTTTAGGCACTATATTAAGAACTGAAAGCATATGCTACTATACAAATTATATTCATCATCATCATCATCATTTTCACGTCAGGGTCACCAATGTCACCAAAATTGAACATAACAAAATATTCAACCTTATCTCCAGAGCGTAAGGCGCACATTTGACATTACTTCTGAGAAGTAAGTTGCTTCGATAATACAAGTAACATGCTAGAGTGCACAGCTGTCACACTTACCAATCACGGCCACGGGCGGCCGTAGACTTCTCAAGCGATACTATGTATTACAATAATAAAGATAAAGTTTAAAATCATATGACAATGAAAGCCTCGCCGCTGCCGCGCTGCTAAAATTCCGGTTTGGCGCGGCTCGCACGTGTCCACTTCGATTTTTTTTAATGTATTGTTCAAAATTATCTGCAGCTGATATTATATTTTGTAAGTGTGACTGTTAACAAATTGTAATAAGATACGTAGAATAGTATACAGGTGTATTAGGGCCGATTCACACCGGAATGGCGGAGGCGAGGCGAGCAGTTTCAGTGTCATATGATTTTAAACTTTATCTTTATTGTTGTAATAGATAGTATCGCTTGAGAAATCTACGGCCGCCCGTGGATGCTCGTGGACTCTTGCGGCCGCCGGCGGCGTCAATTTCTCAAGCGATACTATGTATTACAATAAAGTTTAAAATCATATGACACTGAAACTGCTCGCCTCGCCTCTGCCATTCGGTGTGAATCGGCCCTAATCTACGTATAGTACGCGATGATTTTACTAGGTAACTAAAAAGAGTGAAATTATTATTTTTAACAAAAAATTAAAACCGACTTCCAAGGTAAAAACAATAATAACATCCTTATAATATGAACTAAAAAGTATTAAATAATTTTTCCTATCTCATGGTGCCTTTTTCCGAATTCGGCTAAAACTCAACTATTTCTGTACTCAATCTTCATAATTTTGAAGTCGGTGCCAGTTACAAATGTTTCAAATATTCTGGCATCTGGATTCAGCTATATCTGGTACCGACTTCAAAATTATGAAGATTGAGTACAGAAATAGTTGAGTTTTAGCCGAATTCGGAAAAAGGCACCATGAGATAGGAAAAATTATTTAATACTTTTTAGTTCATATTATAAGGATGTTATTATTGTTTTTACCTTGGAAGTCGGTTTTAATTTTTTGTTAAAAATAATGCACTCTCCATTCACATGAAACTAGACACAATTAGAATTCAGTGACTTATGGCTTACCGAAACCCCACCGCAGCCTCAATGGAAGCGTTAAGAAAGTTATTGTATAACCGTCAAAAACGGATTGGACGTGAAATCCGCCGTGACGTGACGTGACGCGAGCGTGACGCACAAATTGGAGTTTAGGGTCAATAATGGTCACATTGTTCGAGCTAGTTTGCTGAATTGCATACTTAGGAATTGGTCTGCTATTTTTAGTTTTATTTTAGTTCAGGTTGGTACAACTAAAATATATTATGTGGTTCAGGTCAGACTATCTGACCCGATTAGCGGTGTTTTGAATGATTCCGCGTTGTTTCGGATATGAGAAATAGTCAATAGAATATGTTGGCAGATTCTCAGACCTATCCGATAGCATACGAAACTTATTCTAAATCAATCAAGCAAACTTGTGCGATCTTTGACAACGGTTACACGTTCAGTCTGGAATCAGTTCAGTCTATCAGTCTGTGACTGACGATCATTCTACTATCATTCCTAACCATACTGAATGATGGACTGAACTGATGCCAAAGTCCAGACGGAGTGTGTAATCCACGGGGCTAATACAAAGGTGTAATCGTAGTCTATGTCATACCTATTTTTTTGCGTTGGGGGAATGCATTTACGCATCCCCGGGGCCTGGGGAGGACCACCGAGGTATGTGGGACTCCCCGGGGCGGACGGAAGACGCACCCGGGACTACCCACTAAAACCCCAACGGTGTTCCTGCTCCTGAAGGTGGGACTACGGGAAACGCGTGACCGCAGCCCCACCATCTCTGCCTCTTCAGGCTCACTCGTGGACAACATGCCACATCACTCCGCGACGATGCGCTGGAACATCTAGCGCATCGTGGAGTCTATGTCATACCTACCTAAAATTATGATCTTATGAATTAATTTTGTGGCTCAGTGGTGAGCGCGTTGGTAGCTCAAGCCGGGGGTCGTGGGTTCGAATCCCGCCGACGGAACAAAAAGTTTTCAATGTTCCTGGGTCTGGATGTATATTAAATATTATGTGTATAATTATGTGTATAATATAATAAAAATCTTAATGTATAGTATTAAGGGTCCGTATACGAAATTTTCCGATTTCGCTGATTTAACAGACGTGATTTAACAGTTAAAATACAGTACTTCTATAAGTTTTAATGCAACATGTAACATCATTTCAATTATAATTTAACCGCGACAGTTTTGTTTTAAAAGGTTTAGAATATCACCTGTTTATGGATTGTATTGACGTCTTAACGGTATGAAAAAAATACAATGTACTGTTGAGAAAGTCGTCTATAAAGTGTTGGAATTACTTTTTACCACTTTAATATGAAATAGTTGAGTCAAAAAATATGTAACTCGGCAAAATTTTAGAGAAAATGGGCAAAGAATTGCTGTTAATTTCGGCGACTTGGAGCTGTAATTCATAAAAAGAAAACGACAGAAATAATCTATAAATAAAATTCTACAAATTGTGCCAAAAAACACGATTCAAAACAACCTAAATCTCACATTATATTACTCGCCGCAAGGTTCGAGTCGGCTTTCCGCGCTTAAATATATTTTTAATCTAATAATTAATATATATATATTTTAATCGTCGAGTCGAATAAGGGGAAAAAACCAAATAATAATATTTCTGTAGCGAACCTTTGCAATTTCGTATTCATCGGCAAAATTTCTTATACGGACTCTTATAGTAAAAAATATATTTCCGTTGTCTGGTACCTGTAACACAAGTCCTTTAAGTACTTAGCACGGGGCCAGACTGACGTGGTGTGAAGCGTCCATAGATATTATTATTATTTATATTATTAATATTAATTTTGCTGGGTGATAAGATACTTTGAGTCATGAAAAAGGACATAGGTTACTTTTTATTCCGGAAAATGTACAGTTTTATATATATTACTATAAATTACTATAAACGAATTTTGGCGCTACGGAGTTGCGGGCGTCATCTATTATGTCAATATTTCGATGAGCAGATCCTAGTTTGACATGACATGAACAGTTACGATAACAACGGTGGTGTACAGTTACGATATTGTCGCCGGAATGCGGACGTCACCGGCACGTACCGGACACCACGACATTATAAATTGCCATTACCGAGTGCGTTCAAGTGATAAAAGATGACCAAAGATGCAATAAAAGAAGCTGAAACAGCTTTTGCGGTATGTCTGTCACCAGGCTGAGGGGCGACTAGTGACAACCAGACAGACAGTGAAGTCATAGTAATAGGGTTCCGTCTCTACTGTTTAAGAACGGAACCCTGAAAACTCATGAACACTCCGGAAGTGCTGAAAGAAGTAAAAACGAAACAACAGGTACAGGGGCAAGCATACATTTTCTCCGCGTGTTAGAGAGGCGATTTACATTTTCTTACGACGCCTTTGTGGTCTAGTGGTATAGAGCGCGGCTCTTGACTCGGAGGTCGTGGGTTCGATTACCGCGTTGGAAACATGATATTTCCAAGTCTGGTTAGGACAATGCAGGCTGATCACCTGATTGTCTGACAAGCAAGATGATCCATGCGTCGGATGGGCATTTAAAAAGTCGGTCCTGTGCCTGATCTCTCGCCGGTCGTGTCGGTCTGCCGTCCCACTGGGTTATGAGAGTAAAGGAATAGAGTAATACTGCGCACACACTTGAGCACTATAAAATGACTCCTACGTAGCTGGCCTGGTTTCAATAAAACCGGCCACCGTCACCGAAACCAGTGTGGGAGCTATTATTATTTTCTTACGAATTTTTGATCAGATCACCACCACGAGAGTTTAACATCCATCAAAAACGCCGCTTCACTTCTGCTGTTACAAAATACAAGCCATGGTTTTTTTTTTAAGTGTAAGTTTCTGGCATAAAAAGATTGCTTAGAAGGTATCATTATCCTTATAATTTTGCAAAGTTTCGTTAGCCACTCAAAATAACAGCTTATCTAAGATTCTAAAAATATTATGTAGTTCATCTAAAAGGTAAGAGAAAATACCTAAGAAGACCTATGTTATAAAGCATATAACACAATCAATAGCGAGGTCCAGTTAGTAACGGTGAGCGATGCACCCATAAGTCACTGCAATGGCTGCGCGGGCGCATAAAAACACGCAGCGTTCTATATTGTGATATGATTACTGTATTCATAGATAGCAGATAAATATTGCTATAAATTACTAGATTACAGCTAGTGTATTTCAAAATGGATGGAAGGTTAAATTTGTTGTCAGTTTGGTTGTTTGCTGTAAATACTTAGTGGACGATTTTAGTCGAATTTTACGTATTTTATTGGAAATGGATGGAAAAAGTAAAAGAATCACAAAGGCGCAAACTGATTTTCTAATTTATAAAGTAAAATTATGTGGTCCACTTTGTCAAAGGCACTTGTAAAGTCCGTATAAACTGCGTCCGTCTGGAGTCCCTCGTCTATCGTATTTATAATATCAGTAGTATAACTCAGTAAATTAGTGTTAGTAGATTTGCCTGCGATAAAACCATGCTGTAACGATGAAATCTGTTCCTTTATGTAGGAATGTATTGTATTGTAAATGGATGGAAAAAGTAAAAGAATCACAAAGGCAAAACTGATTTTGACAAGACGCAATATCATCGAAGAGAACCTACAGTGTTCTAGTGACACATTGCATTTGAGAATATGACACTTATTACTGCAATGTTTTTACGCTAGAGGCAGCACCAGCACAGACAGTAAACAAAAAGTTTTGTTCGACGATAGACAATAATTTTGGTCGAATTATTTTATGTGTGTGCTAGCGGTCTCTGCTTCGACCTTTGCGAAACATTTCATATTATTTTGTTAATGTTAATTATCAACATAACCTAATATAATCAAAGGTGACTGACTCATGACTGACTGACGTAGTGATTTATCAACGTACAGCCCAAACCACTGGACGGATCGGGCTGAAATTTGGCAGGTAGATGTTATGACGTAGGCATCCGGGACAAATCTACCCCCAAGGAGATAAAATAGGAGATGAAAATTTGTATGAAACTTTGTCAATTTTAAATCATATCAATGTAAAATATGTCAATCGGGCTGAGACTTTGATACCAAATTAATAATATTATTATAATACTTCTTAACGCGAACGAAGCCGCGGGCAAAACCTAGTATTTTATAAATTTAACCACTACCCACAAAATATCCACGGATTTCTGTTTGACGACAAAGTTGCGACTTGCGTCAGCAAATAAATACCAAGCCCTCCCGACCCTACCGTTATAGAGGATTTAAATTTCAAATAATAATAATATGGACGGGCACAGCCCGGCATCGAAGCCATTGTCTGCGAGAGACATAAAAACGTCCGCAGATTGCATCAGCGTTTGATCACATCTAACTTATTCCCTACGTCTAGGACTTAGAACTTAGAACCTTAGTATTGGTATTGTTATAGGAGTAAAGCCTTGGTCTAAGGTTTACATTTTTTGCTAGAACTTAAAGCCTGGTATTGTTATGAGAGTAAAGAATAATTATTATAAAGTTACTTTGTGGAGTTATAATATACCTTGTTATTTCTTTTAAGGGGGTGACAGACACGCGAGTTAGTACGCGGACTTATGGCTCGACGATCTTAATCGCCGCGAGCCTGGGGTTTACTATGCCCCCAGGCTCGCGGCTCGCGGCGCGTGTGAGCGATTATCGTGTGTCACCGACGCGAGCCGAGTAAGTTCGCGAACTTAAAACCCGCATACATAAAGTTCGTACGTGTGTCACCCCTTTTATCGCTTTGTGATAATACGAGCATTGACGGAACGTCCATCAGAAAGACTTCCCTGATTCTAACGTAATGAAATTTAAACATCTAGCTTTTATCCAAACGGACATAGATAAATTTTCGGAGTGTTCATCGACCATTTAGTTGATGTACTGTCAATGCACATTGCACACCCTCTTACTCCATCATAATTATATTATTGATTTGAGTGAGAACAAGAAGTAAGAAGTTTAAATGTTGTAAAAGCTATACTAGGTCAGCACCATACATTTACTTATTAAGGATGTTACCAGTTCGTCATCGTAAACTTGCTCACTGCTTTATAATTCCAAGATTATGGTTTAAACTTAGGATACTTACATTATTTTTTTTTTTTTTTTTGTTACAGTGAGCTGTCGGCTGTGAAGAGTATGGCGGCGTGCGGGGGCTGGGCCGAGGAGCCCGTGTCTAAGGTAAGCATAATTTTAGTGTCCAAGTGTGTGCGAAATACACAAGAGCTCTCTTTGTTTCTTCAGTCTTGTAATAATACAGGAAACCTACATATTGTGAGAAAGCGAACCACTTCTCTATGTGAGCTGATTCTAAAACATGACAGCTATCTAGTTAAAGGCGTCCCCTACGGAGATTTCGTAATTTACCGTATTTAGGGGCTTATAAACTCATAATTTGAAAGCTACAAAGTTATAATAAAAATACAGCAATATTTTTCAGCAAATCAACATTCCTTTCCAAGTTTTAAATTTTCTATTTTTGTTTATTATACTAATGATATCAGCTTCCAAAGTAAAACCGACTTATTAAAATTCAAGCATACATTCAGCATCTCCTTAGTATTTACAAATTACTGTTATTTGAAACACACGCCAATAGATCGACAATATCATAAACTACATATTCCACGTTTGAATTTTTTTTTAGCTCAATTTTGAACTGAGATAAGTAAAAAAATAGGGTTTTGGTGCGATCTCGGCAACGCGGCAAATGTATGGCCAAGGTCGTTTGCTCCGGGGATGGCCTTAAACAGGTGTCACTTAAAAAAATACCAGCGTCTCTCAAATGACACAGGTTTTGGTACTTCTGGTTTATGGATGTTCGGGTCATACACCGAAACATCCTTGTAGGAATACAACAAATAATTATTTTGAATTCAAGAACTCTGCAAGTCTAGATGGTTCCAAATTTTGAATCTACTCTACAATTATAGCTCAAACTATGGAAAAGCCTGAGGTTTTTCACACCAAAACTAATGAGCTAAGTACGATTGAAATTCAAAGAAATTGTACCTTTTCTATTGTTAAATAACTGTAATCCACATGTCACAACTAAAGACATGAGTGAGTGAAGTGGGTAAGTAACAATTTGAAAACTGAAGTTTTTTGCACAATTATAGGCTTTAGGACCGGGAAAATAATTTGAAATCAAAAAAGTGGATGAAGTAGGTAAGTTACAAGGTTTGCTCAATTTATAAGGGAAAAAATCAGTATTAAGGTGATCGCACATTTACGAGTATCAGCTCGCACGCGCCGAACGCGCCACATGATAGAATTCGTTGTATGAAATAATGTGAAACCTCGCACATTCGTCCGAACCGTACGCGTCGCATTTCGCGTACTATAATTTACCATCGAGGAAATTGATTCCTAGGTAAGTTGATAGACCAACGTTATTTGGTCGGATCGTGTCAATTCAATGTTAATAATGAAGATAATACGTGAGTGCAAGAATCGAACAAGTAACATTTCGTAACATACGGTCAATAACTCATTTTTTCCATAATTATATTATTAAAACTTGTAACTTATCTACTTCATAACCTAGCTAATATATCTGGCTACACATAATATAATCTATAGTTTTTCTATTTCAAATAATTTTCCCGGCCCTAAAGCCTCCATTTAAGCAAAAAAACAGGAGTTTTTTCATGTTAATTACCTTATTCTTCCACTCACGTCTTGAATTACGATATTATATCGGCTGGGTTTGACATATTAAGTCGTAACGCGACCAAAATACGTCGGTCCCCCATCTACCTACGAATCAACTTCTCTGTACTATGCAGTGCGTTCGACGAGTACGGTGCTGACAAAAATGTGCGATCAACTTGATGTAAAATGCCAGTTACGAACTTCATCCACACGTGTCTCACAAGTGTACATTCCAATAAATAAGTTTTCTACAATCGCACTTCGCACGCTCTCGAACCAATCGCCTTTGTTTCGACACGCAAATCAAATCACATACTTTTGTACTCTAATTGTCGTATTTCTAATAATTTAGCAATGTCTTTCGTAATCTTACCAGGGATATTTGTAACTCCCATTCGACTCGGATACGAAACGAATTGTTTTCGAATCAGAGTCGAACCAAAGTCGTGGAAAAGACAGAAAAACCCTAGAGCAGGGCTTCTCAAACTTTCGGCTCCACGAACCACTGTTAAATTTCCAGGAGGCAGCAAACCCCTTACTACCTAATAAAATCCCCCCCCCCCCCACTTTGAGTAACCCTGCCCTAGAGAATAACTGCCGCACTCAGAGTGGAACATTAATAATTAATATTCAACTCTGAGTGCGGCAATAATAAGTAATTACTTAAAATATATAATTAATTCAAAATTTTGACACAAGCCCCATACATTATCTGTCAAACTCTTCATTAAATTTAATTTAATCATAATTAAATGTCTCTGAGTACAGCGGTATGAGTCTGCAAAATTTTAAGCTTACAAGTATCTTTAGTTTCTCGATGTTTTACTTTTGGTCAAAAATTACCCTTGGTACATCAATGCATACCATTTTTAGACTTTACATCACTTTACATGTAAATTGGAAACAATAAAAAACTAAAGCTGAATATTTACATTCCTTGTTCACAATAATTTATGCATTTAAAAATAGAATTCCAATTTTAAATGCGATAAAAATGGGGTTCTCACGCAAAACTAAATGGAGGTGTATTTTTAACCGATTTGCATTAAATATTTATGATAAATGATAATATATTGCGTACCTTTCAATTAGTACGCAATATCACCACAACTATTATCAAAAATGCTATAAAAAGCGCAAATACTCTAAAATTGTTTTTTATTATTATGTGGGTAAGTGTATTAATTTTAATATATTTTTTTTTAATATAGAAATTAATAATTTCTTAAGTTTACGCGAGTACCACTTATCCATACTAATATTATAAATGCGAAAGTGTCTGCCTGTCTGTTACCTCTTCACGCCCGAACCTCTGAACCGATTTGGCTGAAATTTGGTGTGGAGATACTTTGAGTCCCGGGAAAGGACATTATATGTGGGAGAGCCATGCTTCGGCACGAATGGGCCGGCTCGACCGGAGAAATACCACGTTCTCACAGAAAACCGGCGTGAAACAGCGCTTGCGCTGTGTTTCGCCGAGTGAGTAAGTTTACCGGACGCGGAGGCCCAATCCCCTACCCCATTCCCTTCCCTACCCTCCCCTATTCCCTTCCCATCCCTACCCTCCCCTTTTACCCTATTCCCTCTTAAAAGGCCGGCAACGCACCTGCAGCTCTGATGCTGCGAGTGTCCATGGGCGACGGAAGTTGCTTTTCATCAGGTGACCCGTTTGCTCGTTTGCCCCCTTAGCTCATATAAAAAAAAAGACATAGGAAACTTTTTATCCCGGAAAAATGTACGGTTCCCGCGCGATAAACGAGTTTTGGCGCAACGGAGTTGCGGGCATCATCTAGTATTCTAGTGATATTATAAGGTTGAAACACTTTAAGGTACGGATTTTGTCGCGGAGCACTTAAATTACGTTTCGGCTGCTTTACAGCGGCAGTGGTCACGGGTGGATTAGTAAAAGTGCTCCGCGACAAAATCCGTAAGTGTTTCAACCTTATAATATCATAAAAATTAATAATTAATAATAAGGATATTATTTTATCAATTACTGATGAGAAAAAGTGGTTCAAACGGATTTTATTACTGTTAAAAAACTAGTTTGTTCAATTAATTAAAAAAAGAAAAAGGACACGGCCACATTAAAACTACAATGTTGGCAACACTGAAGCTGAGTAAATTAGCTAAAATGTAATTAAGTTCTACCAAGTCCAAAGCTATTTTACCTTGTAGTTTCTATAAAATGACCCTTATCTTCTTGGCAAAAGGGTTACAAGAGCTATTACTGTATTTAATTACAGGTTTCCTATCCATTTATCGAATATAAAGTGACTTAAAAGCACATCATCATCTTTCTTATGTCGCGCAGCTCAGTGAAACTACTGTTAAAATAATATAGCAAGTATTGTGGTTTATTTGATAAGTAATAAAAAAACTTTATAAATTGACGTTTAAATGTAGTTTTCTAAATAATTGAGAAATAAAAGTTAAGTTTACATGATTTTGATGCTGATAATTAGTGATAACTTTATAGTAATAGGCATGATGACTTTTTTTTCTGGTAATTGAAAGACCCTTAAAAATAGAAACATCGCTGAAAGAATAACTCTAGATAGCTTAAAGATAAGCTATCTAAAATATGAATAATAATAATAGAAGATTAAAAATTCACCAATTCAACAATTCAAACATCTCATAAAATAGACCAGCCCGAAACGCTCAATACAAAGTGCTACGAAATAATGACGTCACACTTTCGTAGTTTGTACGCATCGGGAGAGAATTTTGTTCGGTAGGTATCCATACTAATATTATAAATGCGAAAGTGTGTCTGTCTGTCTGTTACCTCTTCACGCTCAAACCGCTGAACCGATTTCGCTGAAATTTGTCATGGAGATACTTTGAGTCCCGGGAAAGGACATAGGTTACTTTTAATCCCGAAAAAATGTACGGTTCCCGCGCGATAAACGAATTTTGGCGCAACGAAGTTGCGGGCGTCATCTAGTATTAAATATTGCGTTTATGAAAGTGGTTTCAAAACAAAAGTTACTTTTAATTGCATAAGTTATCGAATGGTATACAAATATTAAGAAATTTAATTGAAAAAAAGACGGGTTGCACTCCGGGAGTGCCGGCAGAAGTGAAAACTTGATTATAATTAACGTTGTGCATTTTTTAAACCATTTTTAATTAATCGAAACCCTTACAATCGATTAAAAAAAAATATCGACAATCGAAAAAAAAAACCAATCGATTTGTTCGATTAATTTCAATTTCGATTAAAATTAATTTTAATTATTACTTAATTTTAATTATTACTTAATTTTAATCATTACCTAATTTTAATCATTACTTAATTTTAACTATTACTTAATTTTAATCGTTACTTAATTTTAATTATTACTTAATTTTAATCATTACTTAATTTTAATTATTACTTAATTTTAATCATTACTTAATTATTTTAATTATTACTCAATTATTTTAATTATAACTTAATTTTAATTAAGTTAAGTTAAGTTTCATTAAGACTTGATTATCCAACTTTGAAGACGCATAACAAAAAAAATACAAAGCTATCAAGCTGTAATTTTGGGCACACTTATTTTTTA
The DNA here is from genome assembly GCA_905333045.1 of Lysandra bellargus. Classification (NCBI taxonomy): domain Eukaryota; kingdom Metazoa; phylum Arthropoda; class Insecta; order Lepidoptera; family Lycaenidae; genus Lysandra; species Lysandra bellargus. The sequence goes on along the minus strand of HG995363.1, from coordinate 5,914,487 downwards.
TCGTGATTTCTTTATTTTATTAACAAAATTCGCTAATCTAGGACCTTGTCATCATCCCTATTATTGGAATAAAAAGTGTACAGCTCATATAAGTATAGCAGTTTATTAGAAGAATTCAAAAAACAACGCTTGTTTATGTCGTTATAATATTAAGTGTCTAAACACGTATTATGCCGAATTCCCGCGGCGGAAGTTCGGTACGATTCCGCCTACAATGTATTTTAAATTACCGATGACACTGTGTCATTGACACCATGCCGAAATTCCGTCGCGTAACGCGTTAACGGTCATGATGATGATGATGATGATGAATATAAAATCAAAACAGTACACAAATGAGTGTTACGTGAAACGGAATCAACAATTACGCCTTTCCCTCGAATTCGGCAATTAAACAACGTTAGAGCGATTAAATCTGAGAAGCTCTTTGTTATTAATATTATGTCATATGCATGTTCACAAATAGTTTATTTATGGAGGAAGGCGGCTCCGTAAACCCAATTGTTAAATAGCTTTATCCACACTGTGCCTTTTTCTGTTCGTCAAGGGCATGCGTTATAGTGCAGTCAACAGCGAACGTGAGGCATGCCATCGACGCATGCGCTCTGACCGTATCCAAAACTTCAAAAATGTCAATGTTGGCGTTGAGTTCGTTGACGCATTTAATTACTGAATGCGCCAAAATGAAAGTTGAATGAAAGGAGATGACGAAAATTGAGGACAAAAGCGCCTAGTGTGGACGTAGCTAATACTTTCAAACACGGAATAATCAATAAAGGAATCTTCTTCCTGATATCAGACACGTAGCTGCTATCAAAAAAGTTGATTCCTAGGCAGATGGCGGACAGTAATTTGGTCGCGTTAAGTCAAACCCATTCGACCGATCATAGCTAACATTGAATTGATATAAGACGACCACATGACGTAGATCCGTCAACTGGCTAGGAATCAATTTCCTCGATGGTACAATATACATAATGCGCTGATTGGTATCATAAAGTTATAAGGATATTTTTTACTCTTCCTAGATTATAGGTACTTTATTATTAAACATATTATTATTATTTAAAATTCGTAAATCTCTCTCTTTACAGCCATATCTTTTGACTTTAAAGAAGAAGGTGATTAGCTATGTCCACACTATGCGCTTTCGTCTTCAATTTTCGTCATCATCTTTCATTCTACTTTCGTTTTGGCGAATTCAGTAATTGAATGCGTTAAAGAACGCAACGCCAACTGTCATTTTTAATAACAAAGCGAAAGTTTTAGACGGTCAGAGGGCATGCGTCGCGGGCATGCCTCACGTTCGCTGTTGACTGCGCTATAACGCATGCTCTTGACGAACAGAAAAAGGCACAGTGTGGACAGAGCTATTCAACTCAAGGATTTTTGTTTGTTTCGTCTACGAGAAAGTTACATAAGTATAGTTTATTATAGTTTAACTTTTTAATGTTCATACTTTTTTCAGGACAAGCAGCGGCCTCCGATCTACAACCCCGAGGACTACGCGACCTCCCTCAAGAAGTGGGGGAAGAAGATGGCGGCGGGCAACCTGTACGAGCCTGAGGAGAACAAGGCCAGGACCCTGCCCGCGCAAGGGAGCAAGGACTTCAGGTAGACTTGCTAGACCAGAACAGGGTTGCCCTAAAGCAGGCCATAAACGCAAAGATGTAGGTACCTGACAGGTTTGCCTGTGCAGTTACGCCTGTCCTTCAAAGTTGAGGCAAAACCTGCACATTTGTATAACATACACGCTCCGGTTTAGCTGAAAAGTTGACCTGTTCAGGCAAACCTATCAGGTACACCCTTGCGTGTATGGCCTACTGAAGATGACAGGCTAAAACATACCAGGCCAAAATATGGCCTCCAAATCCCGGCATACAACATGACAGGCTCTACCAGGTCAAACACTGCTAGACAAAACCATAACATGATATCCAGTAGTGGTTATAGCTCAGACCTGTACAAGAGGCCTAATACTTAGCCAAATACTCAATACACTGGTAGCCTAAAGCATATCTTGACAGCAGACGTGGTGGTAATTCTAGGCTAGTAAAGTATACGAACACGACAGGGATAACTTCAGATATAAACCTGCCCTGTTTGTTACCTCTTTCCGCTAGTGCTGAGCCAATGATCAATCGATTTAGGCAACATCTAGCAATACTTACGTCGTAATAATATAATATCATTATTCCAGGAATCCTTGTCTGAACGTGGGCGAAGAGATGAGCCTGCGGCAGTTTGGCACGCCCAGCGAGCTGCTCACCAAGCTGCGCGCTGACCTCCGCCTGTCCTTCCCCAGGTAAATACATAATATTTATATTGTAAATGCGAAAGTGTGTCTGTCTGTTTGTCTGTTACCTCTTCACGCCCCAACCACTGAATCAATTTTGCTAAAATGTGGTATGGGAATACTTTGAGTTAAGAAGACAAAATTTTGTCAGACAACAGATTTGATATTATCTACAGTCTGTCAAAAACTTTTGTGTAAAAATGCCTGTCCTGTTGTACTATAGCTGTCGCATCAGCTTTTTTTTTAGATTTCATGCTTCGTAGCTACTTATGTAGAGTTGGAAAATTCATAAATTATGATAGTTAAATACAGGGTGTTATGAACGTACAATTTCAAAACTTCGTCCATCTTTAATCCTAAAAACTTAGTCTTTGAGAGTTTTCCACAGTCTACTGAACCCTAATCGTATCGAGTTTCGTGTAACCCGACACCACCGCCCGGGCCGCATTAATTAGCGAGATAAACGGTTAACGCCAATGTGTTAAGGAATTTGTTTGCTAACTGGTCTAAATGGCTATAAAGTGAACATGCGAAGCCTCCGTGGTCCAGTGGCTTAGAGCTCGGTTCAGAGGTCGTGGGTTCGATTGCCGCGTTAGAAAATGTTTTTAGGTTTGGTTAGGACTTAGGACTAGGATGGACATGTAAAATGATGGTCCTGCACCAAACTCTCGCCACTAAGTAATTATGAAAGCTGGAAGAGAGACTCTTGTTTACTGCGAATTTATTTGATTGCAACCAGCTACTCACTCTCTAGTCTCACTAGTCACTGTTCCAAAAATTACGTGTGGCACTCGGGAATTGCCGCGGTAAAGCTATTGCATAGAATTTTTTATCAACTTGTGCCATATTATGTCTACTCGCACGAACTCAAACACCGTGGTGAAATCTGGCAACACTCTCCGGCACAGCGATGCGGTGTCGCCGGAGTGGGTTGTGTATGGTGTGTTAGGTGTTTTTCGTTACGATATTTCTTGATTCGGTCGCCGCGCTCAAAGCCCGCTATAACTGATATTATAAAGCCCGCCCGCGATAATTGTAATGACGTACTAAATTTGTTTTTTTCCTTGTGCATGGACGTAGTATTGTGAATTTGTGATTGTGAACTACTTACATTTTGACACACTTCATAATGTACGCCATACACGTCGCTACGGTTTACCGGAGAGGTTTACCTGCGCCTGCCTGCCTGGCGCCTGCGCAGGTTGACCGGAACGTGTGTCATGTGAAGGGTACAGGGGCAAAACAAGAAATGTCACAAAAACAAAAGATTTCATAATAAGCATTTTAATATTTTAAAAGTTAACAATTTTCTTAATTATCATTTAAACTTACTTACTGTTTATAGGAACTTTAGTTTACTTTTAAAAGTCTTAAATGCAGTTACAAAAAATACTGTTATGAAATTAAAATTATACTAAATTATTAAAAAAATAAAGTAATTAACTTTTAGAATATACAAAAACTGGGAATGTCCACTGTGTCCCATACAAGGAATGTCCAACTAAACATGAGGAATGCTTTCAAAGTAGGATTGGGCCCCTTCAGAACAAAATCTTTTTAAATCCATTAAGTCCTTATACTTCTCTGCACTAACAGGCAAAAAATTTTGATAGGCAAATCCTGGCAATTCAAATTCGTTTGAAAAGTCAGATCCAGTTCCTTTTTTAGCTACTATAGGTGATTTTTCCCATATACCATTATAGTTACTTCTGTGTAATATAACTCTGGGATGTTCCCGTACACACATTAATTCTCTTTGGGATTGTATTGGAAAGGAACATTTTTTTAAGTATTGATTTTGAAAAAATTCAGAAAATTTTCTGATATGCTCTCCTATTCCTACCTCAATCACCTCAAAGGGTCTGGGTCTTTGCCGACTGACTCTCAGCAAATCATACCACTGGTATGGGACTTCCATGTGAGCTTTCAGATTGATGAGGCCCATATTTTTGTCACATTCTAAGTATGATTGTCCTCGTATTGGATAAGTGATTTTGATGGAATCCAGGAGTTTCATTTTATGGACAACAAAATGAATAAACCTCACCACAGTGTAGTTCTTATTCTGGCCCCCGGCGGAATCACAGAATATTTCTAAATACTTCACACAACTATCCATGTGATTAGTTAAATAATTAAACAGAAATGAAACCACTTCATCTGAACCCTTACGTCCACAGGTTTCAGGATAGGTGTAAAAATAGGAGCTTGCATCACCCAATGCATGCACATTGAAAGAGTACATTGATAATTGACGTTTGTAGTAAACATCATTGGTGGTAATGTTTGGCAATGACACATTCTTTTGGTAGTCCATGGCAATTGCTTGAAATTCCACATTACTTCTGCTCTTCAATCTTGCATTCTTCTTGCGGTCATAGAATGTTTGAGCCTTTTTTTTTGTGTAAATTGTTCAGAACAGTTAACCGATTTAGTTCAACAATATTACCTTCAGCTCTTAATGCCTTTGCTTTTATTGTAAACTCATCACAAGCACTACAGGTGTCTGTTCTTGGATAACCAAATGATATATTAAACTCTGTGTTAAATATAGTTCTGTAAGTTTCATAAGATACATGATTTTGTGACTCATATGCTTCCAAGTATAACTTATACATTTTCTTTATATTCAGGTCTTCAGGTAGGTATTCTTTTTTCGTATCATTTAAACTATAGTGACTTAGTCTTCCTTTAAAGGATTTTATATGCGTACAAATCAAGTTTTTAATGTTATTGTCTAATCGCTTGTTTGAACTAGACTTGCTTGCCTCTTTTATCAATTGGTGGAGTGCCAGTCATTTTCAATGATTTTTGCAGATGTTCCAACTTCCCTTTAGTTATGCCAAATATGGATATAAATGCTTTGTAACAGACAGGTACCTCTTTGGTTTCATCATTTTCAATAACCCTCACTTTATAAGTGAAATAGGTCTGATGGAAATTAGCATCAATTTCCGACTTTCTGCTGCGCCTCCTTTGTATTGAATTCACACTCATCAATCCACACAAGTATATATTTTGCTCATCGGTGCATTTCACACTGTTGAAGTATTTTATCAATTTTGTACGTTGATCTGATGATACACTTTCAAAACATTTTAATATTTTACATCGGCAGTCATCTCCTGTTTCGTGCGTAGCAACTCGCAGTTTTTTCATTACTTCTCGCATTCTTCCTGTCTTCTTTCGTTTCTTTGTGTTACACATAATACTATTATTATTTTCTTCATCACTATCAGTCATTTTACTAGAGATAATCCAATTAACTTTCCAAAACAAACCAGCAAGTCCGAACAAATCAAAATAATAATCGAGATAACCTCAAATTTAACGTAAATATTTTGACAGCTTGGACAATCCTTGTTACGTTCCGTTACGCCAAGGACCTTCCCTATTTTGTTCCTGTACATAGTTTTACATTTCAAGTAAAATATCGGACTACGCTTGTTTTAACACTTTTTGAGTGATGCCAAATTAAAATACGCGGGAAAAGGAAAATGTTGCCCTATAAAAAATTGTTTTAGATTTTTTGGACATTCCTGGTTTTGCACCTGTACTCTTCATGTGTGGAAATAGACCTGTGCAGTTTTTTAGGCCTGCGCAATCGACCGGAGCAAAAACGAAAATCAATTCTTTCGACTGATACCTGCGCAGGCCGCCTCCCCGGTACCTAAACCGTAGCGTGTATGGCGTACATAAGGACCATGTAAGTAGGTACCTACTTAAAATTTTACGATGAATTTAATTAGGCACCTACCTAACGAGTAGAGTTCAACTTTTGAGTACGAATCGTTACTTTTATATTATATGCTAATAAGAGAAGAAAACTTTCTAAACACAACCTTATATTATTGTAGTCCAAGCTAATTTAAACAAAGTTAGACCATAAATAAAAGTGGCTGTGTACAATTTGTGACAATCTCCCTTATGCCGGCAAATTATACACCAGCGTGCTATAATGGCGCTGATCTACATCCATGAGATTATTTATAGCTCTAGGGAAAAGTGTACAGTTTATAAAAATACGCAAGGAAAGTAAGATTTGAATGTAAGGCGTTTTGTTAAATAGGACGAGTTTTATAGGTATGGCTTGTAAAATAAGTCGTACCTACTTATACTTAATATATTATCTGTTATTTCGTTTTCTGGTTCGAGTCGAGTTATTTTGAAATATAATATTTTTATTGTGCCGATCTGTGCCCCAAAGTACTGTACTTACAGTATTTCAAGCGAGCGTCTACCAAAGTTTGACAGAAAAAATTAAATACTTGAAGGAGGCAACATGTAAAATATAGCCCCGGATTTATAAATATAGGCCGTTATAGGCCACGGCCTAGGGGCCGGTAGTGTCAATAGAGGTCCAGCAGAAATTGTACATGGGGCGGCGGAAATAAAGTTGTCTATTCTCATAAAAAAATAATTGGCAATGGTGACATGTTAAACATAGCTGAATATACCATCAGAAAAACTGATTCATAGGCTGATGGCGAACCTATATTATTTACCTACCTACGTTATGTCAAGTATTGATTTGCAATCAATACTTGACATAACGTCATTTGATTGATGTGCGATCTTGCGGCTGCTAAGCCGCAAGTTCGGGCGGACGCATATAAATCGAGTCTAAATCCGTACAATAGGGCCGCTATTTGCCTACGAATAAATTTCTCTGATCGTAGAAAATATGAAAACAATTCGTCTGTAGATCAGAGGCGTAAAATATTTTTATCTCTTTCCCGCAAATAAGCGGCCGGCGCCCGCGCCGCGTCGAATTCCTTTTTTCATACAAGAAAATATACTATTTACTTAACGACCCTTATCTTCTGGTTAATTAAGGCATTTAACGGTAGCTGGTATCTCGTTTTTTCTCGTTGTTATGTGGACACGTACAGATAATATTAGCTACTTTGTTGGAATAAATAATGCATTAGCATCGACAAGATTCTTGTATCATATCAATAATGTTACTTATATTAATGATAAAGTGACTTTTTAAAATTTTAATTGATTATTTATGTAGCTTTATTTACTTTATTCAAAGCTGCCGTGGACGACTGTCATAATGAAACCTCTCCATAATTATTGCCAATTATAATAAGTAGGTAAACGTACCTAATAACGAACCGTGTGGAAAAATGACCATACCTATTCATTTATCGACATCAATTGCTCATGCCCAGTGCCGAATTTTTATATTTATGAGTGCAGCAGGCCCACTCTATTTTGGCCTCCCTGTGTACAAAATCTGCCGGCCCCCTATGGACGCTGCCGCTCTCCTAGGACACTACCAACCCTAGGCCGGCGTATATATCTGCCGCATACGACCTATTTATAAATCCGAGACAGCTCATGCTATAGACTGCTTCGATCTTATCATCAGAGTGGTAATCATGTAACAAATCCGTCAAAGCTGTTGAAGTCCTCTTTAGAGCCCAGTTACCAAGATTTTTTGATAGCTGAGTCTTTCTATTATTATAATAGTGTCGTTAATTGACATTATTTAAAACAATAAATATAAAATGTAGTAAATAGATAAACGCTTATCAAAATACCTTAAAAACTGGGCATAATCTATCCATCATCGTCAACTCTCTTAACAATCTTTTACCATCATTTCAGTTTCGTCCAGGAGTTCGCATGCGAGCCGCTAGACGGTGTGACGTTACTGCTGGAACTGCTGCGGAACATCCAGCTGAGCCAGGCGGGGGACGGGGCGAGGGGGCCGCCTGCAGTCAGGAGGAGGCCGCTGTTGGATGAACTGGCATGCTTGTGAGTATTTATCCATACTAATATTATAAATGCGAAAGTGTGTCTGTCTGTCTGTCTGTCTGTTACCTCTTCACGCTCAAACCGCTAAGCCAATTTTGCTGAAATTTGGCATGGAAATACTTTGAGTCCCGAGAGAGGACATAGGATAGTTTTTATCCCGGAAAAAATGTAAGATTCCCGCGCGATAAACGAATTTTGGCGCAATGGAGTTGCGGGCGTCATCTAGTTTATTTATAAATTCTTTATTTGCATAATTATTATAAACAATATACCTATATAATAAAAACAGCATATTAACCCATCAAGCCCCATGACACCGGCGACCGCGACAACAATAGACTAACAATAGATTTCCAAGAATCCGCGATCGCAGTATTAAGGTAAGGAATATTGCAAATATCTGCCTTGCTGGTGAGTATCTGGCTTTTGCTAAGGTTTGAGGAAACTCCAAATTTCCCGTTTTGTAGAAAAACACTTGTCAAATCCACGCAAGAAACTAGTTTTACTTGTGAAAAAGGCCTTTCGCGAATTGCCGTGCAAGAAACAATTATACTTGAGCACGCTTCCAAAATGTGAACTACAAAAAATTTAATATGTTTTTGAGTATACTTACAAGGTTTGGAAACTACTCATATATACATAAAATACATTCCCAGAGATCAAAACAGTCAAAATATTATGTTCCACCCGCTGAACGGCACGGCAGTGCCATATACAAGGTGTAATTCAAAACTAAGTAATAATACTGTATGTATCCCTTAAATAATATAGTTTACTGTGAAAATAGCAGCGCTGAAACAATAACTTTTTAAACTTTTGTATTGGGAAATCGATGACGCTCGGGCGTTTGTCCATACAAATAGAAAAAAAGGTCTTTCAGCGCTGCTACTTTCACAGTGAACTAACTCTATATAAAGGACACATTCAAGCACTATAATGTATTATCACTTAGTTTTGTTACATCCTGTATTGTTAAACATGCTACCAAACGATCTTCCAACCGTAGATTCTGATGAAAATCCGTTTGTTAATTCCAGGCAATGTCTCTGGAGTTGCTGCTCCCGCTACGGTGACTGTGCTCGGCGGCTGGTGGCAAACTCCAGCGGGGTGTACGCGCTTACCGTCTGCATCATGTCCACCGTCAATAAGTCCAGGGTCATCGCTCTGCAGGTGGGTTCTATGAAGACACACGATCAGACATAATCTACCCCTACAACCCCTGTTAAGGCGCTATATTGAAAAAACTGTCCTTTTTGACGTAATACTATAGGACCCTCAGAAATGTTACAAATCTATGGTAATGAGATATACATATCTTCATAGCCTTATCTAGGTTTGAAAAGAACCAGAAACACGATTAATGTATTTTGCCACGATACATTTAATTTTCGAAATGACCTCTTAAAAATACGAAATTTGAAGATTATTTTTAAACGAAAATATATGTATTGTAGGAAATTAGTCTAATTGATAGACACCTTTGCAACTCAGAATCGTATAGAAGCATTTTGCTTAAATGCTCCTAGTTATTTTTTAAATAATTATAATTACGTTTTATCGCATGTTTTCCGAGCTAGCCGATAGTTTCTGGCCGCAGCGTATTCACGACTTTATAGTCATACAAATTAAGTATAAAATTGCCCTTGCGGTAAAATTACTTACGATATAGCGCCTTAAGTCAGGAAGAATAAAACCCCCAAAAAGGATGTTACCTCAGTCCTCAGAGATTCCCTAGGGACGGACGGTCTCGAATGAGTTGTGATGAGTCACAATATCAAGAGAAAGAAAGATTATAATGAGTCAGCAAGATTAAATTCAATCCAGATTATAAAGAAACCACCGCGGCTTAAGAAACTTGCACTGCCATCTTCGTAGTACTTAAACACGACAGTGCAACTTTCTTAAGCAAAATCAACACCTCCATCGTGGGTATCGCAGACACAATAGATTTTCCGGCTGCCGCTTGGGGAATAAGGGATTGATGGGTTAAAAGAACAAAATATATCTTTCCAGCTGCTGACAAAAGCATGTTCCCCCGCGGCGGGTGGTCACAGCATGGTATCTGAAGCTCTATCCACCCTCCGACTGCGGTACGGCGAACCAGTCCGCTTCCGGTTCCTGGTAGGCATGCTGCAGAGTGGAGGTGGCACCGGCGACCTTCAAGCTGCAGGACTGTCCTTCATCAATGCACTGCTGTCCAGCGCCCCGACTCCGCAGAGGAAGTTGTACATACAGGCCGAATTGGAACAGGCAGGGTTCGATATCGTCACGTTGAAGAAGGTAAGATTTTCTTTCAGTTTTTTTCTTTAAAGCTTGAATGATTTTTTAAATGAAAACTAGTCATACTTAGATACCTAGTCATACCTATTTCATAAGATAAAATACTTATTAAAGTCTGTGTCTTACTAAACGAATTACAATCTAGAAAATAGTGGGTTCAAATATTACAATTTACCTTACCTCGTATCATTGTGTTACAGATAATTGCAAAGCTTCCAAACACGAGTGACTACTTACAACAGGAGATAGAAGAATATGAGAAGCAACTAATTGACGTTGACACGCTTAGTGAAAAGGCTAACGAAGCGCAGAAAGAGAAAGATGATCTTAGGCACAAATTGGAACTTCTAGAAAAGAGAGTAAAGGTAATGCACATTTTCAACAATATGGGGGAAGTTTTAATCAAATAAAGCGTAGTAAAATGCAAATTTATATTTCAGATATTACAAGAAGAGAAGGGAATTCTTTTATCATTGGAGAAATGTTTAAAAGAGAAGTGTTGCGAGCTACAAGAAGAAGTGAGCACTTTGAGATCTGAACATAGCAATTCTGGCAGGAAGAAGACGTTTGTGATGAAGAAAAAGACGCCCGCTCACAGATCACGAGGTATATGAGAATTATTAAAGAAATAAACACTAAATATTACTGTAAGAAAACAATTTCACTAGTATTTTTTTTTTTTTTTTTGTATTGCAGACGAATCGTCGCCACCAGAGGACGAAGGTATAAGTTCCTCCGAAAGGTCTTTGAGCCCTGAAGGAGATCCACAAAGGGAACCATTGGTATATGAAGTATTTAACATTAAAAATGAAACATACGACCTAATGAGAAACAAGAGAACAGCACATAAGAAGATTGAAGGCAACAAAAAGACTGAATACAAAAAATATTCTGAAGACGAAGAGGAAACCACAATTGATGAAGTTATACAGGAACTAAGAAATATAGTTAATCATGCGGAATCAGAACAAACTTCGGGTAATCAGTACTCTGAGAATAGGAGTCGTAGTCGTAAAAATTCTGAGTTATCCATGAGTGGCTTTGAATACAACAAAAGCAGTGACAAGGAAGACTCAATAACAAATACAAGACATAGTATTCAAATCACTAACTCCCCTGATACTGATGATGATAATAATGAAGAAGAGGAAATAGTACCAAGTAAAATTCTACCCCTCCCACCTAGACGATCTAAGAGTCTTATTCATTTGTTTATGCCTCCCGTTGAACAGGGTTTACTATACAGTAAAGCACCAGATATTTATGAAGACAATAACTTCTACTCTAGCGACGAAGGATCGGATTCACTGCTAAGTGCATCTAGATGTCAAATTAATCACATCACTAAACAAGATTCTATAACTAGTTTTGATTTCAATGAATGTAGAGCTAAATTTGACGCCGTGGTAGAGAAAAATAAGGACGAAAATCGTACCAAACGCTCAAGAACAAGGTCTAGGGAAGAATATAAAAGAACGTCTGTCAAGCGAAGCGAGTCTTTCCAGACATCTGAGAAAGGCTCCAAGCAGCGAGAATATATAGATAGCATGTTCTTCGAAGACACGACTACTTCACCGTCAAAACAATTGCAACGTTCCAACTCAAAATGCAGTCGTGTAGATGAAATTGTTAATTTAATAGAATCTAAAAAACTAACCAAGAGCCTGGATCGAATTGACGAAGGCTTAAATTCCATGGTCGATATAGTCGTGACGACAACGCCCAAGAAACAAATTTGGAATTACGAGAGGCGACAGAGATCTAACTCTAGGTCAAACAGCGAAACCGGCATCGAGCCTTTGATACCAGTGAACCATCCAATCAGTCGAATCTACGACTTCAAGAACAAGGATGAACTAAAAGAGCAGAAATATATATCCCACGCAAAACTGAGTTCCGCATCATTTGAGAACGGAACCAATTTCACGAATACATTCATAATGAAGAGGGGGAGTACCGCAGGGTTCTATTCTGGTACCCATATGCTTCGAGACGCCCCGGCTAGCATGACGAGCCTGGTTATGACAGGTAGCCACAGCTTCGGAGACCACAAGCGCGCCATGTCACCGATAGGTTCGGGGAATTTCTTGCACAAAGTGACCGATATGCCTTCAGGACTCTACTAGAAGTTTGTTTCCGTACGTCTGATAATAACCAACGATTATTGTAAGCGTAACGTACCTTACTCCTGTGCAATATTTTTCTAAGACTTAATTTTAGGATAACTTTAGAATCTTTGTAATTTTGTTCAAACAAAATTGACATAAGATAAGCCACTTTGCCCTCTTTAATCTCCTAAATTATTTGTCTCCACTATTTATGTAAGTCTAAAATGTTTAGTTTATCATTACATAGGCATTAAGCTTTTTATTTATTTGAAATAGTAAATCTGATTGAACGCTATTTATTCATAAAATAACTATTATTATTATTATAACTACTTTTCTTAAAAATTCTACACACGATCTTTATTGTTATTTTTATAATATTTAAGTTACGTTAACTTTTTTGTACTTAATAAATCGATTAATATACAAGCACGTCTTTCATTTTCCTACATTTCTCTTGGTCACCTAACAAATTAAGGCGCTATATCGAAAGTAATTTTACCGCAAGGGCAATTTTATACTTAATTTGTATAAATGTAATGTTCGACTATAAAGTCGTGAATACGCTGCGGCCAGAAGCTATTGGCTCGCTCGGAAAACATGCGAATAAACGTACTTATAATCATTTAAAAAATTACTAGGAGCATTAAAGCAAAATGCTTCTATACGATTTTGAGTTGCAAAGGTGTCTATCAATTAGACTTATTTCCTACAATACATATATTTTCGTTTAAAAATAATCTTCAAATTTCGTATTTTTAAGAGGTCATTTCGAAAATTAAATGTATCGAGGCAAAATACATTAATCATTTTGTCATACGAAAATATTTAAATTGTTTGAGTTATTTTTCAGCTTAAAATAGTAATTATCTAGGTTCCTGAACAAAAATTAACTTCAAAATATTTAAACACTAAAAAAATTTTTTTGTGTATAAATTTTTTTTACTAAATTTACTACTAAATATTTAAACACTAAAAAATAGAGTAAAACACTAAAAATATAAATACATAAATATTAAATTTACTACAAAATATTTCAACTCTAAAAAAAATTTTTTAGTATTTAAATATTTCGTAGTAAATTTACTATTTATTTATACTTATATATTTTTAGTGTTTTACTCTATTTTTCAGTGTTTAAATATTTAGTAGTAAATTTAGTAAAAAAATTTTATACACAAAAAAATTTTTTCTAACATTCTTTTGCCCAGCTTTGTAGCAATTATTGATGGTATTCCATGGTATTACCGATAGTTGTCTACTTATACGCCATCTAGTTACTAAAATGGAAACTGTTTGACAATCAAATTAAAAAGCTAAGAAAATCCCTCATTGTACGAGAATGTTGCGTCCTACTCTAACAAACGTGAAATGTCGTAGTTAGAGCAGGACGCGGCATTCTCGTCCGATTGTTTGAGTCTCAAAATGGTTTCGTATTAGGCCTACTGTTTGGTAAACGTTCGTTTGATTTTGTATTAATGAAAGAGAATAAGAATAAGGAAAAGATTAAAATATCTCATTATAATGTGAAAAAAAAACTGTTTATTTAATTATTCCACATTAGAGCTATCTATTATTACGTCGTCCCATCCATTTGCTGGCCCAACAAAATTCTGCAAATGCCTTCCTATGCCGAAGTACCGTATGATGCTTACGACATGTGCACATGCATCTTCTGTCATCATCCCAGTCAAACATGAACAATAGTACCTATCATTTAATGGTGCTTATGACCTCCTCATTTACCTTTAATATATAAGTGTTAGACTGTGTTCGTGCGATGTCGAGATAAAATGCGACGAGACGAGACCATACTACTCGACATCGTACGAACACAGTCTATTACAATTCTATACATAAAAACAAAGGCGCTTTTTTTTCCCTCATGTCCCTTTGTTCCCTTTAATCTTTAAAAATACGCAACGGATTTTGATGATTTGTTCAGTGTTAGATAGCCCATTTATCGAGGAAGGCTATAGGCTATATTTTATCACGCTAAGACTAATAGGAGCAACGAATACTATACTCACAAGGAGAATAGGAGCGAAGAAATAGAGGAAATTATATGAAAGGGCTAACTTGGACGCGCGAATCTCAGGAACTACTGGTCCGATTTGAAAAATTCTTTTAGTGTTAGATAGCCCATTTATTGAGGAAGGCTATAGGCTATATTTTATCACGCTAAGACTAATAGGAGAATGTGGAAAAAACGGAAGAAATTATTTGAAAGGGCTTATCTCGCGAACTACTGGAGCATTTTTTATGTTATTTGGCACAGATAAAAAGTAGACCACGACGTGAAGAATCACAGGCTATCGATTTTAATCATTTTTTCAGTGGCTATATATTTTATACCCGTGCGACGCCGGGACGGGTAGCTAGTATATATTAAAGGGAAATGAGGAGGACATAAGCGCCATTAAAGGATACTATTGTTCATGTTTGACTGGGATGAGAACAGAAGATGCATGAATGCATGATGAATGTCGTAAGCATCATACGGTACTTCGGCATAGGAAGGCATTTTCAGAATTTTGTTGGGCCAGCAAATGCATGGGACGACGTAATAATAGATGGCTCTAATGTGGATTAATTAAATTACCTTTCAATAACCTGTTGTACATCAATTCGCTGCATTATGTATTCCGTGAAGCCAGGGCGGTTCTCGGTTCTCCATAGGTATGTTCCCTTGTTAAAATACGTCGATTTCGATCTAGGACAACAGATCGTGAACATGTAGGTAATACACCGTTCACGTTGGTGTCGTTCCATTTTTCAACAAGAAAAATCACAAAAATCCGTTATCAAATCCAAAAGTCGTCAAAAATAAGGAAAAAAGAATTTGGTTCCCAACTGCGTAAACATGGACTTTCGTAATAACAGTGGATTACAGTCCAAACCTTATCCCGTCCATTGCCACCTTGAGCCGGCAAAGCCAGCTTAGCTCTTTATAACCAAGTCGCAGATATCGAGCGTTTCTTTTTGTCCAAAACTAGAGCGTGTGTATATCAGAGATGACATCAGCTCTCGCCACTTCAGCAACCCTGAAGTCAGGGACCTCTCAACATTATGGCTCCGCATTGATAGTGGTGACTGGTGACCGAGAGACGGACCGACTCTTTGAACGTCCGCAACATGCTTCAGATTTAGTGCAGCAGCAGATCCCATCCGCAGAGATCATACTACTTGGCTTTATATTGGCGTACTATTTTAACGCCGAAAACGCCAACTGGTGCAATTCCTCAACTGATCATGTGGATTTCATCTGTCTGCGATTTTGCCCTTGCGAACGACCTAACTGGTTGCTACGCGGTACGCCTACGCGAATTCCAGATGTGGACAGTCAGAATCCATCATTGTTGGCCCTTCTGCTGACTTCCAATCCTTGCCTCTAGGACCTAGGTCCTTCAAGAGTGTGCGTCCCCCCAGAAAGCCCAATCGAGCTAGGTGTATTTTCAATATATCAGAATTTAGAGCAAAAATAGAGCACCTCTACAGTCAAGTAAAAAAATTGGAGCATTAATACGAACGACGATGCGAGCTAAAAACCGTGGGCTTGCTGACGTCCTGTCCCGTCAGCACGCCCAAGCTAGATCTCGGGAACCGTTGAGAGTACTATCGTGTATTGTGGTTCAAATTTTCGAGCAAAATTGGAGCACTCTGCTCCCGTGAAATCAACTTCGAAACTAGAATGTGAAAGGAGTTAGACGTGATTAACCGGTGGGCTTGCTGACGTCCTGTCCCGTCAGCAAGCCCACGCAGATCTCTGAAACGGTAATGATTTGGATTATGATTAAAAACTCTACAATAGAGCCCTATTTAGAGCACTCTGCTCCAAAAAAAATATTAATGTAGCTTCAATAGTTATCGAGTTACAGGCCTTTGAAAATGGGCTTGCTGACGTCGCGTCCCGTCAGCAAGCCCATTTGGAGCGTGAAAACTACTGAACGGAGAGTCGTCAAAAATATCTCAAATCGTAGCTTAGAATGAGAGAACTATGCTCCAAATAGATCAAAATCCTAGGTTCTACGGTTTTCGCGCTATCAGCGAAAAACACTTCAGCCGCCAAAATTTGTCGATTTTCACAATCGCGCGACGTTGCCGTTCCGTGCGACAAGCAAATAAACGCTTCATTTGCCGTTGGTGTACACGAGAATGAACCTTCCGATGGTTTATTTAAGAGCCTCTTTACTTGCAATCCTAAGATGGCTTGTAGTTTATGTCAGAAATAATAGACCAGCAGCTATCGTTGCTAATTCGACATTTGTAATCTTCTTGTAAGTTCATGTAAAAGTAAGCTTGTTTGCCTACTCCCTATATTGAAATGTTACCTAATAATATTTCATTTGAGAATGAGAGAACTATGCTCCAAATAGATCAAAATCCTAGGTTGGATGTGAGTCAGCACAGCATGATTAAGGGCCTACACGAGCCATAATGGCGCCGCCATTAGTTAAAAATAATTACTCACGTTAGTAGTACCTACTTTTAAACGAAAACTCAGTTTTCAAGTTAGGCATTTATTTAGAAACAATCAATCGGCAAAATATAGAAAGCTGTGTAATATTTATTATTTTTAACTGAGAAATTATTTTTTAACTGATGGCGGCGCCACTTAGGCCTGTGAAGTTG